>OY987255.1:20559664-21159664 GCA_963920725.1 Rhamphomyia laevipes | reverse complement strand
TAATGGTACTTTTGAAATTTAAAAGTTTTTAATACTTACTTACTTATTATACTCATTTAAAATAAGAAAAATATAATTTTTTTTACTATATAAATTTTTCGTATATATGATAAGAAATTTATTTTAAGGACTTTTAATGTATATATTTAGGAATAAATAGAAGAATTATTTTTCAAATTACATTTTTTATTATCAATAATTAGAAAGAATAAAATTGTGTATACAGATTATTTTATTTTTGAGGTCAAAATATTTAATTAATAATTATTTAAATATTTTTATTAAAAATTAAATAAATAAAAGTTTTTATTGGAAAAATTTAATAATGAACAGTGTTGTAGTAGTACCAGTACCTTATATTTTTAAAAATTGTTAGTGTATAGTATATTAAATACGACCACATTTTCATCAGGAGTAGATTCAAACACAAATAATTGACAGTTAATTTCTTCAGAAACCTTGATGAATCTATTCGACTCTATTAAATCATCACTACTTGTAATAGGGTACGTGGTACAAAAGTGGTGGGTACAAAAGATACGGCGAACAGGTTAAAAATAAGTTTATTGAATTCATTATGTGCTAAAAGGATTCATTCAAATATTATATTTCAATTAAATTTTCCATGTTGAGATCAATGAAAATTTATGAGATTCACAATTTACAACTAACATAAATCATATATGCAAAATCATAAATTTGTGGATAATATAAAAATTTTTGGGTAATAGCCAGTTTTTCAATGTAACCCCAGAACTTAAACTTCAGTTCAAATTTCTTATTTATAAATTTTCATTCACAATATAACTAATATCCTTCTTATTATTATTCACAACATTCGATATTCCTTGGTTTAGCAAATTCACATTATGCAACCAAATGGATCATAAAGTGTGGTTTGTAGATGAATCAGTTTAAGTAAATTTGATGTAATCTTAAGCTCCAACTGAATAATTGGCCATTGAAGGCATATTTCCCATTTCATCTGCAATAACTTCAGTAAAAATATCAATCATGTACTCACCAATTGATTTTCTTCTTAAAATATCTGCCCGCTCCTATAACCTTTTATTTTAAATTCAAATTTCGAAAAATAACAATTTAATTATTTATATATTTTTAAAAAAGTGATTTTATTTTTATAATATTTTACCTAAATAATAATTTTAATTACATAAACAAAATTTTAAAAAAAGGCTAAAGTTTATTTTTTTTATCTTAAATTTCAGATTGAAGATGCCATGTTGATGTTCGATAAACAAACAAATCGGCATAGAGGTAAGAAATATTACATTTTTTTTATTTATTTATTTACTTTTTCAAATTTTGACACTTTGTCCTTGATAAAATATCGTATCCTTACCTGTGTTAAATCAATAAACACTCGTTAGTGCAAATTAAAAACAATCATTTCACAAAATCAAATTAACAAAAAAAACGGCACCAAGAAAAATTTTATATCATTGATATTGAATTTTTAATAAATATGTTTGACATGGAGTCCTTTTTCCAGCAAAAGGCGTTGATGTTGAATTAAAAAAAAAAAAAATTCATTTATTGTTTTTATCATTTTTCTTATTTTTTCAATCTGAATTTATAAATATATAAAACAAATGTTTAATATCCTTTCTACGAAGCGTTTACAAAATTTATATATATTTATTTTATTGTTTTTATTAGTAGGTAATTTTTTAGATTTTTTTGTTATCAGACACTTTTAAAATTGACATTTACGGTTCGAATATTTATGATTTTTATGCTTTTATAAAAAATAATAATAAAGGGTTTGTTGATAAACACAAATGTTTTTTTTATTCATAGTAATTTACTTTATTAATTTTTTCTACTGTTGTAAATGTCAGCATCTTTTATATATTGCGAATGATCTGATTTGTATATCCTTTTTAATAATAGAATAATTTTATAACCAAGTTTGAACTAAAATCCTTGACAACTGTTCTTATTAGTCACTGCTATCTAGCTCCTATTTCTTAGTAATAGTCTTCATCATTTATATTTGAATCATCGCCATTTGTCAATTAAATGATTACTTTTAACTAGAATTGTAGAATTTATATAAATAAGCGATTAAAATAATTTATTTTGAAATTAGTTTACTTTGCTTCGGTCAATTTGGAATTAATTAAAATAAATTTTAAATCATAAAAACGAACAGATGAAATGAAATTATTTTGAATAAATTTCGGTTTCGGTAAAATTAATTAACAATATTTTAAAATTTGAAATTCTATAAATATTTTTTTTAATATATTTTTATATTATTATTGATAAGGTTGATGGCTTTTCAATATTTTCTTCTTCACATTTAAATTGTGAAAAAAAAATTAAATCTTTAAAATACTATGGTAAATTTTGAAAAGCGATAAAAATGTGTCATAACAACCTGCCTGTTATCATAACCAATGATATATAATAAAAAAAAATATCAGAAGGGAAAATTTTAAAGAAAAATTACTACGAAACGCAAAAAAAAAAACCCTTTTCTAGCGATAACATAAAATATCCTTAAACGTATTAAAGTCACCTATCGCAAAAAAAAAGGTAAAAAGAAAATTCATGTACACCTTGTTTCCGCAATGTCTCCTTTTTTTTCCATTTTAACATCTTTATGCCAGGCAAAGGAAAATAAACCATTTCGAGTGGAATACTTTTAAAATTATTACTTTTGTGTAAAAGGAGAAGGAAATGTGAAAGAATTTTTTAACATAGGTTTCTGAAGGACATGGCATTTCCTTAAAGAAAACTTGACACAAACCTGAAAAAAAAAAGATTTTTTTTTATAGAAAAGAACCAAAATGACAGTAAAAAATGAAAAGTGTTGACGGTTTCTTTAAAAATCTTATATATTTTATATTTTTTTTAAATATATCCGGTCACGATTGCTATTATTTTTTTTTATCAGTACTTTTTTTTTGTTCCTGTTAAAGGGATCAAAATTTGTAATGTTTCGGAAAGAGACAAGATTCGCTGAAAAAAAATATATTAATAAATAATATTTTTTTATTTAATATTTTGTACATTTCTTTTTGGAATCTTATTTGTAAATTAATTTTATGTTTTAGCTTTTTAATAGTAATTTATAAATAAAGTTTTTTAGTTAAGGAACGATTAAATTATTGGTTTTGGGTTTGGTTGGTTGGTTGATTTGAGTTGGGAGTGGCTGAAGGCCAACACGTAGATATGTCACATGAGCCTGCTTTACCCCCAGTAAAGCTCATAGACCCATCCTTCTTATCTTATGAATGAATTCTAATTAACCTGTTTCCCAGATTTTTCATAATATAACGTTCCAAGTGATTCAGTCTTCTACAGAACAAGGATGGGCAATGTTTAGTCTTCTACAGAACAAAGAGGGGCAATTGAAAATTCTATTGAGAATTCCACTGAGAATTATATTTAGCATATTATAATTCTATGATCCTTCAAATAGGATTTCAGCTGCTTTTTTTTATAAATTATCTAAATGATTATCGAATTTAAAACTAATATGATTGTATTCATTCACAGTTTACTGATTATTGTTTCTAATTAATTTTTATTTTTTATTAATTGTGGAAACGCTTTCTTGGCCCAAAAATTTGTCACAAATGAACAGTGAAAAGTACTTTTTCGTCTCAATAGGAAGACATTAGAACAGAGCCATACAAATTATTACAGTTCTTAGATGTATTTTGACACTGGAACGTGGTTGCAGAAAAATATAATATTAAATTAATATTAAAATCTCATAAAACAAAGTTTGACGAAATATGCTAACGATTACAATTACGCAAAATTGAACATAAAACAAAAACTTTCACATAATTTCTTTAATTCTTTAATAATTTATAATCATGATCATCAAAACAATTTCCATCTTTCTCTCTGTTTTCTTCTGAAATCTTAAAAATATTTCAATTCATATTTTTTCAAATATCTTTATATATAAAAAAAATTATATGTAATTTTACAAAATATTTTTATGTTCTACATAACAAAAATATTAAATTCCTTAATTTTTTTCGTTTTTTTTTTTTTTTTATTATTTTTCATTTTGAAAAATATTTTTTTAACTACAACGATTTACCTTTTTCATTCTTGCATTATTTCTTTTTTGGCTTTTATCACCACACAAAACATTATTATAGGAATTCCTTTTGCTTATTCAGGATCAGAAAAACCAACAAAAAAAAAATATACGACACACAACAAAAACAACAAGACATTCCCAATATAAATGACAATTATGGAATTTCATATAATACAACAAGATTTATATAAGTAAGAAAAAAAAAGGATCAAATAAAAATACACGAATTACGATGTTCTTTTTAGAATATGGTATTAAATAAAATAAACTGATGGTAAACATATGTGTGCCAATAAAAAAAAAATGAACTAAAAAGAACTTTTCAAAAAGAAAATTCATAAATTCATTTGAGTTTGAAAGTGGAAAAGTTTTGTGAAACAAACACACTACCTAAATCATTCCCCAGCAGAAAAAAAAAATAAAGTTTTGATGAACAAAATAACATAACCCCAAAAAAAAAAAAAACTACAGTAAACCATAATGAAAAAATATCCTTGAAGCCAGGAAAAGGAACATGAAGTAGAAAAAACATGCCAGTCAAAATGAAATATTTGCTGACCGTATCAAAACAAAAAGTGAACTGAATTTTTTTTTTTATTTGTATTATGTCCAGGAAAATGGATTTTAAAACGGTTAGTTTAAATGGCAGCTTATTTCGATTTTTTGAAAGTTTCAGTCTTTTGCGGTGCGATGTTTGTTTTTTTTTATATATAATTTCTTATTGATTTTTAGAACCAATCAAATTTTAGAAACCCAAAAATAATTTGTAGGATTTTCCAGGATTGCACTAAGATGCTATAGGCAAAATGAGTATTGGTGAAATAGATGAAATATGTAGGAAATTTGTTATTAAAATGGAAAATTAAAAATAAATTATGAAATATTATGTTATATATTTTTCAAAAATGAACTAGAATAAGTCTAGAATACGAGTAAGAATTATAAGTGTCATAATTTTTATAAATACAATTAGATAGCAAAAGAAATGGTATCGGTTTCTTTATCGAATTTCTTAACAATCTTTGATACAAGCAATTGGTTTTCCGAACAAATTAGACCATTGAGGATAGACTTAACCTCCCTATTATATTTATATTTTACAGCCAAATTCAAATATTAAATATTATGAAATATAGGAGTGAAAAAAACTGCAGGGAAATAATATTACTAAAAGAATGAAGGTATCAAAGTTAATTCAATTTCAACGTACACTGAAGGATTATTGATGATTGTTATTTCTGAAGTAATTGCCGATTTCGATTTAGCTATTTTGATATTTTACAACGATTTTTTTTTAATATAGAAAATTTAAATTAAAAACTAATAAAATATTTATCACGAATATTTGAAAAAAAAAAATAGATCACCTTTACCTTATACAACATTTTTGATGATGTTTTATTTCAAAATCTGCTATTTATTTATTCTGATAATAAATATTCTAAACCGGCTTGATAGCATTTACAAATTATGACATTTTTATTGAAATCTAAAATAACAAAATAAAAATTGATATTATTAATATTTATTTATACTAAAAAGAAATTATGATTAAATATTCACAGTTGATTCATTTTTATGTTTGTTAAAATGTTAATAGTTCACGTCCTTTTATTTCACACAGAATTTCTATCTAAAAATGATATATTGCATTTTGAACAACTAAAAATCACATTCATTTAAAATTATCAACTAGAATTTATTTAAAATTTTTCTTTTTTATCATATAATTTGTAATGCACTATTTCACAGTGACAGCTTAAGCTCAAACTTAACTAAACTGATTGTGTGGCTTAAGTTTGATTGGTATGTCAATCAAAATTTACCTCAAGCTTAGGTAAAACCAAATTTTGTTATTGTGAATGAAAATAATAAATCAGCTGATAATAAAAGTAGTTGGAATTGCGTATATTTTTTAGTAATTTGTAATAAAATGTATAAAAATATAAATTTATATTATGATAGAAAAGAATTTTGAAGTGTCAAATGTTAAGCTTAAGCTTGTACCCATTTACGGCTTAAGTTAAACTTCACTATACAGAAAGCTTCTCTATAACCTTGCTCTGAGAAACTAGAAATTAATTTAAACAGAAGTTAAGTCTAGTAAAAACTTAAGCTCTCACTGTGGAATTGGACATTAGCATTAAAATATAATCTCATCTATACAAACTAAAAAAATGATTTGTTTTTGTTTTATTGTTGTTTAGGATTACATTTTATTTTTGTATTTGATTTTTTTTTCAAATTTTATTAGCCAGCTGGTGAAGTGTTGATCTCTTCCAAATAACGAAAAACCTAAAAACTAATCATAAAAAACGCGAATATATTTTTTTTGTATGCATTAATTTGTTATAAAGTTTCAACAGAATTACAATTACAGACTAAATAAAAAATTGGTTTAAATTGAATTTGAGAGTTGGATTTCAGTTACATGTCCAGCTAGTAAACAAAAAAAAAATGTTATTTCCATTTTACTGCTATTGATGTTGAAAATTGTATAAGGACATAATTTTTAATTTTGTTGTTATTTGTCTAATACTGTACATATATATAACATAGTGTAATAAATATATCGAATGCACAGTGTTTTTGGTGTTGACAGCTTTTGGGTGTTTTACGACTAGTGTTCTCTTTAACTTTTTAATATATATACTTTTTTTTTTTGGAAACTCGCCAATATAATAAATGAATCAAGTTCGGATTTTAGACCTTTCAGACCTTCTGTAATAAATTACAATTTAAATCTAATCTGAAGGCAAATTGCAGAATTAAAATCTAAAATAATGGAAAAAAAATTTTAAATTAAATATAAATTTTAAGATTGTTTTTATTAATACAAATTATTCTGCATGTAAATGGTAATAAATAATTTGGAAATTTAAAAACCAATGATTAAGTATTATTAAAACAAATAATAATAGTTGTTATTAATAGAAAAGCTAAAATTGTATTAGGGTTTCCTTAAATTTTCAGCCTCAATTTTCTTTTCAATCAATTTTCATTTCAAAAAATTTCAACTTTAAAAATAAGCAACGAAATTAAACAATATCAAAAAACATTAAATTTAACATCAACGTCGTAATTTTCAAATAAATTATTGTTCAGGGTTATTTTTAGTATAATCTTAAACAGCGTAGCAATTTTGGCATATATCATAATCTGATCGTATACCGAGGTAAATATGTAATATTTACAATAATAATATATGCTACTTAAATCTGAAGCAATTCAGAAAAAAATTGTCTTCTCCATAAACTAAATTAGATTTAAAACGCAAGGACTATTGAAAATTTACTTTTTTGCATCTATGTAACACAATTTTTGTTCTGTTTGCATATCATTTAAAATTAAAAATTCTGAACATTTAAAATTCTGAAGCTTCTGACAAGTCCCATATTCCCGAGACATTAAAAAAAATTAAAAACAGCATAATAATTAATTGAATATTTGGTAGAATATCGAAACTTATCAGGATTTTGCATAATCGGAATTGTAATTGTCGAAATTTTCAACGAATTCCGCATATTTTTCATAGCAAAAGTATTTTTCACTTTATAAGTAAAAACGCCACTACATTTTCATAATTCTGACATCTTAAATCAAATCCTATGATCTCGTTAATAATGGCGAAGGCTGGGTAAAGTAAAAAGCCGTGGCATTTCTAAAGTATAATTAGATTTTTCATTTTACTCTTTTACATCGTTTTTATTTTATTTTAATATAAATATCTTGAACATAGCATAAAAGTTATACGGGGTTTGTCCGACTCCTAGCGATGGTCCTGTCTTTAAATAAAAAATATTAGTTTACATTTAAACCTGTTAATTAAAGTAAAAAATGTTAACAGATTATGTTAGATAGAAACATAAAACAATTCATTTTACTAAACAATATTTACACGACATCGAATTTACTAATACTTCGACCTAATTTTAATATAACAAACATACATACATTTTTGTATATAATGTTTTTTATCAAAATGGAAACATAATCTTCGATATCTTTTCAAACTTAATTAAATTTGCTAGTTTTTATTTACTTTTTTTTATTTTATTATTTATTTATATCCCTATAAACATTTTATCTCGTATAGTTTGACCAATTTCTAAAAAAAATCATGTTAGGTTATCAACAACATAGGAAATAACAAAAACAAAATAAAAACTTCTATCTAAAAATATGACAAGAATGAGTTTGATATATAAAAATGTATATAGAACCAACGATGATATACAATTTATGTCCATCAGGTTTAACATTTGCATTTGACATAAATGTGCACTGACATATTATTGTCTTTCTTTTATGTTTTTTTTATATACATATATACATAATTTTAGTGCAGTTATCTAGAGGTACCCATATAAATATTAACATTTGTATTTATTTGGTTCTTTATTTTCATATATCCTTTTTTTTTTAGGTTCTGGGTGTTGTAAAATGTTGAGATGAGTTTATTCCCTGATGTTATGTTGTCAAAATTGTATAACATAATTTATGAAATGTCCTGCACTTCTGTTCTCTCAATATATAATAAAAAAAAATGTTTTTTTTTTTTTGTTTTCTTGTATATTATAATTTAACAAAATTATTTTTTATATCCTGTTCTCCTGTATATGACCATAAAAAAAAAAATTATTTGTTACTATAAAAACAAGAAAAGAGAAATTAAAAAATTAAAAAATTCATGTTCAATTTACACCAAAAAAAAAAATTTACAATTTACACAAAACAAGAGCATAATTTGTAATTTAGTAAAAATATAAAAAAAAAAAAAAACAGGAAATGTTATGTAAATGTTGCAACAATTTTGCAATTTACAAGTTTACTTAATTAAACGATATTTTGGATATAAAAAAGGAACCGGATAATAAATAACGATTCGTATGATATCCGATAACGTTATGTATAAATAACGGTTATAAAGTAACGTTACGTATATAAAAATTACGATATTTAGCGTTTCGCTACGAAATATTACTTAAAAAGTGAGTAGGCTGAACACTTAAAACAATTATTTTAGAAAAATGGTACAAAAATAACCTAATAACAATTTTTTCATTATATTTTGTAAGATAGAATTCTTCTGATTAAGGCCTGGGCTACATTGTTCCTATCAGTTCAGTTCAGTTTCGATTCGATTCGATTTGACCACGTATATTTTGTTTTTGTTATTTTTGAAACAGTCAAATTTCATTTCTCTTGACATTTCCTTCAGTGTCAGTTTGGATTCGCAAAATTCCAATCGTTCCAAACAGTTTCGATTCGATTCATTCCGATTCGACCTATGTGTCCACTCAATTGATTTCCCATCAATTCAAATTTAAACTTTTCGTCAAATTTGAACTTTTCGAAACGAATCGAAACTGAACCGACCGAAACAATTTAGACCAGTCTTAATGGGAGATACGTAATCAAATCCTTGAAAAATTTAATTTTTGTTTTATTAATGGTTTCCAAATTCATATCTGTCATAAAATCGAAAACGGCAATAAAGTGAATTGTCATAAAATTTGCCCTATAACAATATTTTTAAAGGTATTTGAAAAAATTAAAATTTGAATCGTTATTATAACGTTATCGGGAATTGTTATGTTATAATTGTACAGATGGTCACTGAAATAAAATATTTAAAATTCAAATTTTGTGTGTATGTTAGGCATTAAATATTTGGAATTTAAGATCAACATTTCCGTAATTAAAAATTCTTCCAAAATTACGGATTTGATATCTTAATAAGGTTCAAAGAATTTACCTTTCGATTAAAAATAATAGAAATCTAATAATTTAATTACCACAATTACACTTAATTCTATTTATAATTTTTATACTGTCCCAAAATTTATTATCTTAATATCATTTAAATTTAGAAACGATCTTTTAAATCATTTTTATCTATATCAAAACACCAAAAATTAAATTTGTCTTTTTTTTTTGAATATTCTATATTATAATAAGGATCAAATAAAAAAAAATATTCAATGAAAATAACAACAAGGAAAACTAAAATAAAATGAATGAAAATTCATAATTCCTAGACATAAGAAATTTTTATAAATTCAAACCATGTAACCTAATTTTCTTCTTCTCCTATAACTTGATTAATATTTATATTCATATATAAAAAAAAATGAAAAAAAACATGTAACAAAAATGAAATTCCGTCTGGAAAATCAACATAAATGCTTCACTAATATATACATACTTTTTTTTGTAAGCATTATATATAAAATATTAAACTAAGCCTCCTGTTTTTACCCATTTATGAAAACAAATTTAGTTCTATAAAAATAACTAAAAAAAAAAAAAAAATTCTTCTCATGTCAACATGAAAAAGAAAAAAACATATAAAATTATTTTACTGATTCGAAACTTTGTCCTTTTTATCGTTGGCCCCCATCACAAACTATCACACTTATTTGCCATTGTAGCCAATTTATTTCTAATGAATGTCCTTATAGAAAATCATTACATAAACTCTTTACTCTCAACATAGTTGGATGGTGTTTAGTCAAACATTTAAGAATATAACTATTATATATACATATATATTAATGTATATATATGTGTGTCTATAATCATAATAATAAGTCCTACTTGTCAATATTCTTGGCACGTTCTTTCTGCCTTATATTACACAAATTTACTCTATGCTTTTTTCACTAACCATATATAGAGATAAGACTTCAAGAACACATCGAAATATTCTATATATTAATATGTATATATAAAAAAACAATCTACCGAAAGGACTATAAGGACTTTTGTAATAGCAACAACATAGAGTATTTTCATCCTTTCAACTTCTAGTTCAATGATGGACAAATACTTATTATTATTAGTATTATTATTATTTTCTATATATAAATATTATATGTTTTTTGTACGTTTTAACATTTAAGTTTTAATATTTTGAATTTATTTATTGGTTTCAAAGGCGATAATGATATCGTATTATTTTAATAATTTAACTTTAAATGAAAAATTTAATTTACAAATAAAATATAATTTTAAATAAATCCATTTGAAAATAATATAGTCCATTATTTATTTAGTATATTTTAGGTAATATAATTTTGTCAGTATAATAAAAATTCGTATTTTGTCATACATAACGAAATAATTATTGAATTTAAATAGAAAAATTAATAATTTTTTTTAGGAGCAATTAAATAAATTGTGAAAATTTAACTATAAAACCAAAGTAGTTGCTAAAAATTGTGATTACAATTTCCAGGATAAGAAATATTGTTCTTTTTGATGTACCGAAAATTATAATTATCCTAATCACATTGATTCTAAATCAAGTAGGGAATCAAGAACCAGAAAAAAAAAATACCAGTTGAAGATTCCAAAAGCAAAAATTCAACCTGGAAGAATACAGTACAACTAAATATATTTCTAGTGATAGTCTGCATGTTGTAATGTACCGAAACTAGTGCAATTAGGAATGTTGCCAAGCAATTTCGGCTTCATAAATTAATGAAGTATATTGGCAGATATCACAAAATGGAATAGAAAAAAATGTATGCATATAAAATTAACGCTTCTTTTAAAGCAAGTTATACAAAACGATAAAATCAACAACAATAATTAATTTATTATTATTTATTACATTTTCCGATCTTTCTATAATTATTATACGAAGTAGTTGATTGGAAATATACTAAATAGAGGATACAAGGATACAAATAACCATAACTAAACCAAAACCGAATTCAGCAAGACATTTTCCTTGATTTCCATACCTGGGTCTAAAAGTTCTGTTTGCTCTCATGAATTTCAACAGCTTCATCTTTTTTATAACAAAACTAATAATAATGTTCATATTTATACCATAAAACAAGATATATTTTTGGCCTGATTACTCCTGTACCTGAATAGTACTTTTCAATTCCCATACATAATACTTTAAAATCACATAATTATAAATAATGAAAATGATATTTATAAATAAATAATAATTATATTAGGTATACAAAATACGTGGCTACTCAACAATCATCCAATGATAATGGTGACGATGATGATGATTATGTGAACGGAAGGAAAACATATAAAAAAAAAAAAATACATTTGGTTTTTTTTTTTTATCCTCATGTTTTTATTTTTTAAATTGGATTTTTTGAACGAACGAAATATGTAAAATCCCGGAAACAAAATTCGTGAAATTAAAAATATAAACCTCGAACACACAATTCCATTTTCTGAATTTTAAATCAAGGGTTTTTGCGTTTAAAGCATAGTATTTTTTTTTTTGTTATTTTATTTAATTTTAACCAAAGTCAAACCGGATGGACGCCATATTAAACCGCGCATAAATTCGTAATAAAATTTTGTATAGGGAATAATATAAAATTAACTGGGAAATTATTTCATATAATGTTCATATATAGATACAGAATATTGTGATGTATTGCAAAAATATCTGTTTGGTAAACATAAACGTACGAGTATGAAATTAGAATTTTTGAATTTTTTGGTTAATCCTTATAGGTCGAGTTGCATTTTTAAACAGGATGTATGTAAAATTTCACATCCGTTTAATATTACCAAATAAAGTTTTCTACAAATCTTTCATAAAATTTAAAATTGTGTCATCCATTCGTATATATGTACATAACTTACAAAATGATGAACTGATGATTAAATGTACTAAATATTGAAATAAATAAAAAATTTTGCATTAAAAACTTTTCCATTGTATAAACTAAAAATATAACCATTAAAATAATTACATATTTTAACAGTCAATATTATTAATAAAATTAAATTATCCATTGCTCATTAAAACATTATTATTATCACGTTTCATCAGCACCAACAAACCCCCATCAATTAAGTATCATCAAAATAATTTTCATTTCGAATAAAATATAGTAAAATTTTATTATATCCAGGCATTTATAAACTAGCTTATAAAAGCGGCCACAAAATAGATTAAATCTACAAAATTCTCAAAACGATATACTCGACTCGTATGTATGTATATGTGTATGTAATGTATATATGATTAATAAATAAATTTTCTACACATTTAACAATTTCAAAAAAAAAACGTAAAAAAAAATCTTTTGCCAAGGATTTTGTAATAAAAACGAATTTAATCCATTGATGTTGGTTACATTTTTACTTGCATATTTTTTTGTCCCGGATATTACCTGTAAATTCATTATAAATAATATGAACATTTATAATATAATTTTTATGAAATTAAATTTTATTATTAGTTTTTTTATATTTTTGATGGTTTTGAATCAAGTTTTAATACAAATATGAAAATAAATAAATTTAGTTTACTTGTATACATTTATTTAAAATTGAATATAAATCATTGAATGTTTTGTATAATTTTGGTGTATAGGTTAAATTAAGGATAATTATAATGTTAACAGTTAACTCAAAGTTAAAATGATTCAAGGATAATATAGATAAACGGAAATGTAATGTAAAGTTCTGGGAATACCAGTAAAAAACATTTGAGTTTAAATATCAAAGTTACTTCAGTGACATTATAATAAATACAAATTTTAAGACTGAAAGTCTTTTTGAAGAAGGAAATTAAGTTTGTCAGTCAAAAAACAGTTTAATTGAATTCCTTTTTTTTTGGACTGAATAGTAACAATGTTTAATTTGAAAAATATTTTGGATCTTTTGGTTTTATGACTGAAATTGTTTTATAATTATTTTTTTGTGAAGATAAATAGAGAAAAAATACATAAACGTTAACCAATAAATATCGACTTATTTCAATTCACTTTTTACAATAATGTTTGCTAGTTAGTTAGTAAGGGAGAATTGTAATCCCAATACTAGGCTAGTAGTTGGCCCATAGGTATTCCCTTGAATAACAACAATCTTCTCCCTCTACTGCTGTTCAAGCTAGCCCACATTCTTAACAAACTTTACCAGATCTACAACAATGTTGTATGGAACTTCGTTTTAGTTGTTTGACTGAACCTACTTTGAAAAACTCTATAAATCTAACAGTATGCCAGTCAATTATGAGTTGAATTGAATATATTTCTGGTTTTTTGATTAAGGACTGCCTTCTATTTCAGTCAAAAATTATTTTGTCAAGAATGTCTTTTAGTTTTTGACCATTACTCATTTATAGAATTATATTTGGGTGGTATTCTATGACCCGATATTAAAAATAAAATCATGATTATATAACTAGCTAGTTTGTTTATTAAATGATCTAGAAATTTGACAGCGTCTGATCTATATTTCAAAAATAGTTTTTTTTTCTGTCAAACAAAAATATTACATTAAATCCATTAAATTCGGTTAAAAATATCAAAACATATTTTAATTATTTACAAATAAAATATTAATTTTTATTACCAATAATTTAATAATTTTACAAATCAAATTTACATAAAACTTATATCTTTAATATTCATAATACTTTCATAATTGATATGTAAATAATAATCATTACATATTGGAACAAATAATAATTATTGTAAATTTGACTTAATTATGTAAAAGTATATCAGTTCAGTCCATCATTTAATAATTATAAATCGATAAAAATAAAACTTTTTTTTATATTAAATAAATTAATTTTTATAATAAATATTTTATTTATTTATCACTTCATTATGAAAATAATAATTTTTTTTTTATTTTATATTATTAAATTTTAAATTCTAAACTGAACCATTTTTGAAGGATGCTATCGTATTGTAGTTCTAATTAGAAAAATTGAATTGCTTATAATATTATTTTATCTAAGAAATTGATTTATTAATATAGAAAAATCACTATGAAAAATGGAAAGTTTCCGAATTTAAAATGTATGGACTATGAATATTGTATTTATACAGCCGGAAAGAAAAACACAAAGCGCAAAAGTTAAGTTCAATTTTACTTTTCATTGCGATGGGCTAATTTAGATTAATCTAGCATTTTTCATTCAGAATGAATATAAATTATAAGAATTTAAATTTTAAAACAAAAATGGCAGATATATTTAAACAAAATGAAATTAAAAAATCTATGTACTAATCAACTACGTTTAATCGAGTGTAGCTTATAAGCTAGTTTTAGATTTTTTCAGTGTTTTTAATAATAAAACTGTATCTACATGAGCGAATAATTTGCTGTTAATTGATCCATTTATTTCCTTCAAAATTTTGCTGTTTGTGCGATATTTATAAATTACACAATTATAAATTGTGTGATATTTATAAATTATGCAAGTGTTTTTGCGGTTTTGAAATACGTTTTACACTGCGACCTTGTGCAGTGAAAAATAATAATAAATAAAAATTGTATTTTAATTTTTTTTATTTTTTTTTTTCAAATTATACATAAGTAATTTCAAATTCCATTTTTGTTGGCTCAAATCCCACTAAAAAAAGTAATAAATCTAACATTAAAAAAAAATCTATTACAATATTTAAAACCATAATTACTACTATATTTATTACTTGAAAATTTCGCCAAAGCCACAATTTATTCATGCGTCAAGTTCAAGTAATTCATAGTTATAGAAATAATATGAAAGTTTCATTTGCCATTAATCTCCTGGATACATTTACTATATTACTTTACTATGTATAGTAATTCTAGTATTTTGGCATTGATTATTTAAAATATTTTGTGGCGGCGGCGACCATTATTATAATTTATTCAATTTTTTTTTCATTCATACAATATTGTCGTATATTATTCATTTAAAATATCCTTGCGAAATGAAAAACAACATAAATGAAACTTTTTGATATTAAATATAGAGCTAGGAAAAGTTTCAGTTCCCTATCCGATTTTAATAACGGGTACTATAATTAGGTTTAAGTTTCTGGTCCAGTGAAAACGAAATGAATTGAAAAACAAAATGTTTGTACTGTTTGTCAGTTGGAAAATATTTTTATTAACAATATTTTGATATCATTCTTCTATTAAAAAGATAATCCGTCTTTCCTGGTTTTAACAGTTTTTATATTACCGGGAGAAAGTTACTAACTAATACAATACAATAAAACCGTTTTTGTCTATCTCTGGTTATCCTTATCCTTATGTCTACATTCCCAAACTATTAAATTTTTCGGCATCCTTTTCTTTATAGTAATTTATGAAAAATCCACATGTAAAAAAAAATATCCTTTCATTCAACATAAAAAAAAATAATAGAAAATTCTGATTATTTCTTTCATTGTTTTTCCTTGTTTTCTTTTATGTATGCGTGTGTTTTTATATTTTCATTTGTATATGTATTTAAATAAAAATGTGAAAGTGAATTTTTTCTATATTTGTTTTTCATCATCTTTTCAACAACAAAATATTTCTCTTCCTTCATCCGCACCAGAACAACAACAAAAGAAAATTGTTATTTTGGGAAAAGTTTTTGTTTCTCTTTTTTTTTTTTTTTTTGAGTAATAGACAACAACAAAACATTAAAATGAAGACATATTATTTACAGTCATGATTTTGAATATGTAGCCAATTCGGCGGGCGGTAAACAAAGATATCCTTTTTTCGTTGTTGTCATCGATTATACCAAAAAAAAAAATCCTTATCTCACTTTTAGATGAGTTTAAAAAGCATGCATAAATAAATTGTATGTTGACAAATTTTGAAATATTTATTATAGATAACAAATGAGATTGTTGGAATACAGATTTTAATCAAATGGGGGCTTCCGTTCATCGTAGTCGATAAGATAAATCATTGTAAATAAATAATATTTTATTAATTTTATAGATTGATTAAGGAAAGAGTGGATGAAATAATGAGCAGAAATTTCTACTGTCAAATGGACCATGCCATAATCATAAGTATAATAATAATGAGTTGGTTAGTCAATTGTTTTATGGAATCATCAATTTAACAATATCCATTTAATGATAATTTTCAGATTCGTTACAGAATTTATTTGCTTCTTAGTGAGAATTATTAGTTCTTTTTAATCTGCTGATTAAATAGGGGCCTAAAGAGTTGCTGTCAACTGAAATAATTATTATAATTACCAATTTCTGTACCTTTAAATTACATTTTTTCCTTGTTGATTCCACTTGTTAGCATAGAGCCTCAATGATAACAAGTTTTGTGACATTTTATTGCAATTTGTAGCTACTAATTTTATATGGATTCCGATCCCTAAGTTTGTTTATAGTAAAGAAACTTTTAATAGTGAACATTTTTGTTTTCAGCAAATGGTCTTAACCATTAGCATTTTTCCCAGTCAAAAAAATAATTGATTTAAATTGTAAGTTATTATTAGTGGAGCTTTTAAAGAGGCACTCTAAGTCGACTCTTTGCTATTTAAAGAGTCAACTTAGAGCGACATCTATACCTCAATCTGGAGTTGAACCATACTTCTCTATACCACTACGCCACAGCTTATACAGTACTATTGAGTTGATAAAATATATATTATTACTGTGTTTATTGACATCTTGTCATTTAACAAAACAGTCTAAATCAAATTAATAAGAACATTTTTTCTAATTCAAAATTTCTTGATATTTCTCTGCACAAAATAATACAGGGTAGGAATATGTTATAGGAAATTGTGTCTAGCCAAGAAAGCATCCCCCACTCAATTGATATGTTTGAAAAAATGAATGGTATGAGTGGCGACAATGTCATGGCATTGGAATATATATTAAAATATCAGTATAAAAATGTTACTGTTGATTTTATTACCATTCCAATTTTATTATTTTTTTTTTGTGATATTTTTGTTATTATTGCTGTTATTAGTTTTTCTTACTTTTAATTTCATATACAAAAAAAAATAACATTTACGCAGAAGAAATTGTCAATTTCTTGTCTCAACTTTTGCGTTATTATATTATGTGGTAAAAGTTTGGTGGCGCCACCATTCCTTTTTCAAAAAAAATATATAAATATATTTACCAATAGTAATATAAATAATATGAATTTATTATGAAATTATATATGTAGGGGTGGTGGAATATGGGTGGTCCGTCATTATGTATTAAATTTTTATAACTTAATTTTTTTTTTTTTTATAAATATTTTGTTTATTTTTGATTATGAAAAAAAAAAATGAAAAAACAGAACAAACAAAAAATAAAAGGTCAAAAAAGGAAAAATAAACGAAAGGAAACAAAAAAATAATATAAATTGTAATAAAATTAAATTACTATTTTTAGTAGGTCAACAAAAATAAAAAAAAATTATTATTATTAATTTGAAATTTGTTTTTATTATTTATATTAATTTTTTTTACCTTTATGAATTTTATGAGATTTAAATTGGAATTTCTTTTTTTTTGAAATTATATTATCTTTTTGATACTATTTCAAATTTCATGGTGTAATTTATCTTTCTGTTTGGATATTATAAATGCTAATAAAATGCTGAATAATATTTTCTAAGTCTTTGATTTTTATGAGATTCTGTAGGAGATTTAAATTTATAAAAAATTATATTTGTAATAAAAAATAAGTTTTTATGTGAATTGTGGTATAAATTTTAGAAATTATATAAGAAATAATTTTTGAAATAGAATAATTTGATAAAGAAGTAATTAAGATTAATTTACGAATATTAAAATGTCAGGAGGTCATTAAAGAACTTAACAGCCTAAATTAACTATTTTGTTGAATAATGAAAACTAGAGTGAATTTATAGCATTTCAAGTCAAGCTGGTCTTTTTTAGAGTCAAAATTATGATTTTTTAAAAAAAGAATTAACACTTCAAATTATTACACTAACTAAATTGTGCTCAACTACTTTAAAATCAATATCATTTATTTAATCAAAAGACCAACTTGAAAATAGTATAAAATAAATGATTGATGAATAAACGATAATTCGAATTTAATAATAATATTTATTGCTCAGTTCATATAAAATAAATTTAATTAGATTAAATAAAGACTATCTTACATGAAACTGAAGAAATTACTTTAAATGAGTAAAACGCTATTTTTATTTACATTTATCGAAAAATAATCAATAAATATAATTTTCATTAAAATCTTTTTATTTAAATTTATATTATTTATTATTACAATTTCATATCTGAGTCACGACTGATTTTCTATACTTGTTGTGGGTTCATATCCTTAATAAAATCATTTAGTGGTAAAGCATAAATCATAGTGTAATATCAAACTTAATTTTCAATAGGCTTAATTTTCCATATAAGGATACATTCATAAATGCGAAATAGCTAAGTTAAATGTAATAATAATAATTATTTTAATACCATTCCATACATTTCAACTTTATTTGCATTTATTAAAGAAAATAGAAATAGAATTAATTGTTAATGTAATATTAAATTCAATATTTTTTGAATTTACTTACTAATCCATACTTAAATTACGCAATACCAAATTTCTTCAACTATTTGTAATAAAATAATTTATCCATTTTCAATAATTATAGAACTCTTGAACCGTCATGCTTAAAGAAAACTATAAACTGAAAATGATTCAAAATAGTAAAATAATTCAATATTAATTTTTTTTATAAATAAGGATGTACTCGTCCTGACATAAATATTATTAGCATCATACTAACACTAAAGTTAATAAAATCGAAATATGATATTAGATTCAGTTGTGAACTGCAATATTATAAGTAACGAAATAATCAATCGATTAATAATAATCAATCAATTTATCTTGACATTAAAGTGTTTGGTAAAAATTTAAATTATTTTTAAACATTTCATAAATTTCTATATATTTCTCATAAATATTCCATAAAACAAAAATCCATTTCTTTATCCTTTTTTATTTGTTCCGATTTCTGCCAATTGTTTTTTTTTATATATATATATATTTAGTTCCAAAACAAAAACAAAAATTATCCTTCAAATATTTCGGTCATGTCCTATTTTTCTAATATTATTTTAATATAATAAAATACAAAAATATATTGCATTTAAGAAAAACGGATATGTTTATATCTTCTTTATATTATTTTGTTTATTTTGGTTGTTTTCTGGTATCTTTTGGCCTAATCGTCTTGTTTTGTTTACTAGCTTTATTGAGGATCCGTTCTGGAAAATTTAGTGATACTTAACAACACAATACACAAACTCTCTAATACCACTTTCACTAAATTTTCAGTTCTTGTTTTTTTTTCTTGGCCTCACACCAACAAACATTCTTGACGAAAAATGTCGTGCACTCAATTTAACCCTGGACGGATGGAATCAGAGATTTCCATGTGGAATTTTATCACATTAACAAAACAAAAGATTTTTTTTTGTTTTTTTGTTTTTGTTTTTGTGTACTACTAAACAAAGACAAAAATTATATTATTTTTTTTATACATACATAGTAAATATACCTACGCAGTTTTGTATGCTTCCTTGTCGGAGAATTTCTTTGGTTCGGAATAGTAAACAAAAATAGGAGTGGCGCATAACAAAAAAAAAAAAAAAAGTTAAGAAAAAGGACAAAAAAAAATCAACATTAAATTTTATAAGGATACTATGGATTTTAGTTTTTTTTTTAAGGATATATTCAAATTGTTTCTGGGTTAAAGACAATTTTAGGCTTTTCAAGAAAGACATTTTTTTAAAGTATAAATAAGAAAGGACACAACAACAAAAACTGGTTTATGAGGATAAAATCAATATATCGGTCATCGTTTATCCTTAATCCAAAACAAAATCCGATATATGAGATTGCATGGATTCAAAAATTTGTACATGTGTGTGGTATTGTACGTAGGGGAATGGGTTAAATTATGAGGATGAAAAATACGATTCACATTTAGAAAAATTTATATGAAAAATAAGAAAAAAAAATTAAGATTTCACAAGAGATTGTTAGCCCGCAATAAAACCAAATTTTGTATTTTGATTGTTTTTAATATTAAATTTTATTAAAACAGAAATAAATCAATTTAATTTATGTAATTAATTTTAATAATAAAATGTTATTTCTTTTATTTTCAGGTGAGTTTTCTAATTTAAATAAATTAAAATCAAAACTTTTGGGTGAGTGTCTACTATTTAATATAAAATCATAGCGTATTTTTCTAAAGCTTAAGTCTGACCATTGAAGAAGTCTGCGCCGTTGACCTTGAACGTTTGGAATGTCAGAATAAAGTTGAAATGTTTAGAAATAAAGATTTCAACTTAAAAAACTCGCCGCCGTCACGAAGTTGGCACCATTCGAGACGTAACAAAGTTCGTTCTATTTCAACTTTTCGTACTGTTGCCGTTTCAGAATGTCAAATTGAAAAAATAAAACTTGTCAGAATTGTTTTTATTCATTACTTTATATTAAAATACAATAAATTATTCAACTTAATTGAATTTGTTAACTATAATCAATATCAATAAACAATATATGTGACATTACATTGTGACGAGTTTGTCTACTCAAAGTCGTCTTCAACGGCACCGACATCGTTTTGACACTTCAAACCGTCAACGGCAACGATGCAGACGCCGAGACTATATGAAGCATAAAAAATAATCAATTAATTCAATTTCCATCCGAATTTAAATTAAAAAAATCAATTTTAATTATTTTTAACATTATTTCTGTTCATGGAATACTTAATTTTATAGTTTCAAAAATTTACTTTTCCATTTCACTTAATTAAAAAAAATATTTATTTATTTATTATTTTGACCAAAAATGAATGCAATTAAAATTGATTTGAATCATCAAAATAGTTACCAAAAAAAAAAAACTAAAAAACTTAACAAAGAAATTTTAATTAAATAATTTAATTGAACTTTTATTCAATTTTTCTCTGTCAAGATTTCATTTATTTAATTGAAACACTTAAAATACAAAATAAAAAATTTAATAAATTAAATTTAAATCTTAATTAAATTATTTTTTTCTTTTTTCATATATACATAAATGAAAATTCTTTATTTGTATATTTTTGTTTAACAAAAAAATGAAAATCTGAATCATTCACAGAGAATGAAGAGCATTAAATTTAATTAAATATTTAAACAAAACTTTTAATATTTTCGTAAATGTTCTAAAAAAAAAATCATTTAAATATCCAATAAAAAAAAAAGTTTTTTATAAATAAATAATTTTCTAAAAAAAAACCACATTTTCTGTTTATTACAATACCAACTAATAAAACTTTTTTTTTTTTTTACAATCTCTCATATTATTATCCTAAAAAGCCGAAATTAAAATTTAAAAATTAACTTTATAATAACATAAAAATCTAATTAAATATTTATGACAAAAAAATATAGAAAAGTTTTTATTTAATACTTAAATCCTTCAAAATAGCTTTAACAAAAATTTCTATACATAATATATTTGTATATAAATAAGTATATAACTGTATATATTATATGTATACAAACTTATTTTATGTTGTATTAAAATTTTTATACATTTAAATAAAATTGGTATACAAAATTTTCGATAAATCGATTTTTAGATTAATAAATCAGATATTTTGTATGCCAATTATCAAACTTTTCATATTTTTTTTTTGTTTTAGAAACTTTTGATTCCAATCTGTTTTTAGTGGTAAATTAATCCTTTTAAAAAAATATATATTATAAATATACAACGTTTTGATTAGATGAAAATTAAATTAGATAAAAGTTTAAAATTAATTATCATAATGAAATATAAAATCGGTTTTTTAATAAAATTGAAATGCTGTCACTTAACTAAAAGTATTATTCACTCCAATTATGATTGTCGTGTCATTTGGAGTATCTAACTTTATCGGTTGTGTCGATTTTATTTTTGGTATTATCTAAGCTTTACGACACGAAAAATCGAATTTAAAACTTTGCAAACTAGACTATAGATGTCGCATTAATCTTTTATTTTATTTAGCTGTCAATTTTTCTTTGTTAACTTAGTTAATTGTGTTATTCGGTTGAGTTTATATATACATTTAAATAAATATTTTCTTTGGACTATGGAGGCGATATTGGCCCACATTGTATGAAAAAATGTTCTTGCTAGAAGTTAAACCTTAAGAAAACAATTTTTTTTGGGATTCACACACATAGTCTCCTCCAACACAACATAGAGGAGACTATTTCTTCTAATGATGATAGGATATATTGATTATTGCATCCTCAACCGGTAGCCTGTAGTTATTTTTGATTATGTAAAATTTGCTTGATCACTTTGCACTTACAATCATTCCACACCGCAAAAAGATATCTAATTATATATTAAAAATTCTACGAACTTTTTGCCAGCCGTCACTCTCCCTTATAGGAGTACCAAGAATATTTAATTTAGGAGCAAATTCATTTCATTTTTTTTTTTTTCAAATTTATTTGTGATATTCCTCTACTTTAGGGAAACCTCTTTCGTGTTAGTTATTTTCCAATTTTGTTATGATTAATGTTAAAATTAAATAAATACTTACATTAAAAACTTAACCGACTAATTTCATCACTTTAGACGACAAATGTCGACAACAGATGGCGGTAGTGTGACAACCGACAAACATCGCAAACTGACTATAATAATAACCAAATCAATGTTGTGACTTAAACGAGAATTAATACGACAATCTTGATTATGTTGCTAAATTTCAAAAATATGATCTATTTACATTGCACAAGAAATAATGTACTTTTTCTTAACAATAATTTGATTTATAATTAGATAATGAAACCTGATCAGGACACTCTCATTGGCGATTTATTCAGGTTATCCACCTCCATTCTCCATTTATGTCATTTGAAATAAAAATACTTTTATGTCATAGGAGAAGAAAGATTTTGGAAAAGTTTCTATTTTACTAACGTAGATTTATATGGAATAACAATTTGAGCAGAACGTTAATAGCTAATATAAATATTCAATAACTATAATTATATACAGTATCTACTTGTATACAATTAAAAATAGACGCCGTAATTTACATATTTTGGAGACTGTATATTCGGTAACAATGAATTTGCATACATTAAGGACCAATGCAATCAATTTAAGTTCAGATAATAATATTATTTTGTCGATAAAAGTTAGTAAATAATTTCTTTATAAAAAAGGAATCTACAATTTCAGTAAAGGAATTTAATTTATTTTTAAATGAATATAGATTTTTCTGGGTTTTTACAAATATATAATTATGTTGGGAAAAGGTTTAATTAAAATTCAATTAAATTTAACAAGGTTTATATTGATCCTTGTGACTCTTTATGCGTATTATGGTCATAAATTGTAAGTGTATATGGAAAATATATTCTTTAAAAAAAATATCGTTGCTTTTGAAGGATCGTGTTGCAAAAACATTAAATTTTATAATATTTATATCAGTTAAAATTTTTAATAACTCCTACAGAAACAAACAGAATATTAGTAGTTAAAGCTAAAATCTGTAGTTGTAAAAAAATATTAGCTATTGGTTGGTTGGTTGGTTGGGTTGAGAAGGAAGGAATGGAAGTTTCCAAGCCTCGTATCTAGGCCATACGGTCCCTTAACGAAACTTTACCATTTTTATCATGCCATTTATTATTTTAATAAAGTTTATCTGGTTATCAGGCATTGCAACCTCTCTTGAACCTAACTCAATCAGAAATAACAATGAAAAATAAAATTTTGCACAATAGGTATACTATTTTTTATAAAAGTCATTTTGTCAGACAGAGCCAAACCAATTTAATTAAAATATAATTTAATGATATATTTTAAAATCGTCTAATACGAAAACTTTTTCCTTGATAAATGTTTAATGAAAACCAATTGACGTAGTTATTTCAATTTAATTTTTTTATACGTATGGCTCTGAGTTGTATACATACACCAGGCAGGAAAGAAAACCATATTACATTGCAAAAAAAAAGCGAAAATACTGAAAAAAAAATTTCCTTTTTATTATAAACATTTATAATGAATATATTATGATACAAAAAAAAAAGTCTTCAATGTACTCATTGTAAATGTTGATACGTGTATGTGTGTACGTACAAAAATTTATTTATATAGTAAACTACAGCAGCTGTTCAAGCTATTTGAAAACTTAATAGCTTGTCTGTTACTGTACATAAAATAATATATATATGTACATACAAATATTATTACGTAAATACGTATATATTTTTCCGCAAATCGATATATTTAATTTGATTCTCATTTTGCCAGGATTTAAATTAAAAACTAAATAATTCAAAAGTTTTGGGGTTTTTTTTTTTGGTATACAAATTTTATATAGTAAAAGCTAATTTTGTAAAAAAAAAATAATGAAAATTAGAAATTAGAACGATTTTTTTATATTATTATAATCACAGATATCAAGGGAATTTTAACAATCTGGGGTTTAAAAATATTTAATAATAAATGTAATTTAAATTAATTTAATTTTTTGTTTATTAAATATAACAAAGTTTGAATTAAAATTAACAAAAAAAAAATTTTAATTAATTTATAAATAAATAATTTTTTAATTAGATTTTTTATTATAATTACAATTTTCAATAATACGAAATTAATATTTTTTCTGTCGTCTATTTATTTTAAATATTTATTTTCAGTATTGATTAACTAAAAAGTCTCTGGTTTAATGGTAGTAGAAAATTACCTAATTAATATAATATTTAAATTAAATAATTATTGTAGAAAAATGTGTTTCGACACTAATGTGACATAAGGTGAAAATATTTTTAAAATACGTTATAAATTTCATTTAATCCATTTTATAAAGCCATATGCAAATTCTCCAGCTCGAAAAACTTTAATAGTTTCGCGGTACTACATCTACAATTTGAATTTAGTACTCATTGATTATTTGGTGTTAATAAAGTTACGAGGTACTGTATTGAAATTAATATGAATTTTGGTACAACTTAGAAAATAATTCTTATTTAACCATCAGAATTATGTTATTTTTAGTTTCCTGGCAGAGTTTATTTTAGTTAGCTTTGTTTGATAGCAGGGAATCGTAAAACACATTTCCTAATAACAAAATATTACCTTCCAAATGCTTTTTATTGCATTTCGTTTTTCAATCGTCAAATAAATAATATATTCAAATCCTTAAACGGTTTTTAATTGTTAAACCTACTAAATACATTTAACTTTGTCCTTCGAATTCTCATCTAAATAAAAAGGAAAGTCGAAAATCCTTTCACAAAAAAAATAATAATATCATATTTCCCTCTTAATTGAGCACATAATTAAATTAAGGACATGAACTTAACTTATTTTTAAATTAACTCGTAATTATTTTCCCTAGACTCCATCATAACAATAATATTAATTGTGTGAAAATTTTTATTAAAAACAAAACCAAAAAAAAAAAAAAATTAAAAAAAAAAGTTATAAAATGTCCTCGCGCAAAAAAAAAAAAATACCAAGAAATCCTGAAATAAAATTAAAATTATCCTAACAAGAAAAAATTCACTACATTTTTTTTATTCGGTTATTCTTGGTACCAAAATAAAAATCGTCCTTTTGTACCCAAACCGTACACACACACAAAATAATTGTCGTTTATGAATAAATATATATATATGTATGTATATAGAGATAACCAGTTTGTAAAATATTTATATACAATTAATTAAATATTTAGGAGTAATTAAATTTCTACTTGTATTCCCACTTCTGTATCCTTTTTTTTCCTTATGTAGTTAAACAGAATCATAATAACGCAGCATTAGCTTAATATAGGGACGTCGTCCAACGTAAACATTCCAACACATACCAAAAAAAAAATGAAAAAAAAAAAAATGTACAATATTTAGTAACTTTCTTAAGAGTTTTTTATTATTTTATATACGTTATGTTATACTCATTTCTCTTACAGGATATCCAAAATAAAAAAAGAAAACTTAGCAAATTATGAAGTCATTTTTTTTCTATTTTGTATAGTATTTTTATCCTTTTGCTGCGTAACGGTTTATATATTATTTATATATATGTATAAGTATATAAAGAAAAGGACGAAAGTGAAATTAATGAAAGAGTATTAGTTTTAAGTATGCTCGTTTTTATTTTTATTTAAAGACATTTATTTATTTAATTTTTTTTTTTTGTTTCTTATATATTATAATGTCCTGTATCTTAGTATAAGATTTTAGGATAATGAATAACTATATTTAAGCATTTTGAAAAGGATTTAGGTAAGAACTATAAAATATGATACAGTTATTGTTCTAATGGTTAATGAGAAAGATTTTAAATAGAATTTTTTGGGGAAAGAAAGGTCATTACAATTAAGATTAATTACGTTATTATAATATTAAGCATTTGTATTTTCTAATATTTCATTTATATTATAATTATTTCTATTTAAACGATTAATTTCGTAATACGTTTTTTTTAAGTAAATGTGAAAGTTTATGTTATAATTACAATTTCGTTATAATTATTTCTAAATAGTAAAATTATTAGCATAGTTTGTTGTTAATATGATATTGCATTTACATCAAAATTAAAATTACAAAAAACTTAAACTTCAATATAACCTATATAATTTAAATTTATATTTAGGTTATGCCTTTAGTTAGTAATTAATTAATAAATTTTGTTTTCAATGAATTTGAATCACCTTGTAAATAAACTGATTAAAATATAAATGCAAAATAAAAAATATACTGAATAATAAATATTATTTCGTATTTTAAATAAGTCATTAAGAAGATTAATAAAATAATTCGAATTATTGTAGTTCAGGAACGTAAAGCATGTCTATAAAATCATTCAAATGTTTGTATAAATTTATATACTTTTTATGCAAGTCCTTTACAAAATGTAATTAACGCTATTCTTTATATTGCTACCATAAAGTTAAAACGTGCTACACGCCGTCGAAGTCGAAAATGGTTTAAATATACAGTCCTATGTAGAAAAGTACGAGAAATCCGTTTTTCGTTTAATTTAATCTTTATATTTTTATTATATAAAGATATTCAAGTTCCATATTCGACTTTAAGCATAATTTTTAAAATTATGCGTAGCACGACCTAATTTCAGGATAGCGATAATTAAAAATTAATTGCAGTAACTTTGCAATATGTACCAGCAAACCCATGCAAATGGTACTACTCCCACCTTTACAAAATAAACTTTTGAAAATTGTACCCCCAAACCTTAGCAATAGGGACCCTTACCTATCATACCTAAGAGGTATGGGAAAATTTTGAATTACAGATTGTAAAATCCACTAGAAACTAGTAATTTCAGATATTTTTAGTAAAATTTATAAAAAATACTCTCCCTCAGTTTTTTTCTAAATAGTAGTCTTCTAACTTAAACGATTTCCTCGAAAAATTAAGATTAGCGTATGAAACAAACCATCATTAATCCGACGTAATTTATATTTCATAATCAAAAATAATCGAAATTATTATTTTTATTTTAAATTATATTTATTATTTAAATGAAGTTGTAAGTATTCTGAAAAAAAAAAATCGTGAAATACTTCTGATTACTTACAAAATAAAATAAAAATAATAATTTTTAAATAACAAATTTATTTTTTCATCATTATTAAAAAAGGATAATCGTATCCTTTACATTATAATAAATTTATAAAAATCATTGATTTAATAATTTTCTAGTTATGTGCATTTAGTATAAATAAATTATATTTAAATATTTAACAAACTACAACAATTTCGTATAATATCCTTAAAATCTTCCGCAATTTTACAATTATAGAAATTATGGATACACTGTCAAACCAATTTTATTTAACAAGCACATTGAAAAATATCAAACATATTTTATCTTGTCAGAAATTATTGTTTTTTTTTTTTAAATAATCAAGTTTTAAAGTCACAAATTTTGCAGTTTTGTTTTCCTTATAAGCAAAAAATTAGAAAAAATTATTATTATTTTTACAAAAACTTTTTACTATTTTTTGGCACGTCCTTCGTGTTTTGTGACATTTCATTATTTATATCGTTATATGTGTTGTTAAAAAAAAAATCAAATTTCTTAATATGTTCGAAATAAATAAACTTTGTACAAGAAAATATCATATTTTTTTTAAAAAAATAATTTCAACTAAATAAAATGTCACAATTTTTTTAGTTTATCAGATATTGTCAATGTTTTTTTTTTTTTTGTAAACATATTATTTTGACATAAGCAATTTTCCTAAAAGGATATTAGAATTTACTAATAAAAAACTAATGCACAAAACAGTTCCAATTTATATAAGTAAAAGTAAAAATGTATAGGAAATTTATAGTTTAAATAAATGAAATCGCGTTTTTCAAGACTATAGTTTTCAAATTTATAATGGATGAAAATTATGACATTTCCCCTGCAAATTTTTTTCCAAAATTCACAGTATAACCATAAATAATGTTTCTTAAAAAAATATTTCCATCTATTTATTTTAATATAATTAAAATTAATTTGTTTTATCTATTTTGATTCAATTATTACAATAATGTAATAATTGACAAATGGTTTTCGAATTATGTAACTAAAAATTTAATTGCATCTTATTTGAATCTATCGTTTAACTTACAGTATTAACATATTAAATTTCATATTTATGCATTTTTCAACATATTTGCTCATCATTTTTTCAATGGCGCTTTCAAAGTTTATGAACTGTTAGTCTTTAATGGAACTATTTTTCAACTCTAGTCTGTATCCTTTTATATATAAAAATTATTCCTATCCGTTAATGATTCTTAAGTAAATTTAGTTATCTGTTTTATTGAAGCTTACGTTAAAAAACTTTTACATATTCGAACCATTTACAAAACTTTAACAATAATATAATTGTCAAAGTTTTATGTGTTTCAGTAAAAGAATTTAAGAATTCCATTTAAAGTAAATTATGAAAATTGATTTTTCTATTATGTTCTAATGAAAAATAAAAAAAAAACTTTCGCGAATCCTTGGAAAATGTTTATATTTTTACAGTTTCTAGTTGCTGTCTTTGAAAATAAAATTATTTTGATTCTACTCTTTATAAACAAATAACAAATAAGAAAAAAACAGTATTTATTTATTTTTTTAACAGTAATATTATCATTGCAATTTCATCAGGACGAAGTTGTCCACTTCATTAAGTATTATCATATTTATGTACCCAGCCAGTCTAAACAATGAATAAAAAAATATTAATAATTATATGAAAAATGTAATATAAAATTGAAAGAAAACTTTAAAATTATAATCTCTTTTTTCCATTTTATTTAATTAGACAAATTCATATTTCAAGTGAATACACTATACATAACTTTAGAAGTGATATTTTTTTTTATCCTTGTTACATTTCTGTTTCCATGAAGTTAATTTATATTTTAAAGATACAACAAAATTAAAAAAAAAAAAATTGTTATATTTAACTAGAAAATAAAAAAAAAAAACATAATTTTTTTTTTTTATTTATAAAAGTAAATAATTTTTATGAAGAACCTATATATAAATATCTATATATATAATTGAAAAGTAAAATGTTTTCCAGGAAAACTTTTTTAATTACAATACAAAATAAATTTTAATTATATCCTAAAGAAAATGGTGTTTTTAGCAAAAATATTATAATGAATTTTAATGTTTGTTCTTAATTTGTACATTGTTCACAATATACAAAAAAAAATTATATAACTACAAGAAATAAAAAATTGTGCTAAATTGGATTTACACAAAACCTTTAATTAAATCGGAAATTATTTTTATACCAATTTTTATATTCTTATATAATAAATAAATTTTAGAAGAGGTTTGTTTTTAAAAGTAATTGACCTGAATAAATTCAAGTATGATTTAACAAAACAAAGATTTTAGAAAAAATTTGAAATTTCAATTTATAGTTTATATAGTTGAAAATTTTTCACGTATAATGTTAACTATCAAAATCAATCCAATTTAAATCATCCATCTATAATTTACCTAGAGAAGATTTAATTCTAACATCTTGTTAACATTCAGGTGAAATGGCTATCAACATTACTGTTTAATTTAAAGTAAATTATTATTAGCAAAAAGGACTTGCTCGCATCACAAATTGTATGTACTTATTTGTTTGGACAGGGGAACCTGAAGCATTTCGAATAATACCTATACTGTGTTATACAATATTGATATCACAAGCTGGTGTGTGTGATAAATTTATTTCGAAAATAGCATACTAAGTTTTGTAATCTTTATAGTTGCACTGGAACACTGTGCCATAGAAGGTGCTATAAGAGTTTCTTCTTATTGTGGCATATCTTGTGGCATATTTGACTACAATTTGACTAATATTCATACTGTTACGATATATTTTCTGTTTTCTTAGCAACTGATGGAAGAGTTAACACAATTTCTGTCCATATAAAAGTTATTTTCCATTGTTAATTTCACCATCATCTTTTAACGAATTTTTTAATAATTATATTCCATCTTAATTTTGCTTATGTTCCCATTTATTTAGTAAAATTAACTCCGGAATAACTCTAGTCATAAAATAATCATATCTTGTATACCTGGAAAATGTAGTAGTAATGTCTGGGAATGTTATTACCCAAATAATTTAAAATATATTAACAACAGTTTTATACTTATAAACTGTCAGTCTAGTTTCGAGAATTTTTCAGTAATCTCTAAATAAATATATATAGTAATTTAAAAATCCATAGTTTTAAATTTTATTTGATCTATACAATCCTGGAAACCTTTAGAAATTATTTAATATTAAATAGAATTTTTAATTTTTAATATATTTATTTCTTTTTAATCACTATAAATGAAAATAGTAAAAAAATAAATAAAACAGAAAACAAACAAATCATTTCGCGCAGTCAACCAACTTATTTAATATTAATAGAAAAATTCATTTCAATGTCTAGACATTGAAAAACCCCTGCATTTTCCATATAAATAAAAAAAAAATTATTTCATTTATGAAAAATCCTTTTGAAAAATATTTATGGGATAAAAACCCAGGAATTCAAACATTTAAATGTTTATATAATATAAAAATGATATCCTTACTGCACAATACTTATACTATATATAAATCTGAATTTATACTAATTTTGTATTTGTATTATCCTCCCGATACACACACACCATCACAGTAGATAATTTTTTTTATAAAACTTTTCTACAACGAAACTTGTTAAAGTGATTTCAACTATAATTCTTATACTAAAAATCAGTTTTTCAATAGCAATACACCCACAAATGATATCCTTTCACGAAATTTTCACCGATAAACCAAAAAGTCAGACCAAAAATTTCCATTGGAATGATCTTTCTGCCAACTATATTTATATCCACGAAATATTTATCCAGCTGTTTGAACTTCTGATTACGATAACGACCGAATAGGCCCTTGAGGAACGAAAACACTGAAATTTTTTTTTATTCATATTGTTAAATTTTCATTCCTCCTTTCTCTCTGATTCATAGATTTTTCCACCAAAAAAAAAAAACACAAAATTTTTTTTTGAAATAAATTTCAACTCCTTTGTTTTTCCATCATCAGTTACTAAATAGTCTGGACTGGTTTTTTATATATATAAAGTTGTGTGGCTTTAAAGCTGAGATATCAAAGCTCAAAGGCAAATAATGACATTGAATAATAAAATAATACAGAAAATAAAAAAAAATAAATTGAGTAAATAGTGAATTCCAGTTGAAAGGTCCTGTATTTAAAATTTCTCATTTCAGTTTTATTTTTCAGCCAGTTTTCAACGATTTTCATTTCCATCTGTTTATTATTTACTCGTTAATGACGATATATGTCGTCGAGAAAGTTAGGGGTAGAAGTTTTGGGTTCAATTTTTTTTTTATTATTTGTTTTTGAGTTTGTTTTCATAAAAAGTAGCTAGCCTTAATTTTCTATAAAAATAAGTCGTTTATTTTTAGTTTATAATTCTCGGCATTAATTGCAGTCTGTTGCATTTTCGTGTTATACATTTTACGAATTAAATATGTGCACTTGAAAACTGGATAAAAATGTATATAGAAAAATGAAAAAGTTAACTTCAATTATTATTATAGGATTTTTCATTTACGACAGCGTTTTTATAAGAAAATAAACAAGAAAATTTATTTGTAATTTTAAAAATCTGGTGCTGAATATTTAAAATTGTTATAATACTAATTATTAGTTTATGAAGAATTTACTTAATTTAAGAAGAATATAAATTTTGACAGGACAATGAAACCCAAACAAAATGGTGATTAAATAAAATCTTCCCATTGATGGGGCGAAGTAGATGAGTTAAACTAAATAGTTTAAACTGTTATTATGAAGATAACGAGAATTATACAGAAGATAAGTTACTTTAGATTTTTCGATTTTCAAGAAAGCTAAAGAATTTATGGTTACTCTAGCTACTCAGAAAAATTGTCGCAGATAAAATTGGATTCAGCAATAAAGGAATAAATATAATTATTATTATTAATATGAAAAGGAGATATTATAGCTTGATCGTAAGTAGCATCCATTCCAAAATATATTTTTTTATTCATATATATTTGAATAACAAGATTATTAAGCGTATTTTAGATTGAAAAGCAGTAATTAGAGAGATATATAACTTCAAAAATGAATTCTTTAAAATGCTCTTGTATGCTCCGACAAATTTTATAGTTTAATACTTCTAAATTTTCACTTGCATGGCTTGTTAAAGATACAGAACATAATATATACAAATTCTGTATAAATTGATTGGCACGAATTCATGCCAAAGTTTAACTTAATCTAAACTAAATTAAATATAATAGCAATTTATTAAATTAAATTATGAATTGTACTTTTTGACATTTATGTAGTTACATCTACGTTTCCGGATTTCAAAATTATATGTCATATAAAATTTGTAAAACAAAATTTCCACCTTTTCCCCATTTACTTGGTGAACATAAAATCTTCGAAAATCAAAAAAAAACTTTTCTATTCTTAAATGTCTTAAATTATTTTATATTATTCATAGACAAAAAAAAAAATTAAGTTTTTATACGGCAATTTACATTTTAAAGTTAACTAGCTTTATAATAATAATAGTCAACAAAAATTTATTCAGGCAAACTTGAATCATCAATTTGTTTTCTTTTTCACTTTTTATCTATCAACTTCCTCCCTTGAACCAAAAAAAAAAAAAATATATTATAATAAACATGAAAATTTATATTTTTGATGGCTTTAAAAAAAAAAAAAAGAAACAATCTTAAATGTTATTCTTAAATACATACTCATATAAAAATATACATAAAAATGTTATCTCGTTAAATTTTCACATTTAAACACAACAAAAAAAAATGTTATCCAACAACAAATTCATTTTAATGCCATATCGCCAAGTCCTTATACATAACAAAAAAAAAAAAAAAACGAATCCTTAAATAAAATTTATTAAGAAGACAAAAATTTTTGTGATACCCCCCTCCAATCACTCCAACACCAACTTCATATGAAAAATATCAGTGTTAGAGACGGTATGAAATAAAATTGTTCTGCTTCTTTGCATTTTTATGCTGAGACAAGAATATTATCCTTTTTGTGTTGTTGTTTATGTTGGTTTGTGATGGTATTTTCATAAGATTTTGTCTTGTTATAATTTTGTCTTGATTTTGATGTATTGTAATTAAGAAAAGGATTAACTTGTTATTTTGTCTTTCCAGTTTTTTTTTTATTATATTGTTGCTATTTTGATTATACCATCACTTATTCATTCGTTATGCTTAAAATTTTATATATAATTTATTTTTTGTAATTCTTGTGAACATTTTTCACTGGGGTATGCCTTTTCGTTAAAGGAAAATGAATTTTTCTTTTATATATAGTTTAACGTATATAGAAATTTTCATATAATATATTTTTTTTTCTTCGTTTTACTGATAAATTTAATATAATAAATGTTCTGTGTTGTACGTTTTTAGTCCTTTTTAAATATAAGATGATAAGCATTTATGATGAAAATTATAAATTTTCCAGAATAGTGCGCATACTTCGCCCTTTTATACACCATTATTTTATTTTTTTTAATTATTTGGAATTTTATTTTTCTTAGAAATTTAATTACATTAAATTTTGAAATATTATAATAATAATTGTATATATTATATAAAAAGAGTTTTTCGTTTAAATGTAATTTTCATAATTTAGTTAGAAATAAATTTTGAAATTTTGGGGTACTTTGTTAAATTCGAAAATGATGGAGAATTATCTACATTCAAATTTTTATGTCAAATGTCAGCGACTTGAAAAATAAAAAATTCTTCGAAAATTGAAAAGTAAACAAATTCAAATTTTCCAATTATCATATTAATTTCATCAATGATTTCTATGATATATTTTTTTTTCCAATTACTTAATTCTATTTTCAATATGAGTCAATTATTATTTGTAAAAATATTATAATTTCTTATAGTTAATTATTAATGAAATAATTCTTTAGTTAAAAGTGTATTTCCTTTAAGGATGTACTTAAAACTTAAAGTAATTGCTTTTAATACATTTTTGTTAATGAATTATTATTACAATTACATATTTGGTGAAACATAATTGTTATTGTATTACCAATTTTTGCTTTATTCATGTTGCGGAGCCACATATAGTTGGGAAGAGCCACATATAGTTTTAGTCACATAACTTATTGTGATATCCTTTCTAATTATGTATCACTAACGAGGGCTGTGAACCCATACGGCTTATTCAGTTGAAGTCCTTTAGGAATTAATGCCTTAATGTAACAATTTATGAAAAGTTAAGGTTGTAATTTTCAATGACCTGCCATTATTCCGGCTTTCTTCTTGTTCATTTGTAGAAGCTTATTGCTTGATTTTTCAATGGTCTTAGTATGCATAGTTTCAAATATCTAAGCCCTAGTATGCATGTTCTTCTTGGGAGTAGCAATCTGTTTGTCTTACAGATTTCTTAAGTAGCACCATCTTCGCAAAAACGTCCGCCACTTCGTTACCTTGCAAATCGAAGATAACTTTAATCTATTTTCTCTTCCCAGTGTTTTTTAAATGGCGTTTTTAAGAAATCGAGTACAAATTTTTAGCATCTTTGAATTGAATAATTTGTTTTAGTTATTTCTTATCATTTTCCTATGTTTACAATTTTTGTAAAATTTAGTAAAATTCGTTTTTTTCTTTCTTAAATTAAAAAAGCTTAAAAAATGGCGTAAGTGCCCCGAGCTGGTGCTAGGTTACCTTATGAGGAAAATTCATCAAACATTTTATTTAGAGAATTATGAAGGATGAATCGCAAATAATCATTAAATTAAACTAGATTTTCGTGTATTAAAAATATTTTGTTGTAATAATATATAGCTTTTTAAAATATGAAGCTATTTCGTTTGTTCGTCAAATGACTAACGTCCCTCTAAGTAAACATTCGTATTGATTAATTTACCTCTAGGGGTATATCACTAATATAATCCGAACAACCAAAACTTGTTTTCTTACTAAATATTATATGCTTATATGTACATTCTAACCTACCAATAAATTACTCGGTTCAGCAAATTTGAAAAATAGTTCCTTGTTTCTATTACTGCAGAATACACCCCATTCTACCCTCCTATTTCTATATCTTATTAAAAATCTCTAAATATGTGCAATCATAAATCATAAAGATAATTTTCTTTTTATATATTTTTAACCCCCTATAAACATTAAAACTGTTAAAGACAGGATAATATAAAAATATTTGTTGAACTTTTTGTAAAAAAATAAAAAATAAAATGTGAATTGCAATCAAAATTACATTTTTTATTTATATTTACGTCTCTTCAACAACAATTTTATTTGTTTATTTATCAAAATTACTTAAGTAATGTTATGCAGAATTGCATATATGAAAAATGCTTTACAAAAAATGAATAAATTCACGTATATAAAAACTGATATAATTATGTAATATTTATATTATTACTATGAAGAGCAAAAAAAATTGTTGTTAATATAAGAATTTGTTACTTTCCAAGGATGCGAAATGAATTTTGCTTATTTCAAGGATTCGAAATGAATTTTATTTATATGAAAAACAAAAAATATAAATCTCTAAAATATTGTAGGAAGAACTTGAATAATAAACATATAAAAATATTTTTATTTATAAGGGGAAGTAGTAAATATACTTAAAAATTTAATATGGTTGAGTTATGAGGTTTCAGAATTTGTTTTATTATCTACATGAATATAAAATCCCAAGAGTAAATCAAGATATGCTAATTTACTGGTAACGATAATAATCTTTTTTTTTGCCATATCATTTTTGTGTGCAATATTAATTTTCTAAATCCTTATTCATGATAGTATTTGGCATAATTTTTTTTTTTTTTTTAATTATTATATAAACTGCATTATAAATTATAATTTGTTATTACTGTTGGGAAATCTAAATATCAAACTTTTCAAAATTGTTTTAATTACATTATTAATTAAGAGTAATTTACATTTTACACATATATATATTTGAATTAATTTGAAATTAATTTTAATGTATTGATTTAATAACTTTTATAGTTCGATTCTGATGAAAAGGATACTCTGTAATGTAATTGTAAAGAAATGTAAATAAATAATTAAGAATTTAGTAATTTATTCAACAATTTTGCAACCTCTTCAGTATCTCTGAACATAATTTAAACCAATCAGCAGTTTAACTTAATATAAAAGAAAGAAATGATGAAATAATGTTACAAAATTCTTAATGTGTTTATGTTGTCTCCTTATGCTTTCTTTCCTTGATCCAAACAAATAATCGATTGGTTTCTAGGGTCCCAATTTTCTTGCTTATATGGAAAATGGAGCTTGATCCTGAGATTGATGAGGATTACATTCTCGATTACTAATTATTATATAGAGTAGACACATACAATTTTTTACAGAAACTTACAGAATTCTTTTGAAAATGGTCATATTCATGTTATGGTACCTTAAAACATGTAAATCCGTCAAAAAACTTCTGCATGATGTGGTTTTTGATCATAAATGTGATAAGAAAGAAGTGAAGCTTTATAAAAAAAAATAATTTAAATAAATTTCACTACATAAATTTATTAAAACTATTTTTCACTGAAAGTAATTTTTTTTATTATTTATTACAATTTTCATTATTAAAGATCAGTTTAACCATCAAAAGAAACCTTAAATATTTCACAAACGTTACGGCATTATGCCAGCCCATAGACAACTTATTTAAGCCAAATTTTACTTAAGCTTCAATTCATTTTCAAGTATATTTTTCACAAAGAAATATCCTAAACCCTGATCCACTTTATTTTGAGTTTCATGATTGTACAACAATATTTTGTATAAATAAATAATATTTTTTATTTTTTATTTTGAAATATTTAAATATTTATTTAAATGCAATTTAAATATCATAATAAATACAATTTTTTTTATTCGTTATATTTTCCAACCAGTCGTTAAGATCAAAAGTATAAAAATAATTTCATTTTGGCTTTAACATAGAAATGGAAATTATTCTTATGGAAAAATAAAAAATAAAAAAAAAAAAAACTGTTAAAGGACGAAAGGAATTTTTGCCAAATTCAATGCGACATTTTCATTACTTATATTTTTCTTGTGTGTTTTTAAGCTATTCAAATTTTATCATCATTATTACACAAATTTTTACTATAAAAGCAAAAAAAAATAATAACGAAAATTTTTCATTTGTCTATAGTTTTTCATTTGCTTACAGTAAGAAAATTATTTCATATTGACTTAAATATAATTTGAGTTTTGTTTAAAATAATTGCGTTTATAATATTTCTTGAAAAATCAAGATTCAAAAATATAAGATATTATTCTAAATTAATATAATCTTCAAGTTTTTAAGAAATATTAAATTTTGTTGGTAAATAGTCGATTTCCTTTGTGAGTATCTAAAATGGACCGTCTATGAATAACAAGTAGTAAATCCTTTTAAGTAGCATTTAATCCTGTTTTTTTCGAATTTGAACAATTTACTTCAATTACTAAATAAATTTAATAGTATGTTGACTATATAAGCAATTAAATTTGAGCAATACCTACTTAATTTGTATTTAATTAACTATAGTATTCTCTACTTACTAAGATTTTACTTTAAAAAATTCAAGCTAGTATGTAGAAGCTTCATAATGAATAAGATTTAATAATAGATTTGGTTTTTTAACCAATTTTAGTTAGATTTGGAAATGAGATTGCGAAAGTTTAATCATTGATATAAAATTCAACAATTTAAATAAGTAAATGCTTCTACTTTGAAGGTTGTACTTAAATTTTAAATGAATATACTCTTAGTATAAGAATTTTGTTATTCGCAACGTTTTGCAAATACTTTCAGTAAATGTTTTATCTAATGCTAAATTCTTTGTAGTATTGACTTATTATTCATTCGACCTAATTTATTATAACCAATTTACACTTTTTTGTGACTACATAACTGAATAGTTTAAACAACTTTATAATTATTTATAGATTGTTAATTATTTATTATAAATTTTGGTTTGAAAAAGACGGAACTATATAAATCAAAGTTCGGACAACTGAAGTTCATTACAAACTGCAGTAGTTCAAGAATTTTCGAAATATATCTCAATACCGAGATTAGTAAACCAATATTTATATATAAAATAATACTGTAGTCTTATTTCGGTAACTCTTAAATGACTAACTTGATATATAAAATTACATTTCGGTCAGAATTATAAGCTAAATTTTAAGTTATAAAATAAGTAGAAAATTTGAAAATTAATATATTAATATAGTAAATATTCTACATAACCTAAAATTATTAGTCAATTTTCAATTAGTTACTTTATAAACCACAGAATCCCAAAAAAATAACTGAATATTTACTGATGATATTTTGTTATGTAGAAAATTATGTAACAAATGTAACAAATAATGTGTAGATTTATCAAGAATTTAAAAAAATATTTTTTACCTATATCCATAAAATACAAAAACTTCAATTTTTTTATTCAAAACATTAAATTGATAATATTATATTTAAATAAAATATCATATTACTCACAATTTTGTCTATAATATAATTTTATATATTCAGATCACATTTTGCTCTAGTAAAAAGTAAATTTTCAATAAAATGAAATATATTCTTTTCTAGTACAAACTTTGAGAAAAGTATTATAGAAAATAATAACAAACACAAAAAAACGTACATAAAAAGGATATTATTTATATATATATATATATGTATATACAAATTTTGTTGATGTACTTTTTACCGAATTATTTACTCTTTAAATTCAGAGTTAAATTAATTTTACTATAATTTTACTTGAATTTACTTTAACAGAATTATCATATAATTTGAAATAAATCACTTGAAATTAATTAATTTACTAATAATAAATGAATTAATTTGATGAAAATTGTATATTATAAACAAATTTTAATAATCAATAAATTTAAACAGATTTTGTTATTAAATCTATTAAATTACTTTAATTTTTTTACTATTTATAGTTAATATTAAACAAAATATTAATAACAACAATAAAATTAAACCTTAAATTTATATTTATTAAAATTTTCTGTACATATAATATTTATTTAAAACTGAATTCTAAAATAATTTTTTTTTAAGGGAAATCCATTTTAATTGCATCACTAAATTTTACCTTTTCCCAGTTGTAATAAACAACTACTTAAAATTCGTTATCCTTTCATCCCAGTCATAAATAAATAAATAAATATTTTATTTAAATCTAATAATCATGATACAATTTATAATATATATATATATACAAATGTTGTTAGCGTACTAGAATTCTATCTAGGGACCAAAACTTTTCTATTAACATTACAATAAAAACTAAATTCCTATTTCTATATTCATGACATTTACTTGCATAATATTTACATATTATAGTTAAATTACAGAATATTTATATGTTAAATTATACAAAATAAATATGACTGCGTAAAATATATAATACAAGTATACATTTTATCCTGTTAAATATTTTATAATAATTTTGGATTTTGTGAAAAAAATTTTTAAACACAAAATAATTATTATAATTGTAAAATTATATTTGCCATGCCCAGTGTTGATATTGTATATAGCTATCTAATTTTCACAAATATACATTAAAATTTCGTATAATTAATAGAAAATACTTGGACAGAATAAAATTTTAATGCACTTGTACCTCAATTATAACGAAAAATTAAATTATAAACTATTTAATTTTTCATTTGTCTGTTGATTTGTTAATCAACTTTATTTGAATATGTGATAAATACTTAGAGGTCCAAGCAATCAATAAATATACCAGCTTAAATACATGTTCAATCGATCTTGTTTCTAGCAGTTTGTGTTTGGTTATAAAATTAAACAAATACGAAAATTGTATAAATAAAAACACTAAACTCAAATTTGATTAATACTTAATCTATCTGCCATTTAACATGGCAATCAGCTTGAATGGCTAGAATTAGTTAAACATAAGGAATCAATATTGAATTATTATAAAATTTTTAGATGAAAATATGCTAATTTAATGTCTTAGGTAAAATTTCATTGACCTCAGCGATATTATTAGCGATAATTTAAAATACTTTACAAATAAGTAAACCCTTGATTTTCTATTAATGGTACTTTGTATATAATAATACAATTTAACAATTTATAGAAATATAAACTTAGTTTTCATTTTTTTATATAGAATTAATAGTGCCTAAAGTATTATTCTGTTAATTATTATTTATTTTATAGTTTAAATTTTGCAAAACCAAAAATTCTGGGTTTAGTATATAAACCCAGAAACAAAAACTATGCAGAAAGTGAATATTTAAAAAACACCGGTAAATATTCTGCTTTGGAGTTATTTCAAAGTATAGTTTTCCCCCCTCTTCATTTACGTAAACGTGTCTGTTATATTAAGTAAAGTTTCTGGGTTTATTTCACTTCTATTATTATGAGATTATTTCATTTTTCCTTTATTGATATAATATCAGAAAAAAATGATAAATAACTTCAAAAATTTGTAAGTAGAATTTCTCTATTTCATTAATTTTAATTTTTTATCTTTAATTTCTGGTCTTATTACATGCTCTGCTTTAATTTTAATTAAGTCTCATTTGATATATAAAAATTATTAAATTGCAATATTATGTTCATAATTCGGATATTAATTTAAAGAGCATCAGCAACAAAAATTATACTTTAAAGAAGATAAAAAAAAGCAAATATTTTTGGTAGATTATTTATGTGGGAAGTTTTAGTTGTTTATTTATTTAAATTTACCATAATCGTGGTTAATGGTGGTGGCTGTTCTGTTAGAATATTATGATTATAGATATCCGCACAACAAGAAACCTTTAACCTACAACAACAACAGCAACAGCAACAAAACTATAAGATATGAGCAGGTGGTACTTAGTTGGTAATCTTGTCGTTGTAATATTTATTTTAGTTATTTTACCTTAAAGCAAAAATACTTCAGACTTATTATATAGAAAATAAAATAATATCCTATTAAGAGATTACAAAAATATTATTACAATCTTTAAAGGTTTAACATTTTTAGATTAAAATTATATAATATCCTTGTGATAAATTTTCCATAAATTTCTTTAGTAAAGTTTAAAATTTTCTAAATTTATAAATTTCACTAAATTTAATATTTTTGATATGAAAAGTAAAAATTTGGCAACTTTAACATTTACATATTAATTTAAGAAAATCAAAATATATTTTTATGAAATTAAATTTTAAAGTTTAGATGAAATCAACAATTAAATAATCAGTGAAATAAATATTATAGTTACTATAAATATTAATATTTATAGTAACTATTTACAAATTAATGTAGTTTTGGTTTGAAAAAAAAAACATGAAATATCGCCCAATAATTACAGTATACGACCCCTAAGTCTAAAAACGATATTTTGTCACAATATCTTGTGAATATAATGATTTAAATATAAAAATATTCTGCAAATTTTTTATAAAATTTGTAAATACAACACATTTTAAATAAATGTTAAAATCTTACATAAAAATTTAAAATGATCAATTACACATTATAATTTCTTTAATTCTAAAATATCTAGAATAATCATATCTATGACACATAAGATTTTTTAAATAGTGTTTACACTAGCAAGGACATTAATCTATTTTTTTGTTATATCAAAAAATATAAAAAATTTCCATTTAAAGAATAACATAAAATCAAAATAATTCCATGACCTTAGATAACTTTGAAAACATTAAATATAAATTTATTCTACAGCATTGAAAACATATACGATTCATTTAATTATATTCTAAAGAGTAGTTATAACAATTTTTTTTGAACGAATAACCATAAGAAAAATATGTTTCTTAACATAATATATGAAATTGTTTGGAATTCTTATGCGAAAATATGTTGTTTTTTTTTAGAAGAAAATAACTTTAATTAGAGCATAAACAATTTAGTATATAGATACAAGTATATAAATAAGTGTACTACTAAATACAATTTATATATTCGTTAAAATAATTTAAGGACATTTTCTCATATACAATATTTAAAAAGTATCATACTTTTATATATATACATTATAATATATATATTCTAAAATGTTACATATAAATCAAGTTGGTTTTTATTTTTATATTTTAAATGAGTTTTTCTGAAAATTATTACCATTACCAACTTTGCACCCTTTAACCTTACGAACAACCCCTAAACAAAAAGGAATATTGATTCATTTTATGTTTCCACAGCAAGATGAACAAAAAATGTTTTTTTTTTTTTTGTAAAAATTGAGAAATTACCTTTCTCATTTACAGACTTTATTTCACATAGTAAATTAGTAACTAAGCCATTAAATCATAAATTTTTAGATGAAAAACATTCACAAACACTCTTATACACACATATATAATTTAGCAAATTTTATAACGTCATTCAATAATTAATGGACCCTTAAATATATATATATATATATAATATATATATTAAATATAAACATACATAATATATAGCTGAATATCACTGTATATAATTCCAATTTTGTAACATTGCTTAGTTAAGCTTTTGAGCATTTATTATTATATGGAACAAAAAAACAGAGTCGGAGTATTAGAAAACTTTTATATAATAAGTTATTTAATAATTCCATTCAAGTGAAGTTGGTTGCGGTTTCATTAAGAATGCTTTCCAATACGGAAATAATTAAGTATTGAACATTTCTGCCCCTAATTAAAATTTATTTGAAATGATTTAATATAGATTTAAATAGAGCTTAAAATATTATAAATATAATAATTAATATTTAACCCCATCTAGTGGCACACTTTTAAATTGCATTAAACGAATATCGTTTATTACACTCATTGAAATTGATTTTTTATATTGTAAAATATCAAATCTATAAAATTACGAATTTCTGTGATTACTTTAGTTTTTTGTAACTTTTATATTACAACCCTGGTAACATTAAACGCAACAGGAAAAAAAATATGAAATACAGTTAATGTGTAAGGAAAAATTACTCATTGAAATTGCTACAATGTTTTATATGAACTAATGATTTATAGTACAATATCTTCTTTCACAAAAAAAAAAATTATATATTGTAGATTCAATGGTTTTAAATGCTGATTGGTATGGCAGATAAAAAAAAATACGAATAACATAAAAACAAAATATTATTATGCTTTTTGGCATACATTTTTTTTTTTTTTTATTTTTTATTACATTTATCCGAAAAAGAATACTTAAACACGCAACAAAATTGCAAAATAGTTTAAAGAACTTTAAAAATAATATAATTTTATATCTTCTTTTTTTTTGGAGCTCATTAAAAACGAAACTATCATAATACTCAGTACATCCAAAAAAAATAAAATAAAAAATATATAAAAACTTTGTTCCAATTTTTTCTGAACTTATTTTTAATGATATATATACGCATATAAGGATAACGAGTCCTTGAATCAAATTGCAAACAAAAAAAAACTATGTAAGCATATGGATATATCAGCAGATGTTTTTTTTTTTTTTTTGTATTTTCAACTACCTAGCTTCTTTTATTTTATTTTTTTCTACAAAAACACAAACCTCGAAGAATAATTTTTGTATTCACTTCTATAATATTATTCATAAACTTCATAAATTTTTGTGTGACCCTCAGTAGAGCTGAATTTAAAAACTGATAAAGTTTTTTTTTTTTTTGTACTAAATTTTTCTAAGGATTAAAAGTTAACTCTTATAATTTGCAACTAAAAGGTTTCTGTATATATGTAGATTTATGAATATATATACAAGGATATTTATGATGTCGAATTATAAAAATTCAAGGATAGTAGTTATACTTTTTGATTGTTGGATTTATGATGATTAATTTGGTGTGATGAGACTGATATGGGTGTAATTAAAAATAAACTACGGATCAACCAAAACAAATTAAATTTATTTTTATTTTATATATCCGATTTTTATATACACAACGACGTTGGCTGATTTATTCAGAATGCTTTCCAATCAGAAATTATTTACCCTTAAATTTCAGTAGTTGTTGTTTCTCCCTCCACACAATATTAAGTTTTAATATTTTAAATTTTTTTTTTAAAATTTTGTAATAGCTATAAAAGCATTTTTAGTTTGTAATTAAAATCATTTTTAGTGTATAATTTTTACGATAAAATCTTAATTGACAGATTTTTACAAAACCATTAAAGTAGAAAGTAAAATACTTACGAAAACAAACTTTTAAATTTTATGCATATAATTTTTTTTTTACAGATGTTTATTTTTTGTGATTTCTATATAAAAGAAAGAAAGAAAATATTAAAAACCTTTTAAAAATACTAAAAACAACGATAAAATGAAACCATTCCATTGATTTTTCATAAGATTTTAACATCAATTTTTAAGGTTGAACGTTAACCAGAAAAAGTATGTTTTTTTTTTGTTGTAAAAAATAACTAAAAACTAAATGTATACTCGAATTACAACTTCCAAAAACGAAATATATTCGTTTACAATTTTTGTTTTAGTTTGAAAATTATTTACAGAGTAAAAGGAGATTTTAAAAAATAATTACTTGTATAAAAACTGTGAATAAAAAGTAGTAAAAATATTATAGTATTTCAAGAGTTTAACCAAAACCACTATTAAAGATGGATTAAATTCTTTAAAACAATATTGTTTTACAAATAAAATACTTAATAATATTTTTGAAGATATTTAACAAAATCATTGTTAAAATTATTTATTAAATTCTAAATTTTCCATAACTATATATGGAGGGTGACTGGATTGAATGTTTATCTTAAGTGCTACTTAAAACCATGTATTTTTCGCTTTTTAATTTGATTTACATATTTTGGATGTAATGCAGTATTAATTTTGGTTTTCTTTAAGTTAATACTAAGCAGTGATGGCCTTATGTTACATGGTGTTATGTAATATAGATCAAATAAATTCACTCGATACCACTAATTCACTAAACCCTTCATTCTACGAGTTATTTTTCTTTAAGTTGTATTTTTGGGTAACCACATCCTAAGTTATTGGATCTTAATTCATATAATTTAAAATGGAAATTAGGACTAAAGTGCGATAAAAGGATTCTAATTAGTTTATTGGAATAATCTAATTAGAAGAAAACAATAGTTGAACATAATAGAATTTCATATCTATCTGTCCAATAAAATACCTGCTAACTAGAATGAGGTCGTTCTATTTAGTACGGTGATTACTTTGTATTAGTTTTTATTTTATTTAACTTACTTAATTTTAATAACAAATTTTTAAATTATTAATTTCAAGCTTTATTAAATAATATCAAGATTTTCTCATTTACCACAATTTTTCATAGTGTAAAACTCTTCATTGCTGCAGAACTGACACTATAAATATATTCTTTAGCAAATCATTATTAAAGTGTTGCTGTGAACACTTTGAATTTGAAATGTTCTTTTAAGTATTTTCCATGTGAAAATTTAAATTTTGTTATCTTTAGTATTTATAAAAATAATTGTATTCGCATAATTTAAATATAAAAGTTCATTTTTATTTACAAATTTGATTGATATCTTCAAAATGTAAATTATAATTCTTAAAAAAATCCTTATTCCAACTTTAATGAACTTTCAAATTTACAAAAAAAAAAAAATAGATTATTATAATATTTGTTAAAATACATAAAATATACGTAATTATTGTTTATAGAATTTTCATATTATAATATAAATCCATTTTTGTTTTACATCTTTTATATTTCTAATATTCTCTGTGATTTAAAAATCTCAAGGATTTTGCAGTTAATTATGAAAATAAAACATCTTCCCTTCAGGTTGTATCTATTGTTCAAACTTCAAGGATTATTAAGCTTCATAAGCAAGAAATAAAAAATCTCAATAAAAAGAACTAAGCTTCCGCAATCCTCTTGAAAAGACTCATTACAAACACATACATATATACATATTTATAAATTCACTTCAAACTAGACAAATAATCCTGAAAAGTATTTCATTTTTTTTTTGTCCCATTCTACACAAACGCATCAAATTGGAACAGATAATTTCCTGCAGTAAAGATTTTCCGGTAAAATACACAAAATATATATAAAAAAAAAGAAAAAACATAAAATCCAAACATTAATAGAAAATTTTCTTGTGGATTCACTAATTACCCTCAGGTCTGAGACTTTGTGCTAGATTTTGTTATTGTATTAAGACAATAAACATTCACAATAAAAAGAAAGATTTTGTATGCTTGCTGCCCCTATTAATAAAATTTGCAAAGGCCACTCATACAAGAGTTTAGATTTACAAATTGCATAGTATTGTATTAATTTTTATCTATGAATTTTTTACTAAAGAATTTAAAGGAAAAATGAATAACAAACTGTCATTTTCAGAACAATTTTCCACAATTGTTTTGTGAAACAGTTTTTTTTTTTGGAATGGAAACTTCTACAAGATTTTAATTTTGTATAAGTCTTCATTATTGGGGTTTGTTTTAAAAGATATATTTTGATTATAAATTGTAATAACAAATGTAAAATTATAGAATGACTAATACTCTTGGTCTAGTTTTGATTTTAAATAGTTAAAAAAGTCTGATTAGACGAACTGCGAAAATTTTACAAGTAAAGTGAATTTTGAAAATTTAACAAAATGAAACCAAAAATGTTTTGAAGAATACTAATCATAAAAACGCCGATTATACTGATTTTTTGATAGTTACTCATTTGTTGCTTACAACCGTTTTCCGTTCTCGGTAAATTGAATATAATTCCCATGACCGTTTTCGGTAAAATGAATATAATTCCATCCTTTATTATGACATTAACAAAAATATAGTTATAAAGATTATTTTTATTGACAAAAGAAACATTAGCTTAAAACTTATACATTCAATAAAATTAATTTTAAATACTAAATTTCTAAAATTATTTCTTAATAATTTAAAATTATTATATTATTTTTCAAAATCGTAATTAACTTAATTTGTATATACACAAATTTGAAACAACTGAAATTAATTTTATTAAAATATTTAAAAATACCAAATTAAAAAGTATATTCAAAAATTTTGAATAATAAATTTTCATTCTGTTTTCCTTTCAGGTAAGTTGATAATAAATTTTTATTGAAACCCAGATAAATAAAGGACATTTTTATATTATACAGATAAGTAATTTCGTATACATTTATCTTGTTCCATACAAAATGATACAATTAATTATTTAAATTTTTTTTTCGAAATTATTTATTATATAATGAAATCATAAAAAACATAAGTAATTTTTCTTTTTTTTTGATAAAAATTCCAATTAAATTCATTTTTTTTTTGTAATATCTTCAATTAAATAATTTCTCTTCAGAAAATTTTCCAATTCTTCTGCTCACATATCTTCAACGAGCAAAGAAATAATAAAATATATAGAAAATCAAAGTTTAAATAAATTGAATTAATCAAAAACTTGGGGAAAAAAAAGTAAGCAAAAAGATTTAATTAAAAATCTTTTAGCACAAAAAAAAAAAAAGTAAGAAAAAGATTTCATTTAATTTAATTATTAGAAAAATTCTTACCATCACCGCTAAAGGGCACAAAATAAAATATAATTAAATAATCGAAACTTTTCTTATTTTCTTATGGTTTTATTTAACCTTCACTCTGTGCATTGAAAATTTTCCGGCGTCTGTGCATAGGGGTCAATCGGACCCCATATACATTTTGATATATTTTGTAAGAAAAACTAACAAAATTTAAGTTTTTATTTAAATTTTTACTAATTATAATAACATATTAATAACAAAAGATAATTAAACTTTAATAAATGAAATAAACAAAACATAATTCAGATTTAATACATAAAAGTAACTAAAGAAAATTCAGATTTAATACATAAAAATAAAATATAACACATAGTATGAGACGAAAAATAAATTCTAATCAGAGGCGTCGTCTGCTATTGTTTCGTTGTCTTGTTCTTCGGGCGAATCCATTACTTCTTCGGTAATACATTGTTCGCATATAATTTTTGTGTGTGTTGCACAAGATGGCTGATCACATATATAGCATCGTGTTCGCGTTTTATTATCAGCTGATCGAGGGCATATGTAACACCGTGGCCGTTTACTGGCAGTTTTATTCGCTGACGATTCTTCGGCTGTTGGAACGCGTCGAAGGTCGATTACTTTATAACCTATTTGTTGAATAGCTATTTTTACATTTTTTTTTATTGCTTTAGGGTTGGACAACCTGTTCAATATATTATCCTTAGCTAATTGCATGGCCAACTCCTTCAAAAATAATTTACGCTCGGAGGCCTTTTTCCGAATAAATAGATTTGGATTGGCAATTTTGAATAAGTTATAGGCTGCAATACCTGCGATATCTATCATATTGAAAAATAAAACCATCGGCCATCGTTTTGTCTTCCTTTTGCACGTGTATGTTCTAACTAATTTGTCAAGTGTGTCAACCCCTCCTTTGGTTTTATTATAATCTAATATTATGTTGGGTTTATTTGAAGCCAGGTCAACACTATCATCGTTGTGTAAAGTAGATAGTAGTAGCACATTCTTGTTCGCCTTCGGAACATAACTTACCAGTGTGAGGTGATTGTCGAAGCAAAATTTTGAAGAATTAACATCTCTCTTCTTAATTTCGGTCTTGTTTGCAAGTGCTTTTGGTAGATCAGGTTTATTTGCACGAATCGTTCCAATGATGGTTGTTTTTTTCTGTAGTAGTTCTTCTGCTAATCGACAACTTGTGAAGAAGTTATCCATAGTCACTGTTCGCCCCTTGTTTACATATGGTGAAGATAATCGATGAACTAGATTTAATGCATAATTAATCGAATTTGGTTGATTAGGTTGCTTCCCTATATAAATTTCGGCCTTCAATGGGTACGAGTTTTTCGCATCGCAAATCCAAAAAATCTTTATGCCATACTTACCCGGTTTAGACGGTATATATTGTCTGAAAGAACATCTGCCACGAGTTAATACGAGTTGTTCATCTATCGTTAAGTGTGATGACGGCTTGTATGGTTCTTTTATATTTGCCGCGAACATGTTCCAAACATCACGGAATGCTGCCAGTTTGTCATCACACAATCGTTCCGTTCTTGTTTGGTAATTGTCAAATCGCAAAAATCGTAATAACTGCTGCAATCTTTGCAATGACATTGTAGCCCGATAGAAAGGACGGTTGTCCAGACGGAACAATTCATCGAGTCTTTCATCCCAGTTCTTGTGAACACCAGCATATATTAGAATACTAATCAACGCATAAATTTCCACGGAATTTGTGTCATACCAAATGCGTGCTACTGTGGTGTTCATGGCATAAAACTGCCGTGCTTTTCTATTAGTCTCAGCAACTATTACATTAACTAATGTTTCTGGGACAATTTTTTTAAATGCTAGTAAATGTGAGTTCAAGTTTTGCGCGGTTTGTACCGTTAGGCCTTCTCTTTCTCTCAATATTTGAAAATCCCGAACTCTGGTAACACGGGGAGGATTTGGGCTCCATTTCCGTTTGAATTTCTTGTTTTGAGCATAATACCATATAGCTTCTTCTCCTTCTTGTTCTATTTCCTGCTCAATTTCCTGTTCTCCAGCAGCTTCTACATTTTCTTCATCGTAATTGAAATTATTGCCATCTAGGTCTAACTGCTCCACTTGGTCATCAATATCAAAATCAGAAAAATCAGAGTCAAAATTATCATTTGCTACTTCTTCTTCATCTGATGTTGAAATGTTTTCAAAGAGGTCACGAATTTCCTGGCTATTTTGTCGTTTTCGTGCCATCAAAAAACTGAAAAATATCACTACGTATATATATATATGTAATTAATTAAAAAAAATTATTTTACCTTTACATCAACAGATCAAACAACTAAAAATTAAATAATTGAACACTAAAATACTAATATATTTGCCGCAACAAAGTTCACTGTATATATTGAAAATAAAAATATAATTCACTAATTTTCTTTCTAATTTTATATGTACACTTTCTGAATTTTTGACCAAAAGTAAAATATATAGTTCTAATAATATGAACAACATAAAAAATTCCGAGAATTAACTGTAAAAATTATGCAAGATTATAAGAAATTTCAAAATTATTAGCTAAAAAACTGGTGTTACATACAAAATGCTTAGAAAAATATATGGGGTCAACTGGACCCCATTGCACCGAAATGCGTTTACTTTATTTGAAACTGTCGTAACTAATTAATATACAATGGTTTTTGATTCGGTTTTTTTGTATTGTGTCTAAAATATATTAGTTGAGGCAATCTGAGTTGGCGGGTTAATTTACTTGGCTCAAATTTTTTTAAATCGCTTTTTAAATGGACTGGGGTCCGTTTGACCCCAATGCACAGAGTGAAGGTTAAGTATATATTTATATATTTTTTAGAAGGACCGTACTATAATAGAGCACTGACAAATAAATAAATATTAATATACAAAAATAGACAAATTAAAATTTTATATTTTTAATAAATATTTAAACTTATAAACTTAATTTCATATTAAAATTATAAATAATTATTTCATATATTAACTTTATTCAACAAAATTTAATTATTATTATAATCATAAGTTTGACATTTAGTCCTTAAGGGATACAACAACTATAAAGTTATACAAATTACCACACGAATCATTAACAACAACAACAAATGAAACTTATGACAAAATTCCTTCCAGCCATACATGACAAATATGTGTGTATTATTATATAAAGTTTAACACGATCATAACATATAGTTAATAATATATTTAACACTCATATAAATATATATACGATGGATAAATGAAGGGGTAGGGGATGTTAAATCACACAATAAACTTAAAACTCCACTATATAGACAAAAACTTAAAAGGATATACTAAAAAAAAATAAGAAAAATTTTCGTATTTATCTTAGGAAGAAAATTCTGCACATAGAAAAACTCTGGTTAATAAAATTATGAAAGTTACTTGCTTTTTTTTCATTTGTCGTTATTCTGATGTTGATTTTATATTATTTTATATTATGTTGTTGTGCTCTGAGTTTGTTTATTTGTTTTTAAGTAAATTTGTCTTGTCTTGGGGAAAAAAAACTTTTCCATTTTCACTATTTCGGAAAAAGAAAGAACAGTCCAGCAACAAACACAACAATATAACATAACACTCGTAATGGTTGTTGTAACAAAAACTAACACACTATGAAATATATATATATATATATGTATAAATATATATTTATAATCAAAAAAGTTAGCATAGAGAAAATTAAATCTAACAACATAAAAAAGAAAAAGGTAATTACTCAAACTTTTATGTAAAAAGAATTTTCTTTTTTATATTATTTTTGTTCTTTCACAACTATAGTTGAACAAGTGTGAAGTTGGTCCTTTAAGAAGTTTTCCTTTTAGTTGTATATTAAAAAGTTCACATTTACTTTCTTATGGTCAAGATTTTTTTTTTTTATATATACCGTATAGCAAAAACTAAGACTAATTAAAAAAGATTGTTTTTCAATTAAGTCAATTTAAGTATAGAACAAAATTTGATTTAAATATATTAATTTTACTTGTGTCATTTCAATAAATCGCTTGAAGTCTTGCCATTACTATCGTGTTTATTTACTCTATATAAAAAACGTTCGGAATTGTAATAAAAGTTATGTATTTACACTCCAAATATTTCAGAACATTTTCAAATAATTTTTCAAAGAGTTTTGGCAGTCGATATGTTTTAAAGTTTCGATTAGAAATGAAGCCAGTAAAAGAAGGGAGCATAAAATTATGATGAATTAACGAAATAGAATATGATATAAGAATTAGAAGTCAACAATTACAAACTAGAGACTAACAATAGATTGTTGTACCGGAATATAGTTAAAGACGCTTAAATTCACCCAGGACGTTAAAGCTATTATAATGATTTTAAATTTTTAATAAAAATCAAACTTGTGTAATCAATTCCATTTTAAATATCTCCTACATTTGATCCCCAGCTGGCATTATTGAATATAACTCATTCCAAATTACTCTTTTAAACATTACTATTGAATTGGTATCATGAGTTACAGTTACATGAGCCCAGCAAGGGTTAATATATAAACAAATTAAATTACTCCCAAACTTCTGAATTTTTTTACTGTTTTATTAGAAATTTATCTATCCTCCAATATGTAATAGAAGTTTCTTTTACTTTCGCTGATCCATATCGTTCTGTATATGGCTCAACATTTTATATAACCACAAGATTCCATAATTCCATGGATAAGATGTTATTACTAGTACAACTGATCAATTCAATTTTTAATTATTCTACCATTTTACCAATATTTCTAAGAACTCGAATTTAATTAGAAAATATTAGAAGTTTCTACTTAATTTTTGTCATCAAAAATCTTAATTTTCTCAAGGAAAAAAAAAGGACAGAGAAGATACTATAACATTTCACAATAATTTTATTGTCATTGACAGTAAAACACACAATAAATCCATCAGTCACGATGTCAATTAAAATATACATTTATCTTAATCAACAGTAAAAATACACATACAAATATATAAAATAATTTTTTTTCCTTATATCAATTTTATATACAAAATTAAAAAAAAAATCGTACGTTTTTTTTCCCAAGACAACAACAACAAAATATATTATCCTTTCCAAATAAAAAAAAAAATCCTTTAATCTCACCAATAAACAAAAGCATAATATATATAATATTGCTGTAATATTGCACGTATTCATATATAAGGTAAAATTAAGGATATTTTTCATTTCTGAAAGCTTTCAACTTCAATAACAACAAAAAAAATATCCTTATCCATATTATAATATTCTACAAAATCAAATAATTTTTCCATAATTAATTTGTATACAGACAAACAAACAAAAAAACATATACACATTTACATACAAGTATATTTTATTTATTTATATTTTTCTCGTTGTTTTTATTTGTGTATCATGCATCATCATCATAATAATCAAGTCCTTTTTGTCGCAAAAGGATTAACCAAAATCATTATTATTATTATTATTATTTTCATTACACCCCAGTGTTAAGGTCCTATGAATAATGGAATATTATTATATATAAATAATTTCTTTTTTTTATTATTATTATTTTATTATCCTTTTTATAACTGGTCTACTTAAAATGACATTTACGGACTAACAATTGCGGTCGTTGAATGCCTCAGCAAAAAAAAAATATATATAAAAATACTTATAAAAAATAAAATATAAAAATGCCATCATCACACAAAATATAATAATAATAATAATAATCCTTTGCCCTTGCGTTAATATAAAAATTAGATATGACAAAAAAAAAATTATATATATATACTTTTAATCCTCCATCAAGGGCAATCCTTTTAACATTAATTGTGATTGGTGGGCTGTAAATTATCCTTCACAAAAAAAAAAAAAAAAAAAAAAAAAACACACAAAATTTGCTAATTAATGATCGTTTAGTATATTTCTGACCATCAGATATTTCTTCTTTTTTTTTTTTTTTTGTTAATTGTAAGACCAAATGTCATAAATTCGTCATCATCTGTCATTCCAGAAAATATTTTCAAAATTTATATATATTATTTTTTGCCCTTCTAGTGGTTTTTTTCTTCTGTTTTCTTTATTATATTACAATTTCTTTATGCTGCGTATGTTACTGATGATTAAATATACAAAAAGGTCCTTGATGTGCAAACACATAGACAGTATTGCAGAAATTTAGTTTAGTTAAATAGAAAAGTATATGTATTGATAATTATATTAAAAGTAAAATCTTGAACAAAACGTAAATTTGTCTAAAAGAGTTTAATTGACAGGAAAGTTAACCATTTATGTTTGGATAATATTTCGGATTAAAGAGATATATAAATTACATATTATATGAATGGCAAAAATTTATTTGTACTTTTTTCTTTCTGTACTAAAATAGTTGGATTTAAATTGGTCTTTATGTATGAAATGTATAAAATAAAAAAAATTGTGAATTTATGTACAAAATCTTTTGACATGTGACGTTAAATTAAGATAAATTGCATAGTAAAGTTAAAGAACCCTTTTTTTGTTGGTTATTTTTTTTTTCATCATAGTTAGAATGTTTTGAGTATGATAGACTTTGTTTTGTCTTCTTTGTTTTGTGTAACAAGGACTCAGTACAAAATGACATTTTTGAAATAAATGTTATTATTAAAAATGAAATTCAGAAGAAAAAAAAAACACAATTATTTTCTATGTAATTTAATTAATTCTAAACTTTTAAAGTATCCTATATTTTTAAATAGAGCGGTATTAGGCTATGCCATGATGCAATAAGTTATGAATCAAACTCTAGAAATCGTCGATGTTACTCTAAGTTAACTCAGCTTTAAATGGGTTATCAATAAAAAAAAATTTCAATAGTTAGTTATGATTTGAAAACTATATGAGAAAAATGTTAACTGTTGAGACCATTTGCTGACAACAAATGTTTCACTATTAAAATTCATTATCAAAAATTTCTTGACACTTCTTTTATAAAGTTTATCAGGTTATCAGGCTTTTCCTTGCTTACTTCTATTAAATCTCCTACAAAATAAAAACCGAAATTTTTTAATCTTTTACTACACAGAGAAGAGTGATATAAAAGATGTTCAATTGTCTCGTCGTCCTCTACAAGCGGTTTTCGGTGACAGTCTTAGTCGCATAACATATTTACGTATTAGTAAATGCCCCGTGACTATCCCCGTGTACAGTCTGAGCATGGGTTTGGTCATAGTTAGAATACTTCTAGATTGTTTAGGTTTGGGGTTGATCCAGAACAGCTTTGTATGTAGACAACTGTGCAGCGCGACCCATTTTAACCTATTTTGTTCATAGTTTAAACAGTCTTTTAATCGAGTTAACTGAGTAACCGATCTGGCAAATTTGGAGGCTTGTATCCACGGCACCATTTCTAGCCAATTCATCATTTTTAGCCAATTTTTAAATATAAAATTATATTTAAAAATTTGTTTAAAAATTCAAAAAACATTAAATTCTCTAAAATGTTATTAATTATACCAACTAAAATAAATATCTACTTAATAAAAAATAAATGATTAGAAATTAACCATATTTATCATGGCTACAAAAAAAAATGGTGCACAATTGTTAACTCATGCTATTAACAATATAATCGAAATTAAATAGGACTAATTTCACATTAATTTTACTCATTTTAAACGATCGAAAAACCTATAATATTTGCTCATACCATAAACAATAATAATACACAGAATATAGTCAATATTAACAGGCGTATCCTTAATCGTGTTACCAATTATTTTTTAATTGCGAAATCATTCACATATACATAAACATACCAACAAAAACAACAACAAAAAAATATATACATACATACTTGATTTTATTTACCAAAAACATTTCCATTGGCCACGTTCCAATTAAATCTTTATACTAAACAAATATAAAATAAAAAAAAGGATTTGAAAACAGAAGGAAAATAACCAAAAAAAATATACTAATAATAAAAATCAGATTTTAGTTATGTAATTATTATCTAATTTTGTGTTTTGTTTTCTTAACATATATTTATGTATTAATGTTTTTTTTTATATTTATAATATATTTACACACGCATAAATTTTATTAAAGTAAAATTTATATAATTTTTTTTTTATATACATATCGAATTCGATATTACATGTATCGATATAATTTGCTATTTAGTAATTTTAATTGTATCATTTAACGAGATTTTTATATATATATATATATAATATTTATTATTTCCTAATATTAAGGACATTTTTATTAATTCTATTTATATATAGGACATTATATTTATTGGGCATTATATTTTCTAGAATAACACAAAATAATATCCTTTCTACTATCAAAAATTAATGTTTTATTAGGTACAAAATGGTGGGTTAAAGAATATGCCATTTAATATTATATTGGTAATTTGTAGGTTAATGGCAATTTTTTGTAAATATATAAGAAACAAAAATTATTTATAATAACATTTGCTACTTTTATATATTTTTTAACTTTGAGGCTATATTCTTAAATTATTCGATATTTAATAGTCGTTATAATAAAGGTAAATTGTTAAATATAAATACGGTCCAATAATAAATTGTCTCAGCATTTTACAGATAAAAATATAATAATGATTCTGAATATTTTGACAATTTACATAAATTTAAACAATTCGTATCTCAATGATTTATGAATCGAATTAATGGTTCATTAATCGATATTAAATTTTTATATTTTAATTTCGGTTATTTTGAAATATGTTCCATATTAAAATTATAATAAATTTGAGCCCTATTAAAATATGAATATAAAATACCAAGAATTTCGTTTTCACGTTATACTTTGTTATACTTACATTTTTCTTCAGGAGTCCTTGATTCTAACATAATAACGAATTCACATGCAGCAAATTTTCGTATCAAATTTATCGTGTAGCTAACAGTTTACCATATGAAACAAATTTCTTTGAAAACAATTAACTGATTGGGAATTACCGAAAATAAAAATTAAAGGACGAATATTATATTCATTTTTACTATTAAATAACATGCAACGTTAAAGTGTCAAAAAAAAGTTTTGCTTTCAGTTATTTTTCTAATAATTGTTAATACAGAACCTAAACTTTTTGCACTGTAAAATACAGAATTATTAAAATTAGTACCAGGTTCGTAATTAGTAACTTCTATCAATTTGTTTATTTTGTATTACTAACTCAGGTGAAATTTCATTGGACTTTAATACGTGTACAAATATAATTATTATATAAAAAATAATCTGTGGCACAAAAACCGAAATATAATAAATATCCTTTTTAATAATTTATTTTGCGGGGGTCGAAAATCGTATAACAACAAAACAATTTGCAATAAAAAAGCTTAAACGATTATTTATTATTTGTGTCATATAAGTTTCAATGATAAAATAATACCATAAAAATATTTACTATTATTGTATTTATTTATATTCTATAATTTGTTAAACATTTATCCATTTATATTTTTAAGGACGATATTAAGAATTCTTGTACTTTTTCTCTTACTCTCATTGCGTTTTAGATTGATTTATTTTAAATTAAAATGTATTTATTACAGATTATTTTGTGGTCACATATCAAAGCAATTCAATAAAACAAAAAAAATGTTCGTGAAAAACATTAACCAATAGAAAAAAAAAACGTATTTAGATAAATTATAAAGGATATATGAAATTAAATGAATTGAAAGAAATAATTTTATATTTATAGGTAATTTTTATTAATGATATTCAATGATTTGTATTTATTTTTAAACAAATATTAGTTAAACCGAAAATTTCACACGATGAAAATTTTATTCGAAATATTATACAATTTTAGTGTTAATAAAAATGTTAATTTTCTTATAAAATATAAAGTTTATATAACATTAAAAAATTATATTAATGGTTATATCACATAATTTTATATTGTTGTATTTATATTACAAATTAGTAGGAGAACCACTTTACGAAATTGATCGTTATTGGGAAATTACCAATTAAGATTATCAAGGATTTAATATTATTAAGGATTTTAATTGTGTTATTAATTTTGATTAAAAGGATATTTAGTTAATAGAAGACCAATTTTTACTTATTCGGGTAAAGTTTATAATACAAGATAATTATCTCATTACTGAAATTTTAATTAATAAATTCATTTATCCTTGGAAAACTGTCCATGCTAATTTCTACTGCTTGAGAAAGTTAATAGTTTTCATATCAATTTTGCATACCAATGAAACCCGGTCGATAAAAGTACTAAATTGAACTAAAATACAGAGTCAAGTGGTCAAGCGGTAGTGTGTTATATGCTATTTTGCGTTAGGTATTGGATTTCAACTTAATTTTGGTCTAAATTGACTCATCTTTAATTCGACTTTGCTGACAACAAAAATATCTAAATATTAAAATGTATTACCTTATTTTAAGTCAAAGTTTCTTCGCTATAAGAAATTTATGGTCGGAAGACGCATAAAATAATTAGTAGATCCAAAATCATAATACAAATGTCACAAAACTTCTATCCTATCAATGAATTCAAAAGCCAGGCTTACAAAATTCAAGTTTTTTTAATATTTTCTTCATAATTTAGAATTTTCTCCAACAATTTTACGTTATTCAGTAAATCTCTTTAATCTTTAATATTTTATAAAAATATTTAATCCAAATATTTAACAAAAGATTTAAAAATCTTTATAAACCATAATTTATTTCTTAGACATTAAATTAAAAATTGGTAGAAAAATCTTTATAACAACAACGAAAACATTAGTTATATCATCTTTCATTTAAAATTTAATGTATAATATTGTTATAATATATCTGTTCAACCTTACCATTTTCTATATTAATATCAACTATTCTCAAAGGTCCACCTTTCAACTGGCTGACGTCCATCCACAAAAAATACAATAGAAAATCAAATATAAATCTTCCAATTCTATTCAGTTACAATACACAAAATAAATACAAAATGAAGAAAAAAAAACGAGTTAAATCACATATAGAGCAGAAAATCAAAAAAAAAATGAAAACACATCATACAGGATATAAGAAAGGATCATTTTCTTTTCTTAACTTTCAATTCCCTTAAAATATTACATATATATATATATATACTTATATATTACAACTACAAAATAAAATTGTTGGGGAAAAAGAATAAAATTAAACTAAAACCACCGGAGGATGGATATATTTTATATGTTCAAAAGTGTTCAATTGCAAAAATGTCCAATAAATATTTTATGTCATTCTTACTTTTTTCGACGTTTTTTTTTTTTTGTATTTTGATTTTCTATAAAAAAAAAAAAAAAAATACTTTACAAAAATCACTTGAATAGGAATTTCTTTTCGTTATAAATAGTAGAAATTTTTTTAAAATTGATCTATATATCCTTTCATCCTCTACCATACATAGAAAAAATCGTTACGGAGATGAATTTATTATAATAATACAACCAAGGAAATATATATATTTTTTTTAAATTTTGTAATATTGAAAATGTCATCCCTTTTAGTGTAACCATTCCCTAATAAAACTTTCAATTGAAACCAATCGCGAAATATGTATAATGTGAAATATAATTATGTACATTATTCCGTTAATCATGGAAAATATTCTAGAGATGAATTAAAATTTATATAAAAATAAAAGAATTTTTATTTTAATTCTTGTCATTGCGTTATTTTTTTCGACAAAATGGCATTTTTTTACTATGGCCACTAATTATTACTTTATCGCTACGCACCAAGGCTAAATCAGGCTCTTTGTATACCCCCATAGGCGGCTGAATACAATCTCAACCGGCAGAGCTTCGAACTACACTACTTATTTAATGACAGAGATCAGGTACCAGTTTCCGAAAGATCAATCAACAAATAGTTACCCAAATGTTTCAGTTTTCTAATTCTAAACTCCGAGCATCTGCATAACAAATGCTTCTTGGTTTCTTCTACAGATGAACTCTGCTTATAAACTAATCTGTGAGGCACATCTCTTCAGAAGAATATGTCCTGTAGCAACCCCAGTGATTAATCTACATAATTACGTAATATTATGTAAAACTGCAGGCAATTTATTATATATTTTATTAACTTATCACCAGCAAGGGTCAAGGATCAATATTAAAAAATATGGACAGATTTGCGAATGATTTTTGATAATCATTCACTACCGTGTAATTCAAAATCTTTTAATTTTCCTACGAAATTGCAATGGAGATTTTTCTCAAAACAGCCATGAAAATTAACTTTTAAACTTCGTATAATTTAAAATTTATTGAGAAATTTTAAATTATGCGAAATATACTTTATGTAAGGACGACATTATCGTTTTTCTGTGAAAATTTTAAGACCACACAAATCAAACTTATTCTGTGTATAGGACAGTAACATGTTTAAAGAAAAAAATATTTCATGTTCTTAAAAATAAGAAAAACTAATTTCTAGAAAAAAAAATTGCTATTAAAATGACAATCTGAAAATTGCTATAAATTTATATTACTAATTTTTGTATATGTATATATGCTAGATGAAAATTAAAAGGATACTAACATAGTTGGTGCTGGTGTTGCGAAATGTATTAAAATGTGAATATAGAACACAAAAAATAATATAAAAATTAACTTTAATTAAAGTTAAGCTTTTTTGATTGAGGATGACATCTAATTTTCTTTAGATATTTTTATTGCTAAATTGTGTACGGTTGCGTTGATAATAATGATGATAAAATAAATTAAGTTACGAGGATGCAATATTTTATTAGTATACTATTAAAATTTGTCGTTGTTAAAAATAAAAATAATCATTATTTTATATTAGAATGAAATAAATTAAAGATACAAAGAAATAAATATTAAATTTATTTTTAATTAAATATAATTAAAATTAATGGATTGTAATTTTTTATATTCTACATAATTTCAAATGCAATTTAAATTGTTGATATATTAATATCCTTAATTTCATTAATTTTTCAATATTTTCCTAAAATCAAAAATTAAATTCTAAATAAAACCATTAATTAAAATCAAAACACTTAATTTATTTATTCAATATTTATTATAAAAATTCCTTAAAATAATTTCTTAATGAAATCCTTTTTATTATCTCCCTCTCTCTCTCTCTCTATTTCAATATTTTTATTTACTTCGGTTAATTACAAATAAAGTAAATATTGAATTATTAGCTCCTTTTTAATATAAATTGCCATGTTGAGTAAATTTTTCATTCGGGTAAAATATTTCGTGGAAAATATTAAATTAATATTACTTCGTCATAGTTTGAAAGAAATTCCTATAACCCAAAGCAAAAACAATTATCCCAACAACAAATTCACTACGTTCCTAAATATATTTTCTGAAAAATTATGGAAACAAAAATTTCATAAAACAATTTTCTAAAAGGTGTTTTGAATTTTTAACAAGGAAATCCTTTTTTTTTTTTTTGAAATAATAATAATATGCAAAATGAAAAATTATCCTTTAAAAGCGGAAAATGATTTATCGTGAAATTGAAAATGATAATTTGTTTGTCATAGGGTCATAGTATTTCATCTATATAACGAGTTGATATTGACTGTAAAATAAAAATTGGTGTTAGTTATATTTATTTATTTTTTAAATCTAACTTTAATAATATTTTTATAATTACATATTTGTATACGTAAACATAGAAATTGATTGATTCTTATATAGTTTAAAGTATATTTAGAATTGAAATTTATATCAAATTTATATCATCTATAAATAAATAATAAATTTTATATCGTTTAAGGAGAAATATAACAAATCATCAATTTTTGAAAATATCTATTATCATATAATTTTTGTCAGATATTATATGAATATCCTTTAGGCTAAATTCGTAAACAAATATTTTTTTTTTCTCAATATATTTATTGGTATGTAATAAAGAAAGGTTATAGAGAACGATATAATAATTTATTGGCCCCAATAATATAACCAAAAAAAAAAATTGTTTAGTCGATAATTTAACTATATATATAACAAATATATAATGATACAAAAATATATATCAATATATTTATTAATTTTCACTTTAAAATCGTTTTTCGTGAAAATATTATGCCCGCCTTTAACAATTTACACTTCAAAACACGATAACTCTTTTTATTTTTGGCAAAATCTATAATCCTTAAAAAAAAAAATTTACCTTGTGTACTTTCTGTACTCTCTAACTCTCTGTCGTATTTATGATATTCATTCTTCGTTATTAGAATCCTTGTTAAACATTTAACATCGTTGAATTTATATTTAAAATTATGCTTATAGATATATTTTATATATATATAAATATAAATTACATAAATAGCATAAATACAGTATTTTATTCTTATGTATATATATATACAACAAGAGAAATTGTTAAATTATAATAATTTTACGCTACGATTTTTGATAACAGGATTTTCATGTTTTCTAGTTACCACCATCAAGGATAATTTATTCATGAGATAAGTCAAATGAAGTTGAAATTATAATTCAGTGTCAGCTAGTGCGCGCCAAAGGTGTTTATGTGAAAAATTATAAATATAAATTTCAGATTTAAATATTATAGGTATATAAATATTATATCCTTGATATCATCGTGTTGTTTATTAGATTTGGTTTGATTTTAAGGTGGGGAAAATGAATAAGGTTACTTATTAGAAAATACTTAAAAAAAAAGTTTTTAAATTAATAATTTCGTGCTTAATAATCATTCGTTTAGCATATTTCTTATTAATTTTTATAATTCTAAACATAGAAAACAATCGAAGTTTGACATTAAACATAGAAAACAATCGAAGTTTGACAGTAAACATAGAAAATATTCTAAGTTTAACAGTAACCATAGAAAATAATCTAAGTTTAACAGTAATCATAGAAAATAATCAAATTTCACAGTAAACATAAAAAATTATCAAGTTTGACAATAAACATAGAAAATAATATTCTCAATTTGTCAGAAATTGTTTTTAATACAAATGAACTTTTACAAATTAACGTTTCTGAAAATAACTTTCAAACAACCATAAAATTTTGGCACAACCGTTTTCAAGCTTGTAATTGATATTTATAGTTCACTTCGTATCACCAATCCATTTAATCGAAAAGTAAATTATATTCGCTAAATCTATAATTTAATCTGAAATAAAATATGCTCCAAACAAACCCCTTAATTACTTTTTTTTTTTATTTTATTATTTATAAATTTTGAATATTTAACTAATACAATTACAATTAAACATTACACAGCCCCACCTCTACTAACAATCAATTTTACCTGTCAAAATTTTAACAATACTCCAGGTGTCATGTGATGGACATTTCAATACTGAATAAAAAGCGACAGAGGAAAATTATATTTTTAGAGATATCGTTATTTGGTGTAAGGTGAAATGTATTTTGTTTTTCTTCTACTATTTTTCACTGGGTTCGAGAGGGGACAAGACACAAGGGATTGATATTTTGATTAAATCTAAAATGAAAAAGATTAGCGGTTAAGCACTACTCATTAAGCAAGGTCGACTTATAATCTTTATGCTGTCATGATGATAAAATGCTGTTGTTGAATATTGTTATTATTTAGAAATTGTATTTATTTATATTATTATATTTTCGTCCTGATTTCTGAGAGGCTTATTAAATAATGAAAATGTTTGCGTTTTTTCAAGTGATTAAACAATGTTGTTTATTATTTTAAAAAGTTAATTTATTTGAAAAATACAAAAAAAAAAATAGCAACAAAAAAGAAATTAATTATATGCTAATAAATTACAATTTTTTTTTTTTATGTTTTGCCTGTTATATGATCAAAATTTCGATTAAAATTTGGAGTAGTAAATTTTTGGAGGGTGGACAGAATTATTTATTTTTTTTGGTTTGGTTTGTTAATAATGATATTTTAGTTATTATGATGTAAGATAGAAGACATTATAATTTATTTTGGAAGAATTTTAATTAATTAATGAGTAGACAAGGTAATTTATATATTTATAGTATTTTACACAATTGTGACTAAAAAAGATTGATAACGAATGATTTAATTAATCTATGACCAAAGATAAATTTACGTACACCCAAAGGTAATTTATATTAAGCGAACGTGCGAGAATTTACTTATGAAAAATAATGGGTTAATAAGAAAACGTTTTAATGAAATTAAAAGTTTTGAATTTATTTAAATTAATTTGTATTAATTAAATTGAAAGAAAATTATATTTGTACAAAAATTTACACCAAATAATGTTCAATATGAATTAATTTTCCAATTTTTATCAATTTTAATTATTATAAAATCAAAAATGATAAAAATAATTTTGAATTGCATTAAATCAATTACAAAAATTACAAAATTTCTTCGTTAAACATTTATAAAACTATTTTTCGTTGTTCATCAAAAAGCAATATTTTTATCATCATTTTTTTATTCGGTTTTCATATGGGAATTTAAGGCATTAATATTAAATTTCATTTTACTCTGTAATGTTGGATATTTAATTTTTGTAACCATTTTGTGATCATGATATTCTATTTTGTGATGCTAAATAATGATTAAAAAATATTTCATGAAAGTGGTACTATTTATAATGTATAATTCTACAACTAAAAGTTTTTTTTATTATTATGGGAACTTTGTAAAGATAATATTGTTAAATTTAGTAAAAATTTGTGAACAGTACCATAAATTACTGGTCTATCAAAAATTTACTATACACGTCCAAAAATCAAAACCAAAATTTAATTTTTATACTAACAAATTGTCGGCCACTCGCAATAAATGTTTTGATTTTGATATTTTCCACGGTTATTAAAATATACACAGTCGCGAAATGGTTAAAGATATTTTTTTTATATTATTTTTTTAAAACCAGTACAAAACATAAATATTTACTCATTTTTCTTAGTACAATCATGATGAATTTATGTTTTTAAGAATTGTATTTATAATATATAATAATTTTCAAGTTACATCTAAAATGCACTTAAATTTTATACTTACCTTTCTTATTTTGTTCAACAAATAAGAAATTTCCATGAAAAACATAAATATATAAAAATTATAACTAATGTTTTTCTTTCTAATTTCTAACATGATTTGTGTGGCTACTAAAATCCAAAGAACTTGAAAATTCTATAAAATCTAAATTGTGCATTGTTACTTTATTCTTTTTATTTGATTAAAAATATGAAAGATGAAAATGAAAATTTTCTTTACAAGTGCAACAATTCACCCAAAATTGAAAATCTTTAAGTAAATTTTTAATAATAAGATAACCAAGTGTTCTTTATAAAGGATATATATAAAAAAAACACAATATTATTTTTGACTTGGAAATAATTTTTCTTTAAGATTGTATTTGGTCCTGTGTATATGTTTTTTTCAAGGAATTCCTAAGAGAATTTCCCTTAGAATTTGTGTAGAAAAATTTAAAAGATTACAAAAAAAAATATATTTTTTTTATATCTAATTTGCTTTTATATCGCGAGCTATGAAAAATTATAATGGAATAATAAAAATGCTGGACAAATTTAACATTTTTAATAAATAGAATTGCTTAAGGAAATTGAACAAATTTATTAATACATAAATATGAAAAAAAAAAAAAAAATATTTACAATTTTCTTTTGGGAAATATACAAAAAAAAATAAAAAATAGAAAATATTTTACACAAAGTTATTACAATTTTGTATATTATATGAAAATTTCAAAAGATTTTCCACTTTTTGTACTAGAAATATACGTAAAAAAGGAAAATCAGTGAACAACGAATTCAATTTCTTTTGAGATCATTAAAAGTAAATAAAAAAGGATATGTACCTTTGTGTTTATATGAGTTTGTTTTTTCGTAATTGTAAATGTATGTTTTTTTAATCAGTACATAAAGGATAACAACTATATAAACATATCCTTGTAAAAAAAGATAATTTTTTATGTTTATTTAATGAGAAAAACTGAATATTAAATTTCTAACTATAAAAACATAAGTAGGTTTAATAAAACATCATTTCTATGATACAGAAATCTTATGAACATAAGCCTAATATTTATTTTTAATAATAATAATAAAAAATGAGTAAAATTTTAATAGATAAAGTTTTAATTTTAATGAGCATGGAGGACAGAAACTATTTACTTGTGTACAAAATAAAATTATATATAAAAACTTCCTTTTTTTCTTATAGTTAATGCTGAGATTAATAGTTCCTAGTGTGTAGAACTTTAGAAATTAATTTTACTATAATTTATTTATATTTTTACTTTATCACACATTGAAAAATTACAATTTCCAAAAAAAAAAAAATATGAAAATTTGTTTATAATTTTCATATTATTTAGCACTTTAATGTTAAGATTAACACCGGATTACATTTTGTTTGTAATTGGTTCACAGTAAGATAGATTAACTATAAAAATTATGGTCGATCTACAATCTAGATTTAAACATTAAAATTCACAATTGTAAATATATTACATTGAATTAAATGTAGAAAATTCGCGACTAAGTTTCAAGTCGACAAACTTGAAACATAAACAATATAAATATGAAATTATTTCGAAATACAAAAATCAATAGCCAGAAGCGGCGAAATTATGGATTTCTAATAACCTACGTCAACATCCTTTAAATAGGTACTCGATCGAAAGCTTTATATGTAGACGTTAAGAGAATTAAGGTGCAGAATTTATTTATATACTATTTTGTATTTAGTGTAAAATGTTTCTGAAGTTCACTTCGCATCATACAATTTTTAATTTATTTTAAGGGGCTTTTTAACACCGTGTGTTTATAAAACCTAACAAGTTTTTTAAATATCATTCAACTGCCGGTGTGTAGTTCTGCTGCTTTGTTGGTTTTATAAAAAGGACCGTTGTGCTCTTCCGTTGCCGACCTTTTTTCTTACTGTAGCATGGCGCTCTACTCTATTTTGCTAATGAACCAAATCATTTTAGCCGAACTTATCCCGCCTGATAACTCCAAGTTGTCCAGGAAAAAATTTCGCAAGATAATGAATATTCTTTGTTGGACCGAGGGACAGAGATTAGATTATCCACTCAGCCCTTCTCACCACATTGGTCAATTTTAATCTTGCCTCATGTTTCCTTATTTCCTGATGATTGCTTCTCTCGTAGTGAATAATCTGAATGTAACTTTGTTAATTTTTAGGAATTATTCTTGTCCCCGAGAACAGTTTTGTATATTGACAACCGTTCTTGATTTGCCTGCTTAGTCTTATGATCAAAAATGTTTCAAATTATGATAACTTAATTGCCACTATTCTATTAAAGTTAAAAATATAATTATAAAAATTTAAATATTATTTAATAAATTACTCATTTTTAATACATAATTATTTATTTATTTAATTTCAGGGTTTGGTTTTGTTACATTTCAAAGTGAAGATGTTGTAGATAAAGTTTGTGAAATTCACTTCCACGAAATAAATAATAAAATGGTAAGTTTTCTATTATTTACAATAATATTTTAAATGAAATTACCAAAATAAGTTTATTAATATTTTTCAAAAGCACTTAATATAATTGGATATAAAATTAATTTAAAACCTAAAAAGTTATTTAATTTTTTTTTTAAATCTTTATATAATTATGAAATTCCTGAAATATATGAATTATAAATTATCTCACCTTACCTTTTGTAATTACATATAATTTCCATTAATCATGCAAAAATCAGTAACAAAAACCAAAAACAACAATTTAATAATTATCTTATAAAATTGCAAGAACAACAAAATAAAAAAAAGCTTGGAAAAGATAATTATCATATATTATAATACTAATAAATTAACTTTAACCAAACTCCAAGCAAATCCTTATTAACAAAACACTTTCGTAATTTCATATAAAAATTCTCGTTATAATCCTATAAAGGATTTTTTGCTGCTATAATTATTGTACAAAAACAATATTTTTATAATTTAGATTCATTTTCTTATATATATATATAACACTCACCCTTTTTTTGAAATATTTTTGGATAAACAATCAGTCATCACTAGATAGATCAACCCTTTATCATCTTTCAAAAATTATAAATTCCTTGTCGATAGATGGTTCATAAAAATTATGTTAAAAACATTAAATTAACAAAAAAAGGATATATGAATTTAAAAATCATCGGAGGAACAAAAATGAAAAAAAATAATTTATGCTATATGCTTTTGTCTGAATGTTTGTCTTTCGTAATTGATGTAAATGTACATTAGGATAGTAAAAAGTGAACCTGGAATTATAGTAGCTTAAACAATATTTAAAAATTTCAAATTTAATTTGCAGTTAATGTTCAATATTATTAAAAGTAATTAATAGTAAAAGGACAGGTAAAATTATGTAAACCGCAATAAATTAAATGAAGAAAATATTTTACAAGTACTCAAAATTTCGACACTAAATAAATCCACTAAAATATAAGTACTGAAAAAGACACATAAATATTGAATATTACTTTGACTTTAAGCTATTCGTTTCATGCCAAACATTTTCATGGCAGATAATTTCATTTTTATTCATTTCATGGTAGCTCAAAATTTAAAATTTTGTTTTTCTTTAGTTGATTACGCAGTAATTCAAAAATACCTAAGTTGTATAGCTACTTTGGTAATAAGGAATAAAGTATAAAATTTGTAAGAATTCAAATAACAAATTTTCTTTAAATAGATACAATCAATAATGATTTTAAACATCAGATTTGATTAATGGTATTTTAATAAATTTTGGTTTAAATTGTGCTTTAAACATACCCCTAAAATTTAAATACTGATATTATACTCCCATATTTTAATATTGTCAACATATATAAAATATTAAAAATACCTTTACCCTAAAAGTTAATGAATATATAATAATTTTGCATGTTAAAAACTTATTAAAATTCTTGTAATATAATTTCAAATATTTATATAAAGATTATTTTTTAACATTTTTTTTTTTTTTGGTTTTATAACATGGAATTAACTTTGGTATACCACCATATAGATATATTTTTGATGAATTATCTCAAAACATTTTTATTATATAAATCTTTAATCACACACAAACATAGATAAAAAAGAACAAATTTACGCAAAATGCCTTTTTAAGGATGAAATATCACAAGGATTTTATAATAAATAATCTACTTGAACTTATATGTATGTATATATAAAATATTTCATTGTATTATAAAACATAGAATGTTGGCGTTGTTAAAATTCTCGTCCAACCATTTAATGACACCAAAATTTTCCCTCATTTTAGATAATGAGTTTGTTTAAAAAAAAAAACAAAAAATGAGAATTAAGTCGACCCTAAAACATCTTCTTTACCCACTCATCCTATCCAACAACAAAAAAGAAAAGGATATTTTATTTATTCAAAGATCCTTTGAAATAAAATGTAAAGTTTTTTGTTTAAACATAAAAAAAAGACACGGCAAAGAAAATATTTAAGAAATTTATATATTTACAAAGTTTAAGGTGACTATATAACTAATTATATTGGCAAATATTATATACAAAATATGAAATTATTATAATCAAATTAGTTATAGAGAAATTTGATTAAATTTCAAAACTTTATTTATTCTTAACAGTGTAAAATTTTTACCGCATACTTAAATATTTAATATCGCCAAAAAAAAAAAAAATTACAAATTTTCCTAATCAAATATACAAAAAGGATACAAAATAAACTTTTCCATATTTTAATAAATAAAGGAAAGGCAAAATTATAATAGAGGTTATTTTACTTATTATATTTGGATAAATCTAAAGATGCTGTTTTGTTAGTAATTTACTACAAAAAAAGAAAATCTTTATAAAATTTTAAAATATTTATCAATATTTTCATCGCACAAAAATCCTTTATATAAAAGACTGTGTACTTTAACATTCTTTACATTTTAACCAACTCCCAAAAAACTCATACTTAATTGCTATTCTATCAATATTGATATTCAGTAACACTACTGAATTGTAAAATATATTTTTGAAATTAAAATTAATTTTATCCTTTTACAATTAAATAAACATAAGAATTGATTTTCCTTTAAACAATTTATATCCTTTTATATAATTTAAACTATTCAATTGTAATTTACTTAACAAAAATTATTTTGAGAATAACAGCAGCTGCAGAAAAAAATACAAATAATATTTATCCTTTTTTAATCTAAAATGATTTATTTAATATTTAATTATAAATTAATAATTAAAATAAAATTAGATAATTTTTAATTTCGTTGATTTAATTTACCAAAATTCAAAAGTGTTGATCCAAATATAAAAGAACTTCACAATAAAAATATGATTTTTTATATAATATTGCGATTTAAGAAAAGGATTAAAAAAATTTGTGAAATATTTGTCATTTTTAGATGACATTAAAAATGTTTATTGAAAATTGAATTTTCAGAAATTAAGGCTGGGCTACATAGTTTCTATCAGATCAGTTTAGATTCGATTCGATTCACTGGTTAAGTAGACTGAACACATAGCTATCGATTGCAATCACTTAAATCACATATTATTTTGTTTTTTTTTAAACTGTCAAATTTCATTCCTCTTGAGATTTCCTTCAGTTTGGATTCGCAAAATTTCAATCGTTCCAAACTCGTTCGATTCGATTCGTTCCGCTTCGACCTGTTTGTCCACTTAATCGATCTCCCATACAAAATATATGAAGACGTCAAATTTAAACTTTAATGAATGAATCGAAACTGAACTGATCAAAACTATGTAGCCCACACTTAACTCAATACAATTTTGTGATATAAATCAAAATTATTTACATATAATAACATAAAAATTTAATAATTTTAACAGCAATTAATAACGCCAAGCTCCAATCTATACTGAAATAATTTTTTTTTTTAATATTTTCAGGTTGAATGCAAGAAAGCGCAACCAAAAGAAGTGATGTTACCAGCTAATTTAGCAAAAACTCGTGCCGCTGGCCGAACAGCATATGGTGAGTTAGTAGTTTTGAGCAGTAATAATGGAGTTGCAGCTGTTGCTGGCCATCATAGCCATCATGCAGCTGCCGCTAGTGCATTAGGTGCAGGTGGTATTAATTGTGGTGGTCCAGCAACATCTTCTATCCGCTATACCCCATATCCATTACCAGCTAATTTAGCTGCTGCTGCAGCAGCAGCAGCTCACCATCAGCAACAGCAACAACAACACCACCACCACCATCACCATCAGCAACATCAACAAGCTCAACAAATTCAATCCCATCTTCATATACCAACTACACATACACTTATACCATATCATTCAAATGCAGCAGTAGCTGCTGCTGCTTCTGGTCAATCGGCCTTGTTACAATATGCAGCTGCTAGTACAGCTATTAGCCAGCAGCAACAACAACAGCAACAGCATCAGCAACAACAACAACAATCATTATATGATGCTGCTGCTATGGTTGGCTATAAGCGATTATTAGCAGCTGCTGCTGCAACAGCAATGCGTCCACAATCGGCTACTTCTAATGCTGCATTACCTCGTGGTGCAACACCAACACTTTCATATCCTTTATCAGATTTATTAAGTTTACAATTTCGGCCACAATCAGCAACAAACACTGGCCAAACACAAACACAAATTCATAATCGTGGACCAGCTACAGCTACACTTACATATCCTTTATCTGATTTATTAACTGTGCAAGGACTTGATCCTAATACATTATACCAAATTCCTGGTACTACGTCTTTAGGTCTATGACCATCAACGATGCTTACTCATCAATTGCCAAGAACACAATAAAATGGAAACCAAAACAAAAAAAACATTCTTATTAGTTTATAGGGAGAACTATTGACTTTATTTGTGAATACTATATTTAGTATTTTAGTTAGTATTTATGTTAATCTACATAAAAAAACAACCTGAAAAATTTGACAATGAAAAATATTTCTTTTCTTACTTAATATAGTACAAGAAAAATGTCCATTTTACCTAAGATCCTTGATAGTATTTCTATTTTTTTATATATTATATCATTTTATTGTAGATTTTAGTTTCAAATTGAAAAGCCCACTGAGAATTAGAATTGATTATATAAATTAGATAGTATTTTTTTTTGCCAAGACATATTTTAAATGAACCGTGATATTTTTATGTAGTGATCAAAAGTTAAAGAAATTATCATTTATTTATTTTTCGTTGTCGTTGTAGTTTTATAACAGATATCAAAATTTCATAATAAAATAAAGGATATACATTTTTTATAGATTAATTCTAATAGACACAATTCCACTGTCAAAATTACACTTCGCAACAATTTAATTTACACAATTCCGTACATTGAAAAAATTCCCCTAGAAAATATGAAATTTACTTTGGCGTTCTTTGCTTATCATCAAGATCATTTCATCGAGCAGTTCGTCCGCTTTTCATTTAGAGGAACTTAAATAACTTAAAAAAAATATATTTATCTAGTGTTTCTGGAAATTTTGGAATGGTTTTTCGGATTTTGCTGGTATATTAATATGTGGTCGATAAAACGTTTCCACATCGAAATATTTCTGACAAAAAGTCCTGGATGAGATTTCTTCGATGCATTTAATGTATCAAACAAATTTTTTTATAGAAAGTTTAATTGTTCCGAAGTTGAATATTATCCGGAGGAATTGTGTCTAGTGAAATTGTGTCCACTGAGGAATAGACCAAAAGTAATTTTATATATTTTTCACCAATTTATATCCTCCTCGATCCTGTGTTAAAAATTAGTTTTAGAAAAATTAATTTACTATGAAATGAATTACAATTTTTCCATTGAATTATTTTAATATTTTTTTCCTATATTTTAAATCTTACTTATGATTAAAATTATCCTTTTCATTCTGGAGTAGTCTGTATATTATTAACAACAATGAGAAAACTGAGTTAGTAAGAAACAAAATGGCCAGTGAAATTGATTTTTATGTTAATTTTTTTTTTTTTTTTTCAAAAAGAAATCCTTTCAATTGAATTTAATAATATATAACACACAGTCAAAGAAATTTATCCTTTTAAAACGTTAAAAGAGCTTCCCATTTTATAACGAAAATCCTTTTTGCCAATTTATTTTTTGTTCTGATGTATAAAAATATTAAATTATAATTCTTAGAATCTTTCTCTACAGTTGAGAATATTATTTTATATATGGTAAATCTATATATAATTTAAATCTTTTAGGCTTCTATAAAATTATTATTTTTTAAGTATGAAATATGAATATGCATTAAAATTATGTAAAACTGGGTGGTTACTAAAATTCTTTTACATTTCACAAAAGTCCAATTCTAAAGCATAAAAATAATTATATCCATTTTTTTTTTAAACAAAACCAAAACCTTAAAAATAGCAACAATTTAAAAAAAATAATGTTACGAGTTATGTACATATTGTAACATAAAAATTACCCTGTAATCGCAAAGCTAAAAAATATTTTATTTTATATCTGGATTTAATAAAATTAAACTTTAAGTACCAAAAAAAAAAATTTATAATTTTTCATGGCAACCAATTTTTATAATATAAAAAATGAAATTATTTTTTAAATAGAATTCCTATCTCAACAAGAAGCTTAAAGAAGCAATATTAATAATTTTATTAATTTAAAAAAATATATGTAATTTTAAATATATTACAAATTTTTACTTTAAGAATTCAGTTAATAACACATTATAAATTCAAAGAAAAAAATAATCAATTGAAATCAATTTTTTAAATTTAATAAATTTTTTACTTTGATTACTTTTAAACTTTAAAACCCATTAGGATTGATTATATCAAAATATCCTATATAAAAAATATTTCCCAATAAAAAAAAAGGTTTAAATCCTATAACTCTTTTCAATAATACGATATAAAAGTGCACCGTAAACTGGGGTTTGATTGTACTAGATAAATTGCGATATATGAATATAATTTATTGGAGAAAATTGTCTTAGATTTCATTCCTCCTGGTACTACGTATATAAATATTTATAAAAGTTTGAAGTTTAGAAATCTCATTACAATAGTGCAACATTTCGTACTTTTGAATCATTTCGTACTTTAGCAATTCGATGTAGCTGAGTCTCAATGGGGCACATAATTTAAGTCAAATAATTCACCTCGAGTTTTAAAAATAGTCGATATCGTAAATTTATCATATTCATCATTGAAATAGTTATTATTTGCGGGTTCAAGAACCTACCGTGCGAGTTTTGAGCTTGTCTGATCAAATTTTGACGTAATTTCTTATCTTTAAACGCAATTTTGGACTATATTTTGTGCAGTTTATTTGCACAGTTTTGTAAATATGATGATATATGATAATGCTACTGCCAATGTACTGATGATAAAACGTAAAACAATGCAAATCATATTGATAAAAAGTCAGTCTTTTTCGTTGTTATAATATAACTACTCGTATATAGACTAACTTGATTCCTTAAAATATTTCTAACATAATGGTTCAATTGGAACGAAATCTTAAAATCTTATGATACAATTTTTATATTAGCTACTTAACTTGTACGTATTTGCAAAAAGAAATGCTTAAAAAATTAAAATAAAAATCCGTTTCAAAACGTTTAATATTATTTTTATAATTTCTATAATTATATTTTATTAATTATATTAATTAATTTTAAATTTTATTCACAAAATATTTCTAGAATTACCCCAATCATAAAATTGTATTAATTTTTCTGTCATTAATATTTCTGGTTCCATTTTTCGATAATTATAATTAATTAAATTAATATCACAATTACATATAAAATAAATCATAATTTTCGCTGACAAAATATTGAATTTAAAAAAAAATCTATAATTTAACGTTTTCTTGATCAATGTAATCCTAAACGACTGTGAATTAAGAAACTTTTTCTTGTTAACTTAAGGTGTAAATTCATTTTTCTTGTAGGCGCATACACAAATTATATCAAGGATACTACTATACGTAATTCTGTAACTTATTAATCTATAAAGCGTGTTTCACAAAAAAAAAAAATAGAAGGATTTCCTACCTTCACATTTTTCCTATACCGAAAAATTATGGAAATATTTAATAATTTCGAAGAAAACTGTTTTTTTTTTCTCTACTCTCTCCTTGTTGTTGTTGATAATGTGAAAAATTTCTGAAAAAGTGAAATTTTTTTAAAGAGGTAATATTTATATACCAAGGCAAAAGAAAAAAAAACGGAGGATAATCGGTATAAATAAACAGGTCTCAAAAGGATTACTTATAAACTTTTGATGTTTCTTTTTTTTTGCTGTTGTTCTGTTGTATTTCATGGATATTAATTTATCGTGTTTTGATGAAAAACGATTAGTTTTAAAGGGATTTTAATTTTACATTATTTTTTTTTTGTATCCTTAAATGGAATTTCATGAATTTAACTAAAACAGCACCAACAACAAAATATGTTTAATAAATTAAATTTGATTTTATAAGATTTTATTTGATTTTTTCTTTCTGTTTAGTATATCCTTAAAATCAAAAAATATTATAGATTTTAGTTAGGTTAGATATTTTAGTTAGTTTATAAGAAATATATAAATAAATTTAATTCACATAAAAAAATATCTGTGATTTTTTTCGTAGATATTTTAGAAAGGACAAAAATAGACAAAAAAAAATATTTATAAAAAGTGGGAATATAATTTTTTTTTTATACTTTATTATATTAGATTTATTTAGAATCAATTAGATTTTCTTTTGAAAATGGTTTTCTATATAATATAAATTGAAAATAAAATGATATTTTTTGATAATTCTTATAGAATTTGTTAAAATAACAAATTCGTGATCCAGTCATAAAATAATTTCCAAATAGAGTCAAATTAACTACCCCATTCCACAACTAGATAGATTAACAATAAATTAACATCGACAAAAATTAAATATTATATAATTATTTGTGTCATGACATTTTTCTAACTCCATTTTTCTTATGCCATATTATCCTTAAAAGGATATTTAACTGACATTTTGTATATCGTATTTCAATTATTTCAATTCGTCAATTCATATCTTAATATCTATACATAATTAAAATAAAAATTGTCATTAAATTTAATTTTATATACAATATTAAATTTGACCACAGTTCAATTTTTATAATACATAAAAGTCCTTGCACAAAATTCCAATTAAATAAAAATTATCGAATATGGGAATAATTTTATTTTGTAAAAATACTGTCTTTAATATAAAAAAATTAATTCACGATAATTTGAAACAACGAAGAGCTTCATCATGATTTATTTTTTAATTAAAAAAATAAACTTTAAATTTATATTCATAAATAATATTTTAATCACAAATTACTTTTCAGGATTCAATAATTTTCATTTAAATATCGTAATAATTGTAATAATTCACAAAAAAAAAAATATTTTTTATTATGAATATTAAAATTAAATTTCTCTTAATTTTTTTTTTTTTTTTGGTTTTTTCGGTATTCAAGTTTTAATACAACAAAATTTAATTTAAAATATTAAATAATTATATATTTTAAAATAAAAAAATATTGAATAATTCATTTAATAAATAATAAAATGTATAAAAAATGAAATTATTGAAAATATTTTATTCGGTGAATAAAAATTTTATTCCAAATAATTACAAAAAAAAAAATTATATATCAATATTGACATAATTTACAGATATGCTAGAAATTTTAGATTCAATTAAATTTATTTTTAAGATATAAATAAATAAATGGAAAAAATAATATTTTTCCTAGATCATTTCTAAATAGGATTAAATACTAATTGTAACACAAAAACTTATCAATTCTCTTCTTAATATTAAAATTTTCTAAATTTACATGGCATTTTAGGATTTACTAAATTAATACTTGTAAGCAGCCAGAATATTTTAGTTTATATATTTATGTATATTATATACATATATACAATTACATAAAATTTTGTAGGATTTTCGTTCGATTTATCATTTTCGTTTTTATTTTTAGGATAACTACTAGTAGGACATTTAATTTAGGATTTATATATAAAATAGCTTTACGAATCCAATATCAGATAAATTGGAATTTTTGTTTTTTTTTGGGGGAAAAAATGGGATTTACGAAAAAAAGATTAAAGAGCACATTTTGATTGGTTCTTATACTAAATACTTTGATATATTATATATTTTGAATATCATATCAAAATAAGATTTCTAATTTAAACAATTATTTTCTATTTATTTGCATTTATAAGGACTATAAAAATTGATTGTTTTTTAAGGATATCCTTTTTTTCAATTTTTTTTTTTAGAGGAATTATATAAGAAAAGAGGATATCTTTATAGATGAAATAAATTTTTGGTTTGAAAATTATACAAAATACTTGGTAACATTCTATTATATTGAAATTAAAAGAAAATTTTATTGAAATATAATAGAAAATTTATATAAAATTGAACAAAATTTTAAAAATATTCTTCAAAATAATTATACCAAGGAAAAAAATATGAACTTTAAGGAATTTTCTATCTGTGTATCATTAAAAGATTGAAAAATATTTGAATAATTCATGAATTTAACATAAATTTTACATTACACATTTTAACCAAAGTCCTTTTCATGTGTTTAGAATATCTTATAAATAAATTTTATACATTATTTCCCCAAAAATATCCTAATTATTCTGTTATTAGACTCGTAACACTGATTTTTAATTAATACTTTGCTAACTAACTAAGAATTCTATTATATAATAATAATAATTGTGTGTTGAAATTTTGCAATATCATTTTAGAAAATATGCATTGTAATATACTTAATTTAATATACATAAAGATATTTTAATTAATAATGTTCTTTAGAGATAATATCCTTTTAAGGATTATAAATTAACATATAACATAACTAATTTAGGTATAATATATAATTCATATATATATATATAATTTTTGTGTAAATCCTTAATCAATTAAATTCTTAATAGAAGAATTATTATATAATGAAAATTTATCAATATTAAAATAGATATAATTACAAATTGTGTGAAATTTAATAAGAAATCCTTAAAATATATAAGTTTTTTTTTTAACTTAGGCTATATTAATTTAATATTTAGCGTTTAAAAGTTTCCATATACAAAATGTAATTTTAATTTAGATATTTTATAAAAAAAAAACTTATCTAACGTCATCTTTATGTCAATTTAGATATTAAAAACATAATATTTTTTTAGTATCTAAATAAATAAAGAAATATTTAAGAAGTTTTAGTTAATTTTAAGTTCATTAAATATTTTAAGCTAATAATTAAATATAGTTTAAAAATATGGTATATAACTTAGTTTTAAATTGAAAAAAAATTATCGCTAAATGAAAATTTTGTAGCAATTTTAAAATCTAAAAAAATAATATTTTTTAAAGATTTAAATAATTACAAAAAAAAGTAAGTTCTTTTATCAATCATAAAATGATAATTTTTTTTATATAAAATAGAAAAAATTAGAAAATTTTTCTTCTTAACATTAAAAAATGAATGGTTAAAAATTTAAATTTATTGAAAATTGTAAAATGATGTGTGCAAATTCAAAAAAAATGGAGGTATGTTAAAAAACTTAGAATTATTTAATAATATTATTTAGTATATTTTTACTGAAATTTCGTCATAGAAAAATATGTAAATTTAACTAGAAAATATTTTGAATAAAATAAATTAGATTTAGATTACTGGAAAAAAGCTGAGGAAAGAATAACTTGAAGATTGGGCGGCCATCATCGATAAATCAACAGCAACTCAACTTTTATGATTTTTTTCTGTTTAATTTATGAAAACAATTATAGTTTTTTTTTTAGCTTAATATTTTAATTATTTTCTTTATTTGTGTGTGTGTGTGCTTATCTTTACATATTTTAATATTTACTATTTTCAAATATTTTTATAATCTTAGATTATATATAATAGAAAAAACAAATTAATTGCACATTAAGAATCCAAAATTTCATTATAATTTGAATCGTTCACTGGGGTTCATGCAGTTGGCCACAATTAGGCCCATTGTACCCCTAGAAACACATGAATAGTGTTTTACTGAGCCAACAACTATTTCGATCGAATCAAGAATTGTTTTCCAACCAAAAACTCCTGCTTGATGCAGTTCGTTCATGTAGGAAGTAGGAACCAAAACATTTGCGGCCTATTCGTCTCCGCATCCTTTACATATATTTAACTGGGATCGCTAATTAAGAGATAATTCCTTAACAAGTAGTGTCCTCTTATTAATCTTCCCCTTGTTGCAAACTTCGTTGATTATGATTATCTCAACCTATTTTTGTAGATCCGCCTTCAGGTATTGCTGTGCGACCCGACTGTGGTTGAGACACCATCTAGCTGTGCACCTATTCTGGCTAGCTCTTGGATCTTTTTCATTTCTGGGGTAGTCACTATGCCTTAAAACACATTTGAGGGTAACTTTGTTTACTAATATTTTTTATTTTTTTTTCAAAACTATTTAAATCTCATATTTACAGTATGTTTGCATCATATGGCAAATTTACATATGACTATCCTGATTTAGACACATTTCTATATAAAGTATTAGACCATATAATTGTCTTTTATCTTTCATATGTGCACCAGAAATAATATTATTTTTAAAATATTTGAATTTAACTAACTAGTCTAATTAAACAAATAATTAAAATAGTGCCAAATCTATTACTATAGCTATTAAATTACTAAACAAAAAATAATATTTCACGTCACAATTATAATGTTGAATTGAAAACTTAATTTTCCCAAATATTACAAATTTTTGATTTATGTCATTTTAACATTGAAAATTAATTAAAAGGAAACTCATAACATATTGCTGAAGTCTGGTAGTTTTCCAATTGTAAAATTATCCTTCCTCATATAAATACTAAATTCCATATACACTAAGTGATTTTTATATTTTATTGTAAAATATAGAAATTTAAAAACTATCAAATTTTGAATTTGAAAATGTGCAATTAAAAATATTTAAAATATAGAAAATTTTCCAAAAAACAAAATAATTTACTTTTATGTGTGCTTTTAGTAATAAAAATCTTATTATTATTTTAATATTTATTTAAATTGATTTAATTTTATTAATTTCTTATAAATGTATAATATGAAAAAAAATAGTTTTTAAGAAATACTAACCACAATAATTAGATTAGTCTAATAATATAAATATAAAAAAATATTGATTTTGTTAATTAGTTGACAAAATAATATTTAGATTTAGATTCAAAAATTTTGTTTTATTTTGGATGTTTTACAAAAAAAATTTACAAATCTTAAAAAATATAAATAAAAAATTTACTAAATTTATTAAATTAATTATTCACTTTTAAAACATCCAATAAACAAAAAAAAAATATAATCAAAAAACTTTTAAATTCAATAAATTTTTTGTGTTGTAAAGTCTTCTGACTATAAATTAATCAATAACTAATTTATATCTAGAAAACTAGTAGAAAATTTTAGATTTCATAGAAAAAAAAAATATAACTTTTTTTTATAAAATAATTTTAGTTTCAAATATTTTAGAAAAAAAAACTTAGAAAATGGACTTAGATGTGCCATTAATAAATAATAAAGAAGATATATAATTTTTTTTTTTTTTTTTTTTTCAAGTTTAGATCACTTTTTTTATTCACCAATATTTTAAATATTTTTTCTTTAATTTTTAGTTTTTATATAATTTTTGTTGTTCTTTTCGAATATATTTAAAAAAGATATAAAAAAAAAATTATTGTATCCTTAAAATTTTATTTACTTTCCTTAATATTAAAACTATATACAATTTATAGTTTTATGATATTTTATTTTGTTTTTCTTTTTTTCATTTATTTCTAGACAATATAATGTGGGGGCTGGGGACTCTTCCTGAAGGTAAGTTTTATATCAACAATTAATATTATTAAATGCAATAATTAGAGCAGCGGTTTCCAAAGTTTCTTGAATATACGTAACACTGTATAAAAACATCAATCATTTTGTAAATAATAAGTTAAATTTATTTACTAATCGACTCTTACGTTTTGGTATCATGTAAAATAAATTTTATTTATTTTACATGATACCAAAATGTAAGAGTCGAAACGAATTGACTCTCGATACGAGTTATACGATAAGGCTGATTAAATCAAGATGAAAATATTAATAAATATATTACGGCCTCTGCTTAATGTACCACAAGTGATACGTGTACCACAGTTTGGGAACCGCTGATTTAGAGAAAATCATTTTTTATATAAGTTTATATTATTTTTTATATATAATATTATAACATTTACAAATCAATTTTTTGATTTATCTATTTTCAAATTAGTCTTTTTCTTAAATAACTATTTATCAATTTAATAAGCTGCTGTACAGTGTAGAACATAATTTAACGTCATTACTCCATATTTTTGTAATGCAGAAAACGTCATTTGTATTTCAGATTAGTTAATTTTAATTCGGAAAACTTAATTTTAATTTCAATTGTAATTCTTTCTGAATTACAATTTATGTTTTCCGAATTACACTTGGGAAGGTATAGAAATGTTAATTATAATTCAATATTGTATTTTCTACAGTTTTTACTATAAAATCAATTTCATGTTTTGCGATTTATAATTATATAATAGCGATTTAAAAAGGGTTTAAATAAAGACCAATATTTTTGAAAAACGACCAACATGACATTTGACCTGGAAATCCTAAATGTTGCTAAATTATATAAATCAATTTACGATTTCTAAAGGCGGATTTCACAGTGAAAGCTTAAATGTTTTTCAGAGCTTCAGTTTCGGTTTGTTTAACTTATTTTCTTGTTTTTCAGTGCAAACTTAAATATAAACCTTCCTTAAATTGATGCTTATTTTAATCGGCGATGGGACATTTAAAAGTTATTATAAACTATCTCACAAAGTCTAATTTCACAATAATTTTTATGGGACATTTTCATTTACAATAATATTATTTCGAATTAGAAGTCACATTTTTGACACAATCTGTTTATGTAAGCTTACAGTGTGAAATCCGACCTAAGAATAATTGATGTAAATAATTTGTACCGAATTTAGCATTGTCGTATTTAGCATACGAAAATGGATTTTAATATCGATTTTATTATTATTTCTATCCGGAAAATAAAAAATAATTAAATCTATACAAAAAATTATGATTTTTACTATTCACAATTACATTGAATTAATAAATTTCTTGAAAAACTTTACAAAAATTAATAAAAATATTTTTTTTTTCTTTAATTTTTAATAGGATTCCCAGCAGCAGCATATGCTGCATATGCAGCTGGACGTGGTTATTCGGGATATCCTAGTTTTGGATTGCCCTATCCAACAGGTAACCCTAATTTAAACACAATCACAATAATACCACACCATTACAATCAACATATTCATCACAATAATAACAATTTAAATACTAATAATAATTCTCTGAATTTTACATTAAGATAGGATAATAATAATTAATTTTTTATTAAATAATAATATTATATAATTAATAATTATTATTATTATTATATAATTTAAATAAACTTACGTATATTAAATCAAATTTAAACAAAAAACAAATTACAATTTATTATAAATGAAAAGTAATTTTTTTAAAGAAATGAAATAGAAAAGTAATATGAAAAATACTACTTCTATCAAAAATACAAAAATCATAAAAATTATCATAATGAATTTCATTTGCGTGTTGTATATCCTTTAAAGCTGTATAATATTAGAATTAGCTAAAAAAAAATCTAATAAAAAAACGTATAATTATAATTTATATTTGTTAGAAGAAAAAACACAAATTTGAATTTTAAAAAGTAATTTTGTTTTTATCATTTCCATTTTTTTTATTTTTTACATTTGTAATCTATTTTATTTCTCATTAAATTTTTAGATAATTCAATTTGTAATGATACCAATCCTTTTTAATAATAACTGGTCTGGCAATATGTAATTGATATGATAAAATCATAAATTCTAATGTTTTAATGTTTTTTATTTTGTTTTGTTAGCAGTCTAAACATTTGTGAACGTAAATAGTCAGTTTTTCTGGGTGGATGGTAGAATTTTTGTACAATTTAATTTTTTTGATTTGTTTGCAGTTTAATTGAAACATTAATTTTTTTTTACAATATAATTGATATTTGCAATTTGATATCTCCACCTACAAACGATGACGAATTATTGTCTATGTATTTATTAAACTTTCATAATGAAATATGTGTCAGATTACCAAAAATCTCATGTTAATTAGCTCTATTTTAATTTTCTTCAATCTCATCTTCGTATGCTCTGAATTTTGTTTTGTGGCCGTTGTCTCTTGATTTAGCCTTTACATCTTATATGACCTGCGAAATCTGAACTGTATCATTTACTCCTTAATAATATTGTGGTGGTTTTTTTAATCAAAGCTATGAAAATTTAAATTTCGTGTTGTCACAATCACTTAATTGTGAGTATATGAAAATAATACCAGATTATTACCAATTGCAGATTATTACCAATAAACTGATTACTATCCAATTTTACAGAATTATATTTTAAAATTGTCCTATTTTATTGGTTTCTCCACATGATCAAAATTTATGACAACAATTTTGCAGGAGTTTTTTGAATAGCTCCGAGGTCAATAATGTTATAACATTTAATAAAAGATTTATCGATATCGATACTTATTTTCTATATTATTATACAAAAGAAACAAAAAACACTTTTCTAAATCTGGTTAGCAATCAAAATAATAATTAAATATGACATTAAAAAATTAATCTAAAACTGCAACATCTGCACAACCTATATAAAAAAATTCACCAAAAAACAAAGAATTATTACCGAAATTGTATAAATTTTAGATATTCTGTTTAAAATTTCATCAGGTCTCAACTTTTACAAAAAAAAAAAACACATTTTACAATTAATTTTCTCCCCTCTCAAAACAATATTACTTTCGTTTTTTTCTTTTTTCGTTCTATTTTATATATGAAATATTTTCCACTTATTCATCATAATTTCTGTTTTCCTGACTGTAATAAATTGCTAACAGTATAACCTAACATAAATTATCCTTATACAAGTATAATTTTTTTTATTTCTCGTTATATGAATAACAACCACATTTGCATGACTTATAACAGAACCAAATTAATGCTGCGAACAAATTTACCTGAGATTTTCCCATAAATATATATATATATGAATATGGCAAACAAAATCATAAAATATCCTTGTAAAATTTAGTGTTATACTTATATATTTATACATATATATGAAGTGTGCTGTAAAAATGTTAAATTGCATGTAATACACCGAAAAAAAAGACAATAAATGATTTCATTCATCTTGTAGTACTGATAGATGCCTGAACAAAACTTAATTGGTCATATATATATATATATATATATATACTCGTATGATTTGAAATTATAGTTTATCATCTGTAAAACTTATGGTGTGTATCAAATTCTGAAGGACTACTTTTTAACGCATAGTCAAAATTTGATCTAATGTTGAGATGGTAACAAAAACTAAAAAAAAAGGATGTGAATCAGAATTTTATTTATTATTTCGAATTCATTTATATTTTCTTTATTTTTTTTAATTTTTTATTATTTTTGTGTCAACCAAAAAAAAAAGGACATTTTAAAATTTCAACCAAAAAAAAAGGACATTTTAAAAATACAACATTTTGTAAAAAAGTTTTCTTTTAAATTGATTTTCCAAAAATATATAAAATTCACGTTCTTTTTTGGTATCAAATAGAAATAATCACATTGTAAATATAAAACGCTACACGATGAGCCCCAAATTTACTATATATGAGTACGTAATAAACTTTCTTTAATCAAGTAATCCTTAAAAAAAAAATTTTCGGTTAATAACTATATATAACTAATATGAATGTTAATGTTTGTATACATTATTAATTTTATATTCTTAGAATATATTTATTTTCCCCATGGAAAACATATGTGGTTATAACAAAAATTTAACATTCATATCATAAATTAAATAATATTACATACTCAATTACAAATTTATATTATTATATATTTATGAATAAAGGATGTTTTATAAATCGCGTTAAACTTTTTCTGTGTGTTAATTTTCCACAGGCAATTATTTGTTCTTTCATATTTAATAATTTCCATATATACTTTATAACCTTAATTTATTAAAGTTTATGTCAGTATATTAGGTAAATCCTCAAAACCACCCACAAATTATAATAAAGGATGAAAATTAAAGGTGTTCAGAAAATGTTCACCTAACAAAATTATATTATTCACCCAACACTTTATCAATTTAAATATACATATATTAATTTTGTAATGCTATAATAATTTCAAAATTCATAAATGTCTAAAAACAACAAAATTTATGATTTAAATATATATTAAAATTATTTATTATAATAATTTATTCTGGAAAATATAATTATATAAGAGAATTATTTAAAATCAGATCTTGTATAAAAATGGAAATTTTAAAATTTTGTTGTAATCAGTAAAATATCTCAACCAAAAAATTATTATCATATTTTTAGGAATAACCTTTTTTTCGTAATAATTTATTGAATATCCTTTTTGACCATGGCTGTTAGACCTAATATTAATTTTATAATATATCATCGCTAAACAGTTTCTCTTATCTTTTTTAAAAACCATTGCAATAATTTCCACATGAAAAATCTTCCACTAAAAAATATAATTAATTTCAAATTTCCAACATTAATTCTAAAAATAATATTCAAATGATTAATATTTTTATTTAAATTTTTAATTTTTCCAATTAATTAAAATAACAAATAAATAAATTTTAAATGAAATTATACCAAAATTTAATTATTATACGAGGTATTTGTAAAAAGTATACGGATACAAAAATTTCCAATATTTAATTATGTGTCAAGTAATTTATTTCGAATATTTATTATACAAATACATGATTTATAACTTCAGTTAATTGATATAAAATTTTCTATTTAATTTATACTATCAAACAAACTTAACTTTTTTAATTATTTTTAATGACATTTTATATATTAAGATTTTATTAAATATAATTTCCACTTTAAAATACAATTTACATAAACTTCCTCGTACTTGCGTATAGAAATATATAAAATGTATAATATATTTTGAAATATTCAATAAATCCTTTTACAAATTACAAACATATATATAAACATACTCATATATATATTTATGTAAATATGTTTAATATGATTGTGTATATTATATTAAATTTAATCGAAAATTATGACTTCAAACCGAAATTATTTATGGGGATATTATTCAAGGGAAGATGACTGACTATATATGGGTAAAAGGAAAAAAAAAAAAAAATGGAAATTAATTTTGGAATTTAGCATTTAATTGATTTTGAATAATATATATTAAAATAAGTGCCTTTTATGGGTTTCCAAATTGGTTTAATGAAAATTTCAATTGATTATATTATTATATGTGTTTTAAATATTTTAATTAAATTTATATTATTCAACCCAATATTATATTTTATTACTTGTGGATTATTTATAACTTTATTTACTTATACCACATATTTTATATATATGTGAAATATTTTAATTTAATTGAATAATATTATTTATATATAAAATTGATTAAAATTTTTGGAAAATTAAGCGATTCTATTTAGAATAATTGTCACCGATTCAAATTATAAAAATTTTACTAATTGACATTTTCAAATATAAATTTTTTAATTAATTTTGTCAGCTCGATTCTATTTTTAGATTATCATTATAACTAAATTGTATAGTAAGGAAATATATTGTAATCATACAGAATGATTTAATTACTTCCATTGATGCCCCTATAAGCTTAAATTTAATATTTCCAAGAAAATATTTGTCTTTGGTTAAATTTCTGATAGTTTATAATTAGCCCTGTATGATTAGGTTATAGTAGTTGATAAAAATAACAGTGCAGAAAATTATAACTTGTGGAATTACTGTCCCTTAAAACCCCATTTATACCAGTTTCAGATTGAATTCAACATTTTTCAGATTAAATTAGTAATTTTATAAATTGAAATGATCATTTTTCAAAATTTTTTAATCATTTTTCAAATAAAATTAAACAGTTTTCAAAAAATTTTAATCACTTTTTAAAGTATTTCAATTTGAACACCGATTAATTCTATTTGGAAACGATTCAATATTTTTGAAAAATGATTAAAAAATTTTGAAAAATTATAATTTCAATTTATAAAATTACTAATTTAATCTGAAAATGATATAGATAATAACACTCCCAACCAATTAGATATTCACACGCCCTCTTAGAATAACTGTTGCTTAAATAATGTAGGTGTTGAAAATCCCTTCAAGGACGATAATTCTCTTTACCAAAAACAATATGCTGACGAACATTCAATGGTTTCATATCTTGCTGATTTTTGAATATTTTAATGTGTAAAAATTTGTTCATTTCTGATTTTTACATAATTCTAAAATATATTTTTAAATTTTAGTATTCCAATCCTTAATACAAACTCAATACACCTTGAATACAAATAAAAAATTGTAACAAAAATTACACTAAAAACACTTCAAGAAATCATAAATTAATTTAAATAATTTTAATTATTTTTTTTTGTTTTTAATTTCTATTTAATTTTACATAATATTTTTTGTTTTTAAAATATATAATTTTTTTTATGTATCATCATAATTTTTTTTTTTTTTTTCATTTGTGTTAATTTTTTACTATACTTCAGGTGTAATGAGTGTTGTACCGGATAACAGAATCATAGTTGGTGACTACTTAATGGCTCCATCGACATCATCGTCCTGAAAGATACCTATCATTTTTTTTTTTAATTTAACACTTATTTCATTCTTTCTCACTATCATTATTTTTTTGTGTTTGTTGATAAAGTTTCTTTTTTTTACAATTTTTATAAACTATTAAAGATAAAAACGAAATTATTAATTACAAATTTAAAAATAAATAATTATCACAGAAATAAAATACCAAAATTATTAATTATTAATTTTATTTAAAATTATATTTTAATTATAAATAATATAAGAAAAATAACTAAAAGAATGAAATTTTATTAAATAAATTTTTAATTATTATATTTAATTTTAAGATTAATGTTTTTTTTATTATTATTATTATTTGTAATATTATGAATTTAATTTGACATTTTATATATGAAATAATTTTAATTATGGGGTTTTTAATGTTTCCTATTACAAAATTATTGTTTTAATAAATTGTTAATAATTTTCACTTCATTTTTTTTAATAAAAATAATTTAGTTCTTTTTTTTTTTTTTGGTTTTAGTAAAGAGTTATTTTAAGGTGACAAATAATTGAATCTATCAAAATTCAAGTTAGTAAATAGTTAAGACAAGATTGACCTAATTAAATTTAGTCCGCATAGATTTTTCTATTAATATTACTAAACTTTTTTATAATTCACGTGGTGTATTCAAAAGTATTAACATTTATATGAAAGTAATTGTATAACTTTCTAGAAGTATGTATTTATTAATGGTAAATTAATAGTTTAGTATGAACTAGAAAAAGTAATTAGCTATGTTTCATTCAGCATTTATTCCAAGGCAGATGGTCCAACAATCTTATAAAAACTATGAATTATAATAAGCTTTGCAAATACATATATGAATTATTTCCATGTAATATTTTATGCTTCTAGTCTAGAATCGAGATTGATTCCGGAAATTACTACTAAATTTTACAAAAGTATTTACAATCTGTATTTAAATGAGCTTATTGTGATTAATAAAAGTATTGGGGAATTTAAAATTTGTAGCATTCAGAATTTTGAGATAAATTAAATATAATTTAATATAAATCTTTTTATTAATTTCTGTCCTTGTTCACTACATACTAGGCTCCCAGGTTCTCAATTATAGAAGTTTCGTGTCATTTTACTGCAATTTTGAACTACTAATTTTATATGGATTGCGAACCATATACTTCGTTATAGTAAAGCAACTTTTAATGATGACTTTTTAGTGAAACATTGTCAGCAAAAATAATATCACTTTTTCCAATCTTAAAATTACTATTACATATTACTGGAGATAGTCGTCTCGATCAATAAAAATATAATTATAATTAAAACCCGTACACGTAAATACTGAAAATTATACAAATACTCCTGTAGAGACAGTATTGTTTTAATAAAACATTCTAATGTGAGCCAATATGTTTTGAATTTTTTAATGGAAAGGCATAACAAGCATGACTACTTGATATTTTGAGTCGTTTTTAATGCATTCTCAGAACTTAGACAAAATTTAACATTATACAGAACGCATTATTACATATCGTACGTCAAAGGGTTAAATTATTTGTCGCCTTGAAGAATTTTTTACTACTATTTTGAAAAGAACAGAAATTACTTATTAAAAATATTATATAATTTCCAAAATTAAAAAGTCAAAATTTATAATTTTTACATATTCGTTAAGATTGTTTTTTTGATACTATAATTTTTACTTAAGTGATTTATTTTACACAACAAAATATAAAACAAAAACAAAATAATTTTAATGAAATAAACAAAAAAAAAATATTAATTATAATTAATAATAATATAATAAATAATGCAATTATTATTTTTTTTTTTTTAAATTATATACAATTTTATAAATTGTTCCTAAAAAAAAAAGAAAAATTTAAATTTAATTTCAAACAAAAATTTCTGTTTATTTTTAAAATTTAAGTGTTAAAAATCCAAAAAAAAACATTTTTTTTTAAATATAATAAAAAAATTTCTTTTATATATGATTTTCTTTTTTCTTATTTATATTTTTCATAAATCAAAAAAAAAAATTCCTTCGTCGTGTTTGTTTTGGTGTATTGTGTTTATCGGTATGAAAATTTCTCTTTTTATTTAACTTTTCTTTTTCTTTTTTTTAATATTAATTTTTCAATTTTTCCTCTTTTCTTTTTTTATTTTTTTTTTGTGTGTGTGTTGTTTCTTGGGAAGAAAATTTTCTTGATGAAAGGAAATAAAGAAAAACAAACTTTTTATTTGAAGAAATGAGAGAAGAAAATAATGGTAATCTGATTATTTACTGTTCACAAATGCTTGAATGATGCTGCTGACTTTTATATATACAAATATTATATTTTAGTCGTATATATTTATTTACGTTATATATATATTAGAGTGTGGGTAGGGGTTGGTCTGTATGTAAGAAAAACCATCAACCCTTATAATATCATTGTGTATAAAATAAATCAAGGATCGGGCAAGAAGATTTTATGCCCAAACCAAGTCATACGTAAAATTTATTCATATTAAAATAAATAAAATATCATTTCATCATACTGAAAAATTTCCATTACTTTTTTAATTTAAATGTACAGGGTGACATTTTTGTAAAAGAAAACATAAATAATTATAAATATTAACATTAAATTAGAAATACTGATATTCCATTTGCATATATACCTAATTACTAAATTCTAAATTTCAATTTTTCATAGGAACAGATTAATTAATTATGAAACCTTTTCGTATGCATAGAATTAGAACAGAAAGATACTCTTGAACATCTACTAATTCCACTATCTCCGGGTAGGGGATTGAGAGTTATAGAGTAAACTCATTCTTTTCAGGTCTTGATGAGGTTTCGAAATGTGGTGTAAAAGAATTATAAATTACGTTGAAAGCACAATTGAATTAAATCTATAAATAGTGCGTTTCTGACCACTACCTCTAGAGAGTCTAAGAATTATCGCTTAGGATCCATTTGTGGTATATACAAACGCCGCTACACTAATCTAACTTGAACTTAAGCCCATTCGTATTATTTTTTAAATTTTAAAAAAAATAATCAATTTTTCTAATCATATATTATTTTAAATGACGTTAATTAAATGTAAAATTGATTGTTAAATAGAAAAAATATATTTTCCACATGGATGCTAGATATAGATTAAATATTTGTTGTAACGACTTGCAAGTAATGTATATGGTAATTAATCAATATATGTATTGCGAATATGACCTCATATAACAAATTTAATTTTAATGAGTTTTGTCAAAATACAGGAGAAATAAGGAAATTATAATTTTACATTCTAAGCATTTCTGTTATCAAAATTTTACTCTTGCAACGATATTGTAATTAAAATATTCTGCTTCTCGCATTAATTAAAATACAAATAACGAATTAATTTTATTTTACCAATAATTAATTAATTAATTTATATTTGCATTTATTTTATAAAATCAAAGTTTCACAGATTAATATAAAAAGAAATCCCACCCTGTATAAAAAATTATTTGTTACCATATTTATAAAACACGCATTCACATTAAATATAAATAAATTTATATTATTCATATTTTCTCATACACAGTCCACCACAACGATATAGAATATATGGATGGAGTCTAAAGATAAAAAATTGAAGCCACGCCGGGTATAGTCGTCTCGCTTTTTTGCTAACCAACCTGTCAAAATTTACAAATTTGTAATAAGCGACGGACTAGGTTTTTATTTTAATCCGGGCCTATGGAATTATTTATATATAATAATTCAATATGTAAAAATTTTTGAAATAAGTAAATAAAAAATACTGAATATTATTTGTAGAAAAATATTAAAATGCGTTTTCCTTCTTGATATTTAAATTATAACAAAATAACTACAGATGCATCAAATATTTCTTTTACCTCCAGCAACAAAAAATAACAATAAAATTGAAATTAAAGGTTAATAAAAAGAGTTAAGCGAAAACAAGAACTACTAATATTCCTCATAACAAAGCAGTAAAATTTAATTTACATAAATATATTTACATAGAAAAATATAAAATAATTATATCTTGCAAACACAGACTGCAGATGTACTTCATTATCTGCCGTTGTAATCATATTTATGAAGCATGAACAATAGGAAATATTGAAATAATTACAGTATTTTAAAATTTTATTTAATTATTCATATTTGTCTTTATAAAAATTAATAGACTAAATAAAAAAGAACCGACCCTGGTATAAAAATTATCAGCTGATATTTTGACAATAAATTTCGTCGGATGAGTTTTGAAAAGATCGTTGGACATCAACTCAGTTTCGACTAAAATTTATCTAATTATCAAAAAAAGAGTACACACAGTAATTTAATTTTAATTTTTACGATTAGTAAAAACTTTTTATCGGATTTAATTATGCTCCTATCCATATATTCAAGTACCTAATTCAATAGTCAATAAATATGAAAATGGCATATGAGGTTTTTAAGAATTCGGTAGACGATTTGATTTTGACAGGTTGGCGAGCAGAAGAAAAGGAAGTAATTTTTTCACGGCTTCATAAACATTTTTTTTGATATATGGAATTTACTATGAGTTAAAAAGAGATGGAACATTTATGCTCCCTCCATATATATTCTAATTCGTTGGTCCACCACAAACACTAACAAAAATGTCAAAATTTACAACAACAATATTTATATATATAAAAAAAATATAAATAAATAAAAAATATTATACAAAAATTTCGTTTTCTTAGTCATAGAGAAAAGTCATAAGTAGGGAAAAATATATTTTTCATTTTCCTCAAGTGAACAAGGAACAACAAAAACACCCACAATAATAATTTTTGTAGACAATTCAAATGATTTTTTTTTGTTAAGAAAATTACCTAAATTTATAAGAAAATATTATTTTCCAAGAAAAACTGAAAGGGAATTTTCATCATGTTTATTTAGATTTTGAATGTTAGATTTTCATCTTTTTCGCAAATATTATTATTTATTTATTGACAAATTTAAAAACTCAACGGAAAATATAAAATGCATAAATATATTTACTTAATATTCTTTTAAAATCATCCAAATATATAAAAATATTTTATTTACAAAAAAAAATGGAAAATTTAATTTAAAATTTTGGTTATTGACATTTAAATCAGTTAAAGATCCTTTACGCTATCAAATTTATCGTAGACTGTCAAAAAAAAATCTTATGAAAATGAATACAATCAGATTTTACGTTAAATATCGCATGCGATTAGTGGTTTTTTACATTTAAACTGTACGATTTTTGATCAGACATTACAGATTTTATGTAAAGATACTATTAATAAAAATGATTTGTATATCATCATTTTTAATTAGATTGATTAATGAAAACGTTTTTTAATTGAATTTGTATTATTACTACAAAATTTATAATTTATTGAATGTGTAGACTAAATCACCGAAATTAAGTATAACCGCGAATAATACAAAATATTTAATTATATATAATTAAATGGCCACTGAAGTTCACATATTTCATACAATTACCATACCATAAATTTTACTTCCAATATCATTTATTTTTACTTGGTTACTTGACCTCATTTCTTTAGAAAATTCTGCTATTAGATGAGTAATTTTACTTTTAAAAGTATAAAAAATTAAATGATTATTTTTTTTTTTATTAATTCCTGTAGTTTTGTATCATTTGTAACTCCCAAAAAGTATGCAAAGATAATTATTAATTAGTAATCATTAATTAGTTTCTGTCATATACTAAAGAATTGAATAATTTAAAATTAAACTATTAAAAAAAATAAAAATTTATAATAATCTGTCATATAAAAAAATCATTATTTAATTATAACCACCAAAAATCATTTTTATTTTAATAAAAAAAAAATATTTCTGCTATAAATTTATCTATCTATCTCCATCTCTCTCTCTCTCTTTATCTGTTGTTTCCAACTTCTATCTACTATCTGAAATCTGGGGATGATGGGCTGATGATATAATTTAACAATATGAAAATGTATATAATTAAAAACCACCAAAACAAAAATTTAAAAAATCAAAAAATAAATATTAAAAATATACAAAACATTAAACAAAACAAAACAAAAAACTAGGATTAACAATATGTGGAATTGGTAGAAGTATTGGTATTGGTGGTGGAAGAAGAGGTACTACTAATACTGTCACACAACCAACAACACAAGGATATAATCAACATCATCATCATCATCATCAACCGATATCGTTACCACTGGCAACTGCTTTAACACGTACTGCAACCATCAAGTCTCAGTTTCTTGGAAATATAAGCTTTTAAAAATAAATAAACAAACAAAACAAAAATTATCCTTTTTTTTTAATTATCCTTATTTTATTTATTTTTTTAGTTAAATAGTATTTTTCAGTTTAATTAATTTTTTTTTGAACAACAAATTTCTTAGTTTACAAAAATACATTTTTAATATTTAAATTATGTTCAATTAATTTTAATTTATATAATAATATTCAATATTAATTTAATAAATAATTTTGTTAATTTTCATAATTTTGTGTTTTTTCATATAAATACTTATTATACTATGTAGAAAAGTGTAATTGTACTAGTTTCGTGATTTAAATGGTTGCAGTTCAATTTAAAAACAATAATTATTCATTTTCTTAGTCCTTGTAATACTTTTCATATGAAGAGATTTTATGTTGTTTTTTTAGATATATTTTAGTTATTATATTTAATTATTAATAGTATAAAGTAGTTTTGGAAAACTCAATAAATATTTAATAGATTGCATATTAATATACATCCTAATAATTTTGTATAACAACTGATCACCTCAGTTCTTAAGAAACGTATATGCCAAAAATAATAAATATTTATATATAACAAAAAAGTGAACAAACATTTCTAACTAATAATGAAAAGCATAACAAATATGAAAGTCTTAGAGATAGTAAAGAATTATTTTCATTGAATTTAGCTAATTCAATGCAAACTAATACAAAATATTAAAAATTATTTTCAACGTATAACAAACAATTATGTAGCACAAGGGAAGTTATTACTTTAATACGAATATGAAATTGTTTATTCATTCTTTGTTATATTATTAGCACGTTTATCCTTAGGCAAATTCGTTTTTAGATCTTTATTTCAGATAAAAACAATCAATATTAAAAACTTTACTTATCACCTTATGTTTTATACCTTTTCCTATGTTAGAAACTTGACTGTATTATTGAGACTAGAAATAAAGACAAATCCCTTCTAAAAGGATATCATTATAAAGCTAAATTAAATTAGATTATATTTCAAATAATATGATTTAAATTAATATAATACGAAATTAGTTAGAGTTACATTAAAGTATTTATTTTTCAATTATCTTTAAATTGACGAATCGAAGAAAATGCTTAGCAAATAAAATATACTCTTTCTATTATATATATAATTATTCATAGTAAGAAAATTTATGAAAATTTGCGGTTTCTATTCTTAATAATATGTTTTTTTTTAGAAAATTCATCGTATTATTTATGCAAAACTGACAAATATCGATTTCCTTGCCATTAAAAAATTTATAAAAATTTTCCGTACTTTAGTGAAATTCAAAACAAAGAAAAGAAAAATCATTTTCAAATTTATTATTTAAATTATTGATTTTTCGTACTATATATAGTTTTGTAATAATGCATCGTTAATGTGACATGAAACTGAATTGGTAAAATTAATTGAAAATGTAAATAATAAAATCTGTCAGCCAAAACTAACAAGAATATAATGACAAGAACAAATTTAACCTTTTTATAAAAATTCGTAATATACCACAAAAAAAAATGTGTCTATAAATAATTGAAAGGCAAATGGAGGAAAAGTGACAGTAATTAATAGTTCCACAGAAGAAAATAATTTAAAATTTTATAAGCATATTAATTACACTTACAAAATTGAATATTACAGAAATACAGTACATTCAAATAGTAAATAGCTCCTGATTTTGGACAGCTTTAAAGCATTTTCTAGTTTATGTAAATTCTAAACGAAAATTAATACGATCTTTAAAAAATTGTACAAGTTTTATATTTGGAAATTCGGTGGCAGAATAGCTCGGATAGTTTTCTTTGGGTTCATAGTCGTATCACTTTTTCTATTTATAGTTTATATGATTAAAAACTTTGAAATGGGTATTGAAAATGAACAAGTTTTATTCTTCCATTTCCATCGCTGACACAAAATTTTAAATTATTTTAAATAGTTTCGTCCTTACAAAAATATATTAATTTTTGTAAAAAAAAAATGTTTAGAATCTAAATATTTTATACATAAAACCACTCACCAGGTAGAAAATAATACGATGATGAATTTTTTACTAACCAAAAAGAATAAAAATAAAACTGGAAAAACTTTTCTAAGTGGAAAACTCTTTTCAATGTACCACATACAGACGAGTGTTTTAATTTGGAAAAATTTTACACTCCAATGAAGTGAAAAATAAAAAGGAATGAAAATTTATTAACTATAATAGTTTTTCCACTCAAACAGATTCCAAACTTTATTCCATTCTTCTTGTTATACTACTTTAATATAAAAACTTCTGGTAATATAACCGGAAAACTATATGAAAAATATTTTTTTAGTATAAATCATAATTTTTATATATGGTTTGTGGATTTATTGTAACTGCGTTTTTAATCAATTTTCATAATGGATTTGGTAATAATTCAAAAAAAAACTTTTTATAGTTTTTCTTACCTTGAAAACTGAATCAATAAATTCTTATATATTTAGTCAATAGTTTTAATAAATTGAATTAGAAAACAGAATGAAGTCGAACGGATTCTATCGAAAAGAAAGTTTTTTTTGTACTATAAATTACAAAATTTGTTATAATAATAATATCTTGACACTGGACCAAAAATTTGAGCATTTTCATCATTTTAATGCCAAATATTTGTTAAAATCACAATTAAAATTATATAAAAATCAGGTATAGAATCTGGAAAATCGAAATCTGTAACATTCATAGATTATTGATAACAAAACGTAACAATATAATTGCTGAATACGTTATCACCTCAAAGTAACATAAATTCGACTTGTAATAGAAGTCAAATTCGGTATTGATTTTTCAAAGTAAAACTATCCTGATAAATTTGATTACCTACGATAACACCAAAATTTCTAATTGAACATTTTATATTTTGTGATTTTGTATTTAATGGATCTATACAAAATCAATGAGTGCTTTATATTTCATCTGTTCTAGATATTATGTACTATTTATGCTAACAATCTTAAAATGTTAATTTCTGCAGGTCAATAACATAACTTATCATTAAATATGTTGTTTTTTATATTATATAATTCAAATGAAATATATTTTCAACACTGTCAAGATTTAGATGCCAATAAAAATATGATAATGATTTCAAAACTCAATACGAAATCGTTAATAATTTAATAATAATAATTAATAATATTTAATATAATTGTGTAGTTCTTCAATATTTAATCTATAATAAATGAAAATATAAACAAGCAACAAAAACTTAGATAATAGTCTAATAAACTTATTAGAATTTAGATTGCTTGACGACAGTAATTTTCAATAATAAATAATATTTAGTAATACATAATTGAAAATTCATATAATCTCAATTTAATTAGAATTTAATTAGAAATGTGTGAGTTAAATGTAATCTATTTAGAAAAACGTAGATAAACTTGTAGTTTAGTAGCCAACAATATTTAAATGAAATAATTATTATTTTAAAAAACTAAATTATTATTTTTTGCAGAACATATTTTTAAAGTTTTCAATTCTAAAATAAAAAATTTTGATTTTACATTTTTAGTTTTAGACTAAGAGCACGGCAATAGTTAAGTTTTCATCATTTCAACAAAGTAATCTATTTAGTAATATTTTATTGCATATTTGAAATAAAAGTTAGATAAGCATTTTTAAAGCGAGAGCAATCAGCTTGTATTAAAGATTCAAACTTTTTTGTCAGTCAATATGAAAGCTAAATCGACGACCATTGTTGAAATGACATAATTGCAATCGTTGCCAGCTCTTCATTTTATTTATTATTCTATAAATTAAATTTTTTATTTGCAATTATTATTTTATTATGAAAATACCTTATTAAAAAAATACAAAATCTTAATTTTCAACAAAGCTTAATTCCAAAGAATCACAAACGAGAGTTTTATAACACTTTCAAATAATTTATCATATAAACATTTTTTATGCACTTACTCATAGGAGTGTACTAAAAGCTAAACTCCTTTTAATTAATACTAAATATAACAAAAAAAAATATAAAAAATAAATAATATTTTTTTAATTTTTATTTACAAAAAAGAATAAAATAATAAAAAATTTAAAAATTTAAAAAAAAAAAACTTTGCCATCCATTTTTTATGAAGAAAAATATTTCACAATTGCTTGTCCTTAATTTTAATAACAAATATATATTAAATTATTATTAAAACATTTATAAAAATATATATTTAAATATAAAAGAACTTACATAAATTAAAATATACATTATAAAAATTAAAAATAAAGCTTAAAATATTACAATTAAAAAATTAAAAAATACAAAAAATTATCATTAAATGAAGAAATTGTATTGCAAATTAATTGTTGTAAAAATAATATGAAAATAAAATATTATATAAAAAGAAAAAAAAAAAAGATTTTAAAATTGTTAAAAAATATTAAAAAATAAATAAAAAACAAAAATAAAATAAGTAAAAAGAAATATTTAAAATTTATATTTAAGTGAAAAGTTTTAAAAAGACACAATTTTAATCATGCTTATTATGACAATGATATTTAATTATAATTAATTAATTTATTTATATTTTATGTATTTGTATATTTTTTATTATAATCTGTGATTTATTACATACTTTTTTTTTTTAATTTTATATGTTTTTTTTTCTGTTTTTGTTTTTGGAACAAATAAATTTTAATCAATATAAATACAATTTATATAATTTAATTTCAATATGATAAAAAAAATAGAAATTAGGTTGATTTAGTTCATATTAAAATAATTTACTTAAAGTGCTGCCATATAAGAAAAATTCCTGATTATTTAAAATATATTTATAGCAAAATATCCTGATAAATTCCTTAGAGAACAAGAATTATAATAGTAGGGCCATTTATATTCATAATTCATATTCAATGAAAAAACATGACCAACTGCATTAATTTGTGAATTTATGAGGGTTCTAAGTTCTATAACATTTTATATAAAAGAACTGACAAATATACAGGAAAAGCGTACTACAAAATATGCGCTTAATATAGTTTTAATCGGAAATCCAAGTCATCATTAATTCCGAACATTTTGACATGAAATTAATATCATTTTTCGTTCTATGTAATAAGAATAAATTTAATTTATGAATTTTAGTTCTTATATTACTTCAAGATTGATATTGTAGGGGTAACACCAGAGTCGCTGCAATTAACCATAAAATTTTAGTAATATAATATATGTCAAATTTAAAAATTCATACTGAGTTAGTATTCATAGCAAATAGCAAAATGTGTCGACGGATTGAATTCACTAAGATCTTCCTGTAACAGTTCATTTCAATTATCAACTTATTAAATCTTATGTTAATAAGTGAATAATTTTAGTAAAAGACTAGTAAAATATGCTTCACAATTCTAAAAATATTAAAAATTAAATTGTAATAGACCAATAGGCTTTATCAACAAACTAGCATTTTCCTGTGAGCTATAATTCTTCAATAGTCTTTTGGCCGCGGTGTTTTCTTCCTAGCCCTTTACCAATCTAATATAATCTAATAGACCAACGATGATTTTGATAATCTTATAAATTTAATATTTTCGCACTGTGTAGAAGAAAATTGTTGAAATAATAAGAAAAATATAGAAAATTTTATTCATTTCCTAGCAGTGATGTCACCTTGTTTTGATTTTGGAAAATTTATAAAGTAATAAATTTATACATAAATTAATTTTGAAAGCCTATAAAAATACATTTGCAAATCTTTATGAATTTATGATTCGATTGGTTCAAATTTCAATCTAATTTATGGTAATTCTAAAAACTGATTTTTAATTTTGTTTTTAGATATTTTGTTATTGTGTTTTATTTTTTATAAATTTTATGCTTGAAAATATAGTGCTTAAAATAAGACAAATATTAACAATCTCAAGGATAATTTAGTTGGAGATTTATTTGAATGTCAAACGGATTACAAACACCAATCAAATTTCATCAGGTCAGATTCAAAGGATTTACAAAAATAATTAATCAATAATTATTAACAATAATTAATCAATATTTGTTGTTTTCTTTATGCCTAATCTAGATATAATTATTGGCTTAGATTAAGAGTAGTCTAAAAAAAATATATTTAGATAATTATATAAAATTAGAATTTCAATGTGTTTTTTTTAAAGAGTGTTTTTCTTTTTAACTTTTTTATTATTATATCAAAAAAAAATTATATCTAAAAAATAATATATTTTTATGTTACAAAAACAAATTAATTAGAAAAAATCAATTGTTAAAATATATAAAAAAAATTATTAAATAATATTGTGTGACAATTTTACAAGAAGTTTCATAGAATTTTCATAGAAATTTTATAGAAATTTAAAGAAAACAAAAAATTACAATTTTATATTAAAACTAATTATAATATAGTATGTAGTAGTTTAAGAGGCCAAAATGAAAATATGAAATTTATAAAATTTGTTCATCTTGGGCTCTTGATCTAAATATATAAAATTTTATATGAAATCTGTAGAGTTTTATAAAAAGAAATAGAAAAAGATAAGAAATATAAGACAAAATAATTAATTTTAAATTAATGACAATATTTATAAATGTAGTAACAAAAACAATGTGTAGTAAAAAATAGTTTTAATAAATTAAATTTTGTAATAAAACTAATTGTAGTAATAATTATTTTGATGATATTTTGAATATTTTTATGAAATATCATCAAAATTTGTAGTGAATATTCATAAGAAAACCAATTTTTTTTAATACTTAGAAAAGCAAAATATTTTTATAAAATATTTAATATTTTAATGCTTTTAAATACTTTTTACAATTTTATATTTATCAATAAGAAATATTGTAGTGAAAGTAGTAAACAAAATATTAGGATAAACTTTTCTAGCTAAAAGATTAACTTAATATAATTAAAACTATTTTAAATAATTTCTATATAATTAAGCAAACATTTTAATTAATATATTAAGAACACTAGTTTCTATTAATTATATTAAATATTGACTTGACAATTCAATAATTATAACAATTTTCAAGATCCATTTTAAAATCCCATAAACTTGAATATATTTAAGTACAAGATTTATTGTTTCTATAACTTTAATTGTTCTACTGAGAAAAACCAATTGCGGTAGAGACAATTAAGTTCTTAACCGAAATTTTATCTTCATATTTTGAATATGATCGCACTGCCTAGAAGACATTAGTATAGTTAAACTATTTCGTATGATTTCCTACTTACTTACAAAAACCAATAGAATGAATACGCAATTGACTGAATTCACAATAAACCGAATGATCTATAATTTACCTAACGAATTCTGACTCACTTAATGATGAATTGACCGAAAGTAAATTTACTGAATACATCAATAACCGAAGATAATTTCGGTGCTTCTATTAATCGATTAATTTTGTATTCATTAAATTTACCCCATTTGCGATTTTTCTAATATGAATTCGGCCTACTAGCCAGATTTACAGTCAAACGTATTAAAAATTGTTATTTGTTTAGCATTCGTCAATTAATCGGTTTAAGTATTAAGTAGAACTTAGATTAGTATTGAAAACCATTGTGGCGTAACTTTAAAACATTGGCTAGAATACATTTTTTGACCAAATTCTTATACTTTCAGTATTTCCGACATCGCTTATTTCTAATAACTTTACCGACTTTAAATTGTTCTACTGATAAAAATCAAATGCGACATCCAATATTTTATCAATGAATTATAAAATTTAAACAAATGAAAATATTTACAATTTATTTGAATTTTCAGGATTGTTTTTTTACTGAAAATAGTTAAATTTTTAATATAATATTAATTAGCTGATGTGTGAGTGTTTCATGTGTGATTAGTCTTAGTATTAGAAAATGAATTTCTTTAATTTATATAAATAATTAAATGATTTTTTTTTTGTAGACAAAATATTTATAATTATAATATTCTAATTAGAATTTTACAAATTCAATCTTTTAACAGAAATTCTTTATTTAAAAAATTTACCAAAAAAAAACCAGGAAAACTTTAAAAGAAAAAAAACTGTTGAAAAAACACTTGAAAACTTTGGCATATAGAAAATATGCAACAAAATTATGCTTAGCAGTTTTCATACAATTTTACTAAATTTCTATAAAAATTATAATTCTATAGTTTAAGAAAATCAAACCAACCCAAAAGGAAGAATTAATTTGAAGGATTTCTTTTCATACACACACACATAAATAACCAAAATGAATCCATTTTAAAATCGCGATTTTCTTGTGGAAGACACATTTATAAAACTATCGAAAGTTTAGCTTTTACCCCACGATTTTTCTTAAATAAACTTTCAAGTTTTTTTTTTTTAAATACAAAAAACTCGTTTTTTGTCCATCAAATCTGTTGAAAGATCCTTAAAAAAGAATTATTTTTCTTTAAAACAAACCTGACAAAAAAAAAACAAGAAATATAATATTTTAATATTCTATTTATCTTTGGGTATGTGTGTGTGTGTGTGTATATAAAAAATCTTAAAATAAAAAATATTTATTAACAACATAAATACATAAAAAGGAAACCTTTAAAAAACTACCAGAAAAAACTAACGTGAATTAGTAAACAAAAAATTTCGTATTGTAATTTTATTTTGTTAGTAAATAACAGGAACATCGGCAGCGGTGGCGGCTGCTAGTTCTGTTATTGGTAATACAAATCGGTAAAAAGAAAACAATATTAGACAACAACAAAAAAATTAGTTAATGTGATGGGGAAAATGGAAAACAAATATTCTACAGAATTATAATAATAATAATAAGAAAAATATAAACTCTGTTTGTAGTCAGAAAATGAAAAACTTTACCGGCGCCATAAATCCTTTTTTTTATGTATTCTTCCGTATTTTCTCATCGTCTCAGAAATTTTTGTAGTATGATGTTTTGTATAATGGATGTTTTATCATAAAGCATAATTTTTGATGACGTTTGCGTTAAATCCAGTGGAAAAATATATGAAAACTCATTTTTCACAAATAAAATAAATAATTTAATTTAAGGCTATTTTTAGTTGAAATGAGGAAGTTTTAGTTGAAATGTTCAAAACTTGAAGTAAAATACTCCATTTAACATGTGTTACAGTACTGTAAGTCCTCGCTATCCACAAACGTCCGTAATTAGACGTTTAGGTTTTATTTGATTAAATGCAGAAAAAAAGCACAATTATGACTTTAACATGAAAAAATCATAATTATAACATTAAATTTCACTCTAATGAGTTATGTACAGTCATAATTTTCATTTTGTAACTTATTGACTTACTACACTCCTAGAGTGCCTGAAATATTAATTTTTCGATTAATTTTTTGAATAATTTACAATTAATTAGAATTTAATCCTTGATGAATCCATAAAACTAACTGCCATCTAATATTGTGTCACCTAATGACTTATTTATTTCGGTACCAATTCAAAAACTAAATAAATTACATTAAAAATATTTAATTCATTGAAATATAATACAATATTTAATCAGAATTAAATAATTAAAAATTGTATCAGTTTTCTAATAATATATAAAAAAAAAACCGAAATCAATTTTTGGTAACTTTTCAAAACCTTTAATTAAATTTTCCGTAATTAGAAAAAATAAAGAAAAATTCAATGTTTTTTTTTTTCATTATTGTTATTTGATTATTTTAATGCTAGTGGCGCCAAAGATTCGTCTTGTATCAGACAAAAGAAAATTTCTTATAATATATAAAAGAAATTTACACCAAAATCATAAGAAAATTTTATAGATACATTTATATATATATAGTTTTTCTGATTTTCTCAAATTCATTTTAATTGAAACTTCACTTTGAAAAATTACCTTTCTTTAGATTTATATATAAACATAAAAATCAATAAATTTTTATGTCATTTCGAATTTTTTTTTTTTTGTTATATGTTTCTTTTATTATAAATTATATTTATTGGATAAAAATTGATGACAATATAGATTAAAGAAAAAAGTTGTTATAACTTGGGAAAATTCTTGATACAAAATTATATAAAGTTAATTTCAATGATAGATTGAAACTTAATATATAACGAAAACGTTCATGAAATTGGTATAAAAAAAAATGGCTGGCGAATTGATTTAGAAAATATTTAAAAATAATAATATAAAAATAATGATTTTCTTTATAATGAAAATTGGTTTAATTCAGTTATTTAATATTTGTAGTAGATTTTTACTGAATATAAATATAACCGCCATTTTTTATATCCGACATTTTTTTAGTCTTTCTTAGAATATAAAACATAGAAATATCTTTAAATTAGTGTGTGTTTGTGTGTGTGTGGAGTGAATTTTTCCTATATAAAATCTCAATGTTTTTATGTTTTTTTTAGATATAAAATATATAATCAACGTGTAGTTATATAAAATTAATTCAATAAAAAAATCTTTTAGATTATTTATATAAAAATTTAGTTAAATTATATATAAAAAAAAATTTAGTCAAATTTTTTATTAGATGATTTTCTTTATAAACTATAATATAAAAATTTTTAAATATAACAAAAAAACCAATTTAGTTATTGAACAAACCCCTTGATTTTGTGTTTCTCTTTCTTTCTTTTTTTCTCTTATTCCAGTGGACTTGACAAATGGACAGCTAACACCAAATAATAACACCCCACTTTTGACACAAGCCCTTTCAGGTGAGGAGGTGTTATTCAGTGAGAAAAAAATTATTTTATTAATTACAAATAAATTATTTTAATTATAAATTATATACTAAATGTATTTTTTTTTTATTTAATTATTTTTTATTTTGTAGAAAATTTATTTTAATTTTTTCGAATGGCTTTTAATTTAATGTAAATTAATATTTAATTTTTGCAAATTTTAGATTTCTTGATAGTTTTATTTATTATTTTTTAGATATTAAATTTATATTTGCTTTCATTAAAAAAAGTAAAATAATTTGCACTTTCATATTAAACATATTTAAGAACTAAGAAAATTATGTAATGATAAACAAAAATACAAAATATTTTCAAAAATAATTGTTATAATTTTATTTAAAAAGTAAATAAATAAATTAGATAATAATAAATTCCACGCCTCATAATTTGGAGTAAAATATTTCATAAAACGCTTCTCTATGCCTTGAAAATATAAAATTGGCGAATATAATAAATTGGTATTAATCCTTGTAGAAATTATGAGATGTTTCAATGATTGGCCTAACAAATTAATCTTAATTATGTAAATCATATTTCTTTTATTCAGTAAAATTGTTATAACTATAATAACCTATTTAGCATTTTTATAAAGCATGTTTATAAACGTCGGTACTTCTGAAAAAATTAATAAACAAAAATGTCGTAATTACAAATTCATCTTAGATTAAAATAATATTTGAATTATTAATATTTCTAGAACTATCTAATTAATGAAATTGGTCGAATTTGGTTGATGTAAACCTAAACTATCTACTCAGTTATAATAAATAAAGCTTAGCCTAAGGTCTAACAAAAACGGTCTAACTAAAAGCTAAAAGCGATAAAACTCCTAAAAAAAATCTAATTGAAAATATTTTATATTTAATTTTTATTTTAATTTTTCTGAGTGTTTGTAAAAATAATAAATTTGATAAAAAATTCTTTAATTTTAATTAATTTTATAAATTTTCTTTAATATTTCCAGTAATGAATAATTATCAAGCAGCAGCAGCGGCAGCACAAGGTTTTGGACCGCCAGCATCACCACATACAACAACAACACGACAAGCATTCCCATCGACGAATTCACCGGGTCCAACAATTGATATGTACAGTTCAAATGGGGGCGACAGTGTTGGTTATGTACAGGCGGCTAGTCCACAACCATCAGGTTATCCAGCAATTGCAGTGAGTCGTGCCCCATTGAATTATAGTCCGGTAAGTAAGTTTACACTTTTTTTTATTTAGTTTTTTTTTATTTTTTTTTAAATAATCTACTAAAATTTAATTGTAAATAATTTAATAAAATTTCAAAAATATATACAAAAAAAAAAATTTAAATTAAACGAGATAATGAGAATTTGGAGTTGAATATTTATATAGGATTTATAACATAAATTCGATCATTATACTAATTTTATGGCGCCACATAAAAAAAAAAAACATAATTAAATCAAATTCAATTATTTTGAAACTGTAACACTAATTAAGTTTATTATATGAAAGTTTATGCTTTTCATTCATTAAATGGAATACAATTTGGCGCTAGTAATTTATGGTTAATTAAATAAACTGACATAAAATAAAATTTACCTGTAATTTATATATTTTATTAATTTAATTTATTGATTTTTATGTTTCTGTATGTCGGACGTTTGTTATTTGAATGAGACGGCATTTGTATAAAAATTAAATTGGAATGTAAAATTTTATGGCATATGCAAAAATTGTTATTACAAAAAATTTTGTTGATTAGTAAAATAAAATATAGTTTAGTTAGTATTCTTGGATTAATACAGAGTGATTCTTAAATTTAAAAAAATTATCGTCGCGGTCAATAAAATTATAATCATAGTTCAGATATTTACCGCAGATTCTACTTCAATTACTTTATACTTAAGTCGAATACACGCTGTTAACGATTAGTATCTCCACTAGTTTCTATCGTAACAACCACGTACACAATCACAATATATACATAATCGAATCATTATCAGTTCATTATTAAATTTTTGGTTCAGATCATTATTACATGCGAAATTTATTATATATATTTTTGAAAAAGGCTAAAGCGTGGTCAACATTGTTTCGATCGGTTCAGTTTCGATTCGTTCAGTAAAGTTCAAATTTGACATCTTCATATATTTTGTATGGGAAATCGATTGAGTGGACACATCGGAACGAATCGAATCGAAAGAGTTTGGAGCGATTGGAATTTTGTGAATCCAAACTGAAGGAAATCTCAAGAGTAATGAAATTTGTAATATGTAATATGTGATTTAATCTATTGCAATCGATAGCTATGCGTTCAGTCTACTTACCAGTCGAATCGAATCGAAACTGAACTGCACTTATCGAAACAATGTAACCCAGGCTTAATTTTAATCAGCATAGCCACTTTATTGGAATTCCGACATTTATCGTAATTTGATCGTAAGCCAAGCGAAATTTTAAATGGTAATCGTGTTGCAACTCATTGGCTTTTACATTTCACTAATGGGCTGGTCCGATAAAAAGAAATTTCCTATAATTCGGTAATTATCAGAAACTACAGAAGACTTTTACACTAAATTATTAATAATGTATTGTGTACTTAGGAAATTATAATGAGTTTAGTGGAAATTTTTTTATATATGCTGTGAAGAATATGGTAACAGGTTTGATACCCGACTGAGAGATCGATGCCGCTCTAAATTGACTCAACATTAAATTAATAAAAATATCAGTCAAATACCTTGAATTGCTATATGATTCACGGTAATCTTATTCAAAAAATCTATTATACAATAATACTATAATATGAAGTAATGTAGTCACAAAATTGTTTCAAATATAGCTCACTAAATTTATATAATATTTTTTTGCTGATATGACAATTTTTCAACAAAAAAACAAAATCATATTTATATTTCCTTAATATTCATCATAATTTATGTATGCAATCATTTTGACTAAAACTAAAATTGAACATTTTCTGCCTATACGAGTGCTGTCGATTTAGCATTTTTATATATTAACGTTGCGTCTACCCACAAAACTAGAAAAAAATATAATAATAATAAAAAAAAAAAAAACAATCTTTAAAAACTATACTCTATACAAACAAATCATAGAATTATTCTTCTACTCCTCCTAAAATATCCTTATACTAAAAAAAAATATCCTGTATAAATATATAAACACCAGAATCGTTACTATTAATCTTCTCTCTCTCTTTTTTTATAAAATTTAACGTATAAACAAAAATTTGCTAAAGAAAACATAAACACAAAATAGCTTGTTATATAGAGAGAGAGTTAGTATTCCTGATAACTGGTTTTGAAGCGGAAAATTGATGGTGGAAAATTTATGGAAATATATGAAACAGAAAACTGCCAAAATCATAAAACTGTTTTTGTTGACAATAACACTATTATACAGCAATGAATTCCATATGCGATCTATATATTTATATTTGTATTATATATAATATATTTATTTTTATTGTATATACCTACCTATACACTCTCTTATATGTTATAAAATCATACGCTATTTTGAAAATATTCCTGATTAATTTTAGGATTGAATATGGATGATGGCGGAAATTTGTACAAGTAAAATTTATCCTGATGAAAATATTATAATAATATATTTTTGCTGTTCTGATTAACATGATATATTGACGGCACTTAAATGCAATACGATAATAGAAAAATGGAATATTTAAAATATTTTATTATATGTATATAAAAAAAAATAAGGATACTTCTTTCAATATTCCTTAAATACAAAAATATTGTAATAAAATATCAAGGATTTTAAGAGTATATATAAAAATACAAAAAAAAAATTCGTAAAGTTTGTTTCTCTCTCTATATTACTATAATAAAAACACATTATAAATATATATTCCAAAAAAAAAAAAAAAAAATTATTATATCTGTTAAGGACATTTATGATCCTTTAGCAATTTAGTTCATTACTTCATATTATATAATATTATTGTATACACAAAATATATAATAATAATAACAATAATAAAAATAATATTCTGCACAAAACATAATTTTCATATTTTTTTTTATTTTATATTATTTTAAATTGAGCCCAGCAAAAAGGATATAATAACAAAAAAAAGGATAACATAACTATCCAAATAAGTCTCGCGTGTATAATTTGCCACTTTTTTATGAGTTTGTGCGATAAAAATTGATAACTTAAAGTGCGTAAAAATATATTTTAGTTGGTAAATTATTTTTTTTTATTTTTAATACTTGGACTGTGTTTTTTTTTTTACTTGTTTGTTTTTGCCATTATTAAAATATTAAAATAAAAATATGTTTTTATTTTTATGATTTTATTTATCACTTAACTTGTTGGAGTTGTTATCATATAAATATTTCCAACCAAAAATAAAAAAAAAACAGAGAAAATGAAAAACAAATGACAATAACTGGAGAGCATAATTTTTCCATCTTAAATGGTTGTTTTAAGTTATAAAAATATTTTCCAGTAATTTTTTATTATGACAATTTTAAATAAAATTATTATAAAATTGAAATCATATCAAATTAATGTGACCCTACAGGTCACATATTTAGAATAATATTCATGAATTACTGATTTTATATAGATTCCGAATAATAGATTTCTTTATAGTGAAAAGAAACTGAAATTGCAATAAGGCAATGGCTATTAATAGCAAGACAATTGTAAATATTTTAATATTCTATTCATTTTTTAAAGTGACATCAATGTATAGGCTTGGCATCAGTCTGAACTTTTTAAAAAATATGTCCATATACAATACAAAATACAAAATTGTGAATTTTTAATGGAGCTGTAGGAACTTTTCCATGTTTCCTTATTTATTTAACTTGATATAGAAACAAGTGTTCCCAGCTAATTTAATCTATTAAATATTATTTGTCAGTCTTGTAATTGAACATCTAATAAAATATTTTAAAACAAGTTCATTTCCACCACGCGATTTATTGCTCTGAGTAAAGGATTAACAAAAACTTTCAAATTTTTATATATTTTTCTACACCTAAGGATCAGCTATATAAATTTTTGCATAGCTATCACGCAAATATCAAGGAATATGCAAGAAATAAGTTACCAATATTAAAAGTATTATTTAAATTTAAATTAATTTTATTAACTTTTTTGCAAGACCATATAAACAAAATTAAAAAAAAAATCGAATATTCTAAGGTAGTAATTAGTAATTAGTTTACTATTAAATATACTCAATTTATAGAAAAATCATTTTTTTTTAATTTAATTATAAACTATATATTTTAAAATTAGAATTTATTCACAATAAAAAATTTATTTACTATTAAATCTAATTTTTTGTTATGAAAATGTTTCCTAGTCAATTTTTAAATTTAATGTTCAATACCACAAATTAACCTCTTAAATAATCAGACGGTCATTTAATATAATGATGTGGCGGTTTCAAAATGGAATATCAGAATATCTATTTATATAAAAAATATAAATATTGTATTAAATTTTTATGTTTTTGAACAAATTTTATATTATTAAATGTCCTTGCTAAACATTGAAAAAATGTACAGAGATTTTTTTTTGTCATACCAACAAAAAAACGTTAAATTAACATTAAGTGTTCAGACGAAAACATGATAGTCAATTTTGCAACAACATCTGTGGTTTTTATTTATTGACCCGGCCGGCATTAAAATCCTTATTATAGAAATATATTTTTTTTATTCTATATATATTTTTATACACATATTACTATAAGCTTAACCAGAGTCTAAAAGATATAAAGTTTAGGAAGGACACTATATATTATATACCAGTACTATATATGTATATGTATAGTTAGATTTTCTACTTTTATTACAACTAATATTATTTTTTGCTATAATATTTTTGAAAGAGGGAAATTTTTATTAGTTTATTGATTATGGGTAATTCGAAACACTTGGCACACAGCTCAATATTAACTATAAAATAATATAGTGCAGGTCAAAGTCATTTATTTTGAAGATTATATATTTGAAGATTTAGATAAAATTGGGAAAATTTGAATTTATTATTTTTTAATACATACGCAATATAAGAAAGCCTTGCAGCATAACTTTTGTCTAGTAGTTTTATGTAAATGAGTTTATTTGTTGTATTTTATTATACTTAGTTCTTCCTAAACACTTTTAAGCTTTATATGAATTGTAGCGCCACCCAGTGGATTAAAACTACAATAATGTATCTGGCTCTACGTTTGTACGCTCTTTGTAATCTATACTATTAAAAAAAACAATTTTGATGAACGTTTAAAATTTTAAAATTCAAATATTCATAAGAAATATCTATATTTAGCAAGTGATTTTTGAACTTGCCAGATCAACAAAACAGATGGACAACATTTAAAAACGCAACCCTAAAAAAACTTCTTAAATTCTGTTAAATCTTATGAAATTCTTACAGACTTAATACTTGCTTAAAGAAAAGGTTAAATTAATATCTCTTTAATTTTACTTACAATTTTCTGTACTCTAATTTGTCTTTTATACATAAATTACAATTATTTACAATAGTTTACCTATTTATTAAATATTCAAATTCAACTTAATTTTCTTCATTTTTAAATTAAATTGCTTAGCAACATTTTTCATCAAAATCATAATTTCTTAGTTTGTTAATTATTATATGCAATCTACTAATTGCATAATTAATTTTGTATCTATATATGAAATATTCTAATTAAATTATATAAATAAAATTTATAACAACAACACTAATCAGGAAATATATTTTTGAAAATTCACTCTAAATAACACAAGTTATATAACGTTAACGTTAATATGAAAATTAAATTAATTTACAACGAATTACAAAATTTTCTATTTTAACGTGACAATTCAGAATTACAAAAAAAAATAACTTTATTCAAGTTGGCATAATAAATTTACATACAATTTTAACAACATCATTTTTTTTAATACATAAAAGAAGAAGAAAAAAAAAAGAAACGGAAATCCTTATATAACATCATCCGTACTGAACAAGTAGTTGGCAAATATATATAAACACATAAATAAATCACTGCATTATGAAATTGAGGACAACAATTTCCATATAAATGTATGTATATAATATATAAATTGTATACGCATTAAAACTGCTATGGTAAGCATTAAAAATCATCTCTTCTGAACTTTTGCCTATTTTAATCTGTTTTTCTGTATTTAAAATTTTGTTTTATTCTTCTTATAAGACCCCCTTAACTCAAATTTTATATCCCCTGTACAGTAATTTTAGTTGAAAATTAGTGATGCTCTCTCCTCTATAATATTTTGTACTATATCGCTGGCTCTGCATTTCATGAATTTATATACCAACCGCAAATATTTTTTGTTATTTAAACCGTTTTTTAAAGTGCATCATAAAGTTTATAATATATGAAACTTGTAATACTACTAACATTATAAATAATATCAAACTTAACATTCCATCCTGTAGTACAACATTATCACCACCGTTTTGTTATCCAGATATAGAAATAGAAATACTTTAGTTAAGATATTTTAAAAAAAAAAATGTTGGAATTATGATACACTGATAAAAATTTGTTCGTAATAATAATTGCATAAGAATTTTTTAGGATTTCTTTTTTTCATTGTGGTGCAAAATTTTTGATCGAAATCAATTCTCTTAAAAATTTCATACAAAAATTTTGAATAAATGCTTAATGAGATGAGATGCTCAGATAATTATTTTTTCACAATTTCTATTTAATTTATAAATAATATAAAAAAAAAAAATCCAGTGCATAAAATATAACATTTATAAGGATCTTGTTAAATAACAATGTTTAGTATTAAATAAAAAAAACTTATTGTGCTCAACATGAATTCATTAAATGTATGCCGAGATACTTTAAAGTGTTACGTTTACACATTCTTTCTTATAAATATTATAAATATTATACCTAAATGTTATTTTGACGTATACACATATAAAAAACTCTCATTTAGAACTATAAATTTTCATTTCATCCAGTTTTGGTCTGTGTAGTGTATATATTTTATACTATTTAAACTGTGACTAACATACCACCCACAACTACTCGCTCTATACATTTTATTTATGTATATAAACATATAATTAAGAAATCGTACACGAACAACGTACAAGGATCAAGTTTTGCATCAAATTGCGCTAAACATGAATATAACAACGAACAAAATGTTTAATTTCATGTACAAGCAATAAAATTGTAATATGAATTTATGGGGTTTGTTTGTGGTTAATTTTGTTAAATTGTAAATAAACTGAGTTTAAAACTAAATTTGAATGATATTTAAATGTTGGTCGTTTCTCTCTGAGATCAAATGATTATATATAGAGATAAACTATTAAGCCAATGAACAGAAATGGCTCAGAAAATTAAACCTGCTAGAATCTATGTAAATCGACAACCCTTACTTTAATTTGAACTCAAAAAGATATTAATTCAATTTCAATGCTTAAGCTTAAGCTTATTTAGTTTTAGGAGATTGCTTTATATATCGAAGAATTATATGTAAAAATTAGTTTAAATATTTATACGGAATTACGTATCGACCTCCAAACATTAAATACTCGTAGGTTCTTAAAATTGGTTGAAATATTATACGGGTGGAGATGTCGTGTGTGGAATGCTCCAATGTATTAGGTTCCGGACTAAACTCAAGAGCGAGAAATTGATGTCGGTCTAATTTTATATAAATTCAATTACTCAGCTTTAAATGCATACCAGTAATAAAATTTTGCAATATGTAATTGCGATTTGAAGACTTGAAACAATTCGAACAGTTACGACCATTTGCTAACAACCAATTTTTCACTACTAAAAGCCATTAGCTTGTTGCAATTAAAAGTTTCTGCAATATAAAGAAATATATATAGTTCGGAATTGAGAATAATAAAATTAGTAGGTTGAAATTTCAATAAATTTTACGAATCCTCCATCATTGAAGAGGCCAAGAATATCGATATGGACTGTAGTACAATTATAAATAAAACTATTTACCACTTCAGCCTTATTTAAATTATTAAGAACATTTCTATTTTAATGAACTAGTTTATATCCTTCTACAAATTATTACAAAACATTAGAAATTTTCTGACGATTATGCTTGCATAGTATTTCTTGTACGGGGATATCCGTAAAGCTTAAACATTTCCTCACAACAAAACTAAAATGTTACACGACTAGTACGAGGTGCAGTGAATAAAATTAGTTGTTGTATAACGCAAGGATATTATATTTGTATATGTATTTTTTTGAATTTTAATGATTTCATATTGTATTAAAATGTTTGTAGTTGCATAAAATAAAACCTCAGTTAAAGTGATTCATTTTGATTGAAACAATTTTTGGACAAGAACAATTTTTATCATTTATTAAGACAAATTTATAAAATATCGTAAAACTGTAAATAAAAATATTTAAAGGAAATTATTTATTACAGACAAAATACCTTAGTTAAATTTCACATTTATTATGTAAATCTTTTACTGTATTAGATTGATTTCGATTCATTAATCCATTATTATTTTAATTTGTATATGATATGCATAAGGAGCTTGCAAGCTATGACACCAAAATTTTTATTCACATTTAATAAAATATTTAATTTCTATGTCCTACTTCAAAACATAATATTTTTTAATTACTGTTCAATTTCCATCATCGAAATATGATGTAGTATTTACATGATTGCAGCAATAAGCATTTACAGGAAATAGTAAATTAAATATTTGACACACTAGACACTACTATTAATTCAAATAATTTGGGCTAAATTTGCCCAGAATATTTGAAATTTTTTTTAGAAGTTTTTTATGTAATTATAAGTATGGTTAATTTCAATTTGGTAGATGAATCTGATGTAAATGATTGACTGTTGCAACTTAACTATCGATGATGTTATTATGTATTCACTGGCAACCGATTTCCATTAGATTTATTATAAATTATAAAATATTGTTTTTTGAAATTGGTGGATTTTGATATAAAAAAGATTAAATTTTCGAAAAACCATTATTTTAAAATTAAATTACTTATATAATTCAAATTTTGACATTAAACAAGTACTTTTTTTTTTAATTCGACAAAGTATTTCCAATTAGATTTATATATATTATGACATTTTCCATTTCATTCAATCACATTTCCAAAACTATTTATCCAATTAAAAATAATATCCTGAAAAATTATCAAATTAAATTTTTGAAAATTCAATAAATTTACATAATTATAATTCGTATATATTTATATTTGATTTTCATATTATCCCTAAACTAATCAAATATTAAATATCGAATTAAAATAAAATGTTCACCTTCGTTCCGTCTCTCGTTCTAATACAATATAAATTATTTTTTTGTGTATATTTATATTAAATTAAATTAAATTATTAGTAGAATTAAATTAAATATAATTAAAATATATTATAAATAAATACAATAATAAAACATAAAACTAATTTAATTTTTTTTTTATTTTTTTGTGTTTTTTTCATATATTTTTGTTAAATCAATCAAGGGACCACTAATTCCTGCAGCATTTACAAATGGATACCACTGAGTTAATATTATTGGTCATCATCATCATCAATGAAACCATTATAATTATATGAAAATTGTGGTTTAATTATATATATAATATAAATTTATATATGTATAAAAATATAAAGAAAATGAATTAATTTTTAAAACACAAACAAAAAATAATTATATAAAAATGTTTTTAATTTGTTCATTTACAATTTATTATAATTATAAAATAACACAAAACAGTAAATATATTTTATACAAAAAATAATTTTTAATTTTTTTTTTTTTCTTAATTTTATTATAATTAAAAACCCAATAAATATATTAAAATATAAATAAATATATTTAAAACAAAAATTAATTATACAAAATTATAAATTATATTAATAAAAATGGCAAACACACATTAATAAAAAAAAAATTAATGAAAAAAAATATACCACACATACATATATACACAAAAAGACACACTTTCAAATAAATTATTCTTATAAATAACTTTAAAAAAAAAATTATATATTAAAATATTTAAAAAGAAATTTAAAAATAAAAAAAAAAAATTAAAAAATAATTTATATTAAAAAGAAATTAATATAAAAGTTAAATAAATAAATTGAAAAGAAACAATAAAACTAAATTATATTTATAATTTCCACTATTACTTAAAAAAATATGAAATTGGTAAATTTACAAAAGTACAGGCGAAATAAATAATAAAAATTATTTTTAAAACATTTAAAATAAATAAATAAAATTTGAAAACAAAATGAGAAATTATTCACTATTCACAATAAAAACATCCCTCAAAAGTCAGTATATAAAAAGAAATAAAATAAAATAATTATAATAAATAAAATTAATTTAATTTCCTAATTTTTAATAATTCAAAAAAAAAAAATGTTTTAATTCTATTTCAATTTCTACTGGAAATTTTCAATTTTTTTTTTTTTTTTCAATTTTATTTAATTAAATTTTCACCCAAAAAGGAAAATTAATATTAAAAATAATAAAATAATAATAATTAAATCAATTGTTTAATTAGCTAGAAAATATATTTGAATTAAATTACTAATAAAATAAATAAAAATATTCAAAAACCAATTATTAATTAATAAGATGAAGAAATTTTAGTATAAAAAATAAAAGAAATTTCTAAAAAAAAAATTAAAATAAAATATGATAATAAATTTAATAATAATTTTATTCAAAAAAAAAACACAACAACAACAAACAAAACTATAAATCTATTAATATCTTATGATTATACTTAAAAAACTCTACAAAATAAAAATAAAAATTCACAATATTTGCATAAACAAGAAAAATTATTCTGATAAGATTTGTTATTTTGGTATCAGTACGGATACTACTGTCAAATTGTAATTATATTTATTATAAATGAATTAGATTTATGCCATTATGACACTTGACAGTTTTTCTTCTTAAATTTTTCTAATTTTTTGAAAACCAATAACAAAAAATTTACCACAACTGTATTTTAAGTTTATTACAACCATTAAAGTATTAGACATAAAAACTAAAAAATATATTAAAATTAAATTATATATCAACTGATAAATCTCAATTTAAATTATTGCAACATAGTTGCCTTATATTTTATTCGAATTATGCATTATATAATTACAAAATCGATTACTCATATTTGGTTCTCATAACATTTTGGTGGTTATGATAAAATTTAATTAGTTATGATAACTAAAACTTAAAAAAAAATACAACTCTGCTTAGTATAATTGAAATTTTTTTTACTTGATTCTTGAATTTGTAATTTTTATATTTATTTTTAAAAAAAATTGTAATGTTAAAATATCAAAATAGTTAATTATTAAAATTTTCTTTTTCATAATAAAAATAAATTCTCACATAAATTAAAACAAAAAATAAAAATAAAAAAAAATTATAAATAATTAGATAAAAACACTAAATAATTTTTAAATATATGAACCAAAAAAAAATAAAAAATTATTGGATTTTAATTTTTGAATTTATATTTTGTTTATACAATTAATTTGGTAAATCCAAAAGATATTTCTGTATCTATATATAAATGTTAATATTACAAAAAAAAAATTGAATTAAGCAAAAACCTTGATAATAATAAAAAATTATATAAAAAAAAAGCAAACTTTAATAAATGTAAAACATCTTCATCTTTTATAAAATTATGAAAAATTATTATATATATATATATATACATTGTAAATAAATACCAAATTTAAATAAAAATTAAATATTAAAAAACTAAAAAAAAAAATCTTTATAAATAAATAAGATAAAAATAAAAAAATTTCTTCTTAATGATAAAATTAATTTAAAAATAATAAAAAATAAAAATTATTATTATTAAGTAAATACAAAAAAAATATTATTATTATTAAATTTTTTTAAAAAATAATTAAGTAAATTAAATAAAAATTATTTTAACAAAAACAATTAAAAAATATACCAAAATAATTATTCAAATTTGAAACATAAACCAGAAAAAAACATAACTTTTTTTTTAACAACAAACAAAATAATTTGTAAAGATTGTAATTATTATAATTATATACATAAATTAAAATTTATCTAAATAATATTATAATGTTGGCCGTCACTATAAAAAAAACGATAAAATTACATATGAAAATATCTACAAAATTATGAATTAAACAAAAATTTCTAAATAAAAAAACATAAATAAAAACATAAACAATAAAAAATTGTCAATTCGTATTTCTGATCCATGGATCACATGGATCACATTGTTTACATGCCATTCAAGTAATTTTTATTTAATATATTTTTTATTCATTTTAAAATTCGTCAGATGAATAGTTTAAGGTTGAAAATTTAATTATTCTTATATTTTTTTAATTCTATTAATTCAACAATTATAAGTTAATTAATTTCGGTGTTCTTCAGTCTCATCGAAAATGGCCTTATGTTTAAAAATTAATTTATTAACAGTTTCCATTTATGTTTTATATATAGTTTTTTAACAGATTTACTTACTTCTTTTATGATTAATTATGAATTTTTATTCCAAATTTATTGCTCATGTTTTGCCTTAACTGTACAAATTAATTATTAATAATGCATTTTTTCGTTATTTAATTAATTATCTTAAAAACTTTAAATATATCATTTAAAAAAAATATTACGATAAATTGTTATGATACAATTATATATGTACAATTTCTAACAATTTCACTTATTTTTCTATTAAAACAGCAAATATTTATTCTAATCAATCCAACGAAATTTTAACTAACAAAAACTGAAGTATTCATCTGATGAAATATTGACTTAATTTTTTAAGGAATGAATAAAAAAAATTAAATATTTATTGTAAAAAATAAAATATGAAAACACCAATTTTTCATAAGAAAAATATACAAATTAACGAAGAAAATTATCACAATTTCTAAAAATTATTTAATTTTCCTCTATATATTTTCACAACAAAAACAAGAAAAATCATTCCTTCTCTAAATAGTTAAAGATTTTTTTTTCTATATATAAATATATTTAGTTAACTTTTAATAACCGCCAGTGTAAATTTAGTTATTTCAGTTCAAATGTAAGCATTAAAATAAAAGCAAAACAATTACAAGGAAACTAAAAAAATTAAAAAATAATTAATTAATGAAAAAAAAAAGTTTTAAAAACCAATAAATTAAAAAATTCTGCAGAAATTTTAAAAACTAAAAAATAACCAACAGAAAAACAATACAAAAATAATAGATAGGAAAAAAAGAATAGTTAGAGTAGGTTTTTCACTGAATTAAAACGGAGATTGTCGAAGAAAACTTATTTAAAAATTGTTATTGTAACTAAAAAGTTTCTTCCCTTTATTTTTTTTAACTAAATTTTAAAAAGTAATGTAATTTTTTTATATTTATAGTTTAGTTTTATATTAACAATAAAAATGAAATTTAGCCAGAATTTCTTATAATGCTTAGAATTTACTTAGTTCCGATTAAGTTTATTTTTTTTTTAATTCTACAAAATTATATCATAAAAAAAAATTATTGTACTTTTTCTACAAAATTTATAACTATTTTTTTTTATTTTTAATTACAACTTTTTATTTTATCTAGAATTTCGAAATTGACTTAAAATGTTTTACAAATAAATTGTTTGTTAAATTTGAAAATATGATAATACAAAATTATATATATAAATACACATACAGATCAATTCATTTTTACAAAACAAACAAACATACAAAAAGGACATTTGTTTTTATTTGACTAACTAAAAATAATAATTATGTAAAATACAAAAAAAAAAATTATAAATAATTCAGAATGAAGTGAAGCTATTTTTAAGTTAGCTAGATAGTAATTTATTTAAAAGTATAAAACAAAGAAAAATTTAAATAAATAAAAACTTTAAATTTAAATTGAAAATAACTAAAATTACAAGCATTAAAAATTTATTAAATCAATTATATAGTTTTTAAAAAAAAAAAAAAGCAATCTGAATAATAAATAAAATTATTGTAAAAAAATATAAAATTAATTTTTTTTTAATATGAAAATTTAAAAAAAAAATTTAAATTAACAATCAAAGAATTCTAAAAAAAAATTAAAAATTAATTACTATTTTAATTACGCCATTTGTGACCAGTTTTTTAATGATGATTTGAATTAGTTTTGGGCAAATGTTGAATAGTAAAGAGTTAATTTTATAAAATAGAATTTCGACAGTGTCAAAATATATATGACACAAAGAAATTTAAATATGTATGTATAACTACACTATTATCGAAATTCGAAAACTATTTGAAATTTTAATAACTATCAGTTTCCTATTTTTCAAAAACACATATATTTTAGTCATTTTGACAGTTAAACAATTTATCTGTCAAACTTGATTTGGAGTTTTACTTTAGATTGACATATTATATGTATATTGGATATTTGTAAAATATTTGTGACAGCTGATATTATTTGTGACAGTTCTGCTGTTATTTCTGACATATTTGCTGTTAGAAATTTTCTAATTATAAATATTTGTTACTTATGTCATTAGCTTCATTATATTTTTAATAAATTTTATAGTAAATTAATTTTTTATGGGTAAATATAATTTAATTCGAAAAAAAAAATAAACATAAAAAAAACAAAATTAACAAACACACAATAATGAAAATGACTGATTTTACATACGAGAAAATAAAACACAAAATTATTTTTCTTTAATAAATTTTTCTTACATTAAATTATCTTGTTTTGTTAAATATTTATATTTTTTTTTTCAATTTCTATTAACGAACAAAAATTCAATTATTAAAAAAAAATAAAAAATTTACTAATAGATAAACCAAAAAAAATATAATTAACACTAGAACTACCAAAACTAGTCAAAATTATTGGTTTAAAATATTTACATTGTTACTATACTTTCACAATTTGCAATCACAAACTCTGAGTTGTATTTTCAAATTAATTTATGCTACCCTTAATAATTTAATAACATAAAACTAACCACAGAATTTGTGTATATATAAAACTATATGTCATAATTTATGATGGAATTTGAATTATTTACCAGACTCTGTAATATAAATTAATAAAAAGTAAACAATGACAAATAAACCAAGCATTTTGACAGCAATTTGGTTAGTTCTAATGTTAAAACAAAAAAAAAATATATTAAAATGTATTATTATGAAAATTAAGCATAAATTATTATTATTAATTATTAAATTAAATTAATAAATAAAAAAAAATGAAAATTAAAAGCAATAAATTTTAAACAAGAAAAAAAACTTGAAAATACACAATTTAATATTAAAAATTAAACAAAATAAAAAAAAAAAACAGCAAAAAAAATTATATATTATAAAAAAAAAATATTATATCTACTTGTATGTTTACTATATTAATAAAAAATAAAAAATAAATCATATAAAAAATAAAAACAATTAAAAAATTTAACAAAAATAAAACACGCAAAATTGTTTAAATAAAATCTATTAATTTATCAAAAAATATTTCAAAAATTTATATTTTTTTTACTTTTAATTTTAATTATTGTTTTTATTTTTTTAAATTTCCACAAAAACAAAATTATTCAGTTAATTAAGTGATAGTTATATTCTATTAAAAATAACTAAAAATATATTAAAAAAATTAATATTTGTTTTTTATGTAAAGTGTAAAAATTAAAAAAAAAAATTAAAAATAACACTAAAAAATATAAAATCTTTTTTTTTTTGTAAATGTTCTCTACATTAAAAACAAAAAATTATTTGTCGACCATTTTGTGGATACAAAAAATATAAATATTTAAAAACATAAAAAAAAAATGTTTTTATGCTGAAGTAAAAATTAAAAAATTTGTAAAACAATCTCTAAAACAAAATTTTATTATATAAATAAAAAGATAAAATAGGCGAGCAAAAATTGACTAATTAAAAGAAGTAAAAAGAGAAAAATTTTGTAAAAATTTTCAAATTTAAATATTTAATATAAAAAATTTAAAAAAAAAAAAAAATCAATTTTTTTTTAACAAAAAACTATCAAAAAATAAAATGACAAATAAATTTAGTAAAAAATATTAAACAAAAAAAAATTTTTAAATATTATTGTAAAAAACAAAAATTGCTAAATTAAGTAAAAAATTAATAAAAAAAAAAAAAAAAAATTATTTGAAATTGAAAATTTTTTCGGAATTTTTTTTTTTTTTAACATGTTTTTAGATAACACATAACTGCAAAATTTAAATAAATAAACCAAAAATTAAAAATATGGTCCTATTTTAATAAATAAAATTATAAAATATAAAAAACTCTTAAATGTAAAATAGAAAATTCAACCAAAATAAAAAAAAAAAAAATGAAAAACTTCATAATAATAAAAATTAAATATAAAATGGAGACAAATTAAAATACCAATGATTATAATAATTAAATAAATAAAATAAATGAAAAACATGAAAAATGAATAAAAAAAAAGCTCTGTAATTCTGTAATAAAAATATATATATATTTATGATTCAATAAAATGAAAAGCAATTATAAAAAAAAATATGTTGAAAGTAGTTCTGATTTTTTAAAAAGTTTTTTTTTTCAGTTTAATATATTAAAAATTAACCCTTTCGCTGCCACACACGTATTATTTGGAAGCCTATTTATTAATTAATGATAAACAATATTTATATATAAAACAGAACATCTTAAAACTTTACAAAAAAAAAGTAAGTTGCATCGAAAGGGTTAATTAAATATTTTTTTATTATTACTTTATTTGCTGAAATTATGTTTAATTTAAACATTTTATTACATCAGGAATAATTGAAATTTATGTTGATACAATTATACAAACTTCTAAAAGATTGAGACTTATAAATGTAAGTATAAGAATAGCTTTTTAAATTATTATTTTTCTTAGTTTTATTTCTAATCAGAGCTACTTTCATTGAAATATTCGTTAGACTGAGATAATTAGAATAAGTTAAGTTTTTACCCACCTTAAGATTTTTAAAATATTTTGTCAATTTAAATTTATTTTAAATTATGTTATTTACTTGAAGAAATTTGATAGAATTTCTTAATCCGAATATTAATAATCAGGAAAATCTTGAGTCAGAAATTGTAACCAACATTTTTAATAATACTAACCCGTATTGGCGATTAGCTACGTAGAGGAACTACAACTATAAAATATATCTTCATAGTAATATTATCGTTTAGTAGGTTTCGTTTTAGATCGACCTTGACTGGTTTAAGGTATACCGAATAATGATTAAATGCATACTAACTAGAGCCCTAGTAATAATATCAGCCAGCTACAGGTAATCAAATCTACTTGAAAAAACTAACATCATTTCTAAACAAATAAAAATTCAATATTATATATTGTCATACTTGACTTCTAGATGTCATTTAATTTAGTAAAAATTTTGATATATAAAAAGTACTAAAACATTGGTAAAAATATCTTTATGTTGTTCGGAAAAACTATCTTTATGTTATTATTGTTTATTTAAATATTACGTCCCAATACTTATTTTAATCATTTTAATTGTTGAACAATTGAAAAATAAATTTCTTTGAATATTTATTTTTAAAGCTCAGTCTAAAAATTTCAATTTTTCATAGAAATTGTATCTTTGACAATATTATTCATAAACGTAATCCCTTAGTAGAAAAATACAAATTATAATAAATTAGCATATTTTTTAAACAATAATATTTATAAATATTAATGTAAGTTAAAAATGTTTGATAAAAAGAAATTATATTATTCAATTACACCCTATAAAGAGTCAATTTTCAAAATACGGAATTAAAATTAATCAATTAAAATTTACGTGAAATTCAATAAAAATTATAGATTTTTTTTTACTAATTGTAACTTAAATTAAATTTAAATATTTAAATTTTGAACATATCAAAATCGAAAAATGTTATGAGTTTTAATTTTTTTAAATATTCAATAATTGGTGGTTTAAAATATTTAAAATAACAAAATTTTGGTCATTGAAAACTTTATCGTCAATTGAATATGTCAAATATTTTTGTCAATTATGACAGTTAATTAAACAAATATATATACTAAGAAAATACATATAATAATAATATTATTTTATAAAAATAATGTAAATTAAATTGCTTTTTATAAACAATAAATAAATTAGAAAAATAATAATTAGAATAAATTTTGAATAACAATAATAAATGTAAAAATTCTTAATTAAATATTAAATTTCTTGTTAAATTAATTTTTTTTTAATTATTTAATAATTAAATTTAAAATTATATAATGTAAATGTATAACAAAATCTAATAATAAATGTGTCTGTTACGGTGAGTTAATTAATTACTATATATTTAATTAAATAAAATTGTTATAAATTAAATTACATTTTTTTTTTCATTAATTTTTATATAATGTGAAAATAATTTATTTTTGATTTTCAATTCAAAATTTAAAATCATAAATAATAAAAATGTAAATATAAATATTAATAATATAAATAAAATACATGAAATTAATAAATTATTTCATAAATTTAATGAACAGAAATATACTAATATTTAATGCTAAATCAGATTTTTTTATTTAGCGAAATTGATTGTGATTTAGAATCCGATGCTACATAGTTAAAAATCAGATATTGCATAAAATGAGAATTAAAGGCTCAACAAAAAAGAGAATCACAAAATTTATGATTCACAGTTTTGCACGGTAATTAATAAAATGCAAATAATTATAAAATTTAAATAAATGTATAAAGATGAATAAAATTACAAAAATGATTCAATATAATTAATAATTGTACACAAAAATAATCAAATCTTGTTTTATTTGGCAACATTACAAAAAAAATCATAAAAATATTCTTCTACTCACTCATCATTTGCCTAGGGCCAACAAAAATGTTAAGTTATGTAAAAGTTAATTTTTTGTCCAGAATTCCAAACTTCTGTGTCTTCCATATTCTATTTGGCATTTTAAATATGAATGTCAAATATGAAATTAAATAAATAGGCTACAAAGATGGCAAACCAAAGCAATTCCAAAATTATAATGTAAGTATTATCTTGAAAATGCTGGCACATTACGAGTGTTTGATAGAGATCACTAAATTTAACTATGGAAAATAATTAAGCAAATCAAAATGTTAATATTAATTTATATTAAAGTATCACATCTCACATAAGTTCAAAACAATCAAAACTTCTACTTGCCAATAATTTAAGAAGATTGTTTCAAAATTATCGTTCAAACATTCTTGATTAAGTCTGAAATATAAACAAAATTTATTGTTTAATCCCATAAAAAAATTAAGTCACCATTTTGAGAAAAAACACATATTTATTAAATAATAATTGTTGGAGCTGATAAACGTAATTTATATATGAAACTGGGATGATCACCAATTTTTATATGTCTACATAATCAACAAACAACCAGAATTGAACTTTGTGATAACGAAATATAATTATAATATTTGGTTCATTATTTTATTATTGTCCTACGTAATATTCTAATACATAAAAATAAAATAATTATTTTCATCTTTTCATTCATCTTTTTATACAAATTTCACAAGAGCGTTCCATTTTATTTTTTTATTTTTGACTATATTATTTTCTGAGTGCGGGTAAGGATATTGTGTTGTTGTTTCGTTATTTTTTGTCCTTCTAAACCAACTTTATATAAAAAAAAAAATGTTTTTTTTATTATTTTATTTTATATCGTTCAAGTGGAGAAACGTGACATTTTCGTAGAGGTTAGTAAGGATACTTTCATGAAAGACAAAAAAAAAATACAAATAAAAGAAATCTTAAAATCTGAATTTTACAACAAGTAATTATGCAACAAACTCCTTAACATAAATAAAGGACTTTTTTTAAAAAAGTTTCTTCTATATTAATAATATTTATATTCTGTAGTAGTAGTAGTAGATAGAGTTCCATAAGGCAAATATATATTATACTGGTGAGACTTAACGAGCTTAGTAAAACTTTAAAATAAATTGGGTAAAAGTATATAACTAAATAAAAATATATATTAAATATGAATAAAAACGTAATTACTGCAGTAAAAGCGTACCAATTTTCGGTTCTAGTTCTGATCCAAAAATTTAATGTAGTTTTTACCTAATACATCTTTCCAAATTAATATTTTCAAATTGCAGTGAAAAATTTGTAATCTCATATTATTAGATGGAACCCAATAGTTGGAATATCGCTGCATTGAAAGATTGTAGCAAACCATTCTAATTCAGAAAACATTTATTCACAAAGCCTCCATTATTAAAGTGGACATGAAAACAAAACCAAACTTGGTAGAGATGGTTACAATTATATAATTATAAGTTCGTAATAACGTTATTAAATTATAAATTAATGTATAAATAGAAATGGCAAATTTAATAAAAGTTACATGTAAATCGTAGTTCAGAAAAGCGTTACACTAAAATTTATATTAGGACTAACAATTTATTTTAAAACGTTCACTAAAGATTTGTGACCTGTTACTCGAAATTCATATCCAATTCTAAATAAATTTTTTATTATAATAAAATCTAATAAAATTTAAGCTATTAAACAATTCCAAATTAAATGATTTTTCTAAATTGTACAAATTAAACAAACCAAAATATAATTTTATTTTAAAATGTTTAAATTTTCTGCAATAATAACTTAATAATGGCTATAAAAAATGAATTCTATATTTTTTCTAAATAATAAAAAAAAAAAACAATCGACTTTTTTCCTGGCTTTTACAATACCCTTAAGAAAAATAAAATTTCACTTTTCTACCACGTCCGTTTAGAATTATTATTTTACGTGGGTCATAAAAACCTCCATTGCAATCCACGTATTCTTTTTATTTTTCTAGCTACATTACTTTTTTTTCTGGCGGGCGTACATATAACGTATATGTAAAAGACATTTTCAGTTAACCCAGGATACCCAAAAGAATATTATTGCTAGGTAAAGGCGCGTTTGGGGAATTGTAGATTAAAATTTTATCGTTTGCAATAAATTTCGTTAAAAATAAAAAAAAAAATATTATGCCAAAATTGTTATATACCGCGCGCATATCATAATCACGGTTAATCGTCCATTAATTAAGTAATAAAACCCAGTGGTGCTAAAATTAAATCCTTTTTTGTGTACATCCATTAAAATCTACGAAAAAAAAAATGGATTTTATTATATGTATACATAAAAAAAAATTTCCAATTTGAAAATATAAAATTATTTGTTATATTATAATAAAAAAATCTGTTCTGACCAACATTCGACTTTATGAAATTAATTTTATTTATATATTTATTAGAGAAATTGCTTAGTCCTTTCAAGTAAACTGAATTTTACTTATGTAAAAATAATTTTTTATGTAAAAATCAATATTAATTAAAAAGTTTTCAATGTTTTTATTGATTCGCTTGGTTTGGTCTCTGTTCAATGAAATTATAGTTTCAAATAAATTTTCCATTTTCAAATAAATTAATTAATTTTCAACTGACATTCGTTTACAATACACAAACGAACAGATTTATTTATACAAATTATATTGAATATACATCAATACATTAATTATCATCTGTCAAAAATATAAACAGTAAATTTTCACTTGAAAATGTATAAAAAACATAAAATTTTATTCGGAAAAGTTGTTTCCGAATAATTTTCACTTGAAAAATTAGAGATCACCAGAAATTTTCTATACTTCACATTAGTATAGATTTCGGACAGTAATTATTTTTTCTTTTTTTAATATTTCATTTCGTGTGAATTATGTAATAATCTGAATATGAGGTGCTCAATGGATGTGAAGTTTAATCGGCAATGAATTCATATATACTACAATAAAATAAATTATTAAATAAATATATCAGAATAACTCGTAATATAAATAATATAAAAAGAAAAGTCTTTTTGGTATTTGGATAATACAGAAATCAAAAATATTAAAAATAAAAAAATAAACAAAACAAAATTATGAAAAACAAATTTATTACTTAACCTCAACTGAATTTGTACTTTAAAAATCTAATGATACCAAACTGAGTGGTTTTAAAATTTTCATTTAATTCGTTTTTGCTTTTATGTTTATAATTTTGATAAGGGTCAATTTTTATATTTATATACAAAATCATGGATCAGGAAAAACATTTTTTTAAAAAAATTCCAACAATATTTTTTTATCTCTGGGTTATTATTAAAAAATTTTACCTATTATAATTTATTATACATTTCAAATGAAATATTTCAAATAATATAGAAAAACCGCCACCTCAACTCTATAAAAAAAATATATTTATAATATCATTTAAAAGTCAGCGATTATTGATTAATTGAATTGCATTAATAAAGAGTATATAGGCTTTAGCAAGGATATCTATATGTATCTATATGTAATGTATCTATATGTAATATATCTATACATAATTTATTTTGTCGCTTTATTGACTTGAAATAAATGTGATTTAATTAATTTCCTCTTCTTGTTTTTTTATTTTTGTTTTTGTGTGTGTTTGTATTTAATTTGAAACTGTCACGTAATTTAATATGTTTCATTTGTCGTATCTAATACGACTAGGATTTATTTTATTCATTTAATTTTATTATTATAATAGTCAAAAAAAAAAAAACATATTATATTTATATATATTTTATAGACAGATAATGTGTAGAGGATTTAGGGAAATTTAGGGTTATTTTTCATATAATATAAAAACATTAATTATAATTTTTATATATATAAAGAATATTTGTAAGAAAATTTACATTTTGGTTTTAGAAGATATTTTTATTGGAATTTAAGAAAATTTAAAATATTTTAAAACTAAAAATATTTTAGTTGAATAAATTTCTGAATTATTTTATATTAAATTTTATAGATTTGTCGTTTAATTAATGTATAGTCATTTGAATTTAAATATATTTTCTTATTAAACATTATTATGTCATAGTTTTATAATTCACAGGTCAGAATATAAACATACATAGCTCTAAGTAGACTCAGATTTAAAGGATAATTGCTAATCAAATTAATATTTATTGGGTGTGATTATTTCAGACCATTTGCTGGCAACCAACATTAGAAGTGTTATTAATATATTGTAACGAAGAATTAACTCTTATAAAATATTTCCAGTATTAATATAAGCAGTAGGTATCTAATATTTACTAATATTTGTTTGTTTTCGGTGTTGGAAACATCAGAGCTTGTGGAGAAAGTGCAAGAATTCAAGCATATAGACGAAAAATATATTTTTATTTATGTTTTAATTGTGTTTTTCACTTTTGGTTCTATACTAACATTATATCTTCTATATGCTTGTGTTCGCTGATCCGACACGTTATCGGTCTTCTTCGTGGGTACCCATCTTCTTGATTTGATTACGGGTAGATGTGGGCTTACGTTAGAGATGGAAAGATGGATATGGATTAGATACTCAATTACTAAATTAAAAACTAGGCTGGAGATAAGCCGTATGACAATCGAAGTATTAAATGATTAAGAGATATTTATTTGTTCCACAAAAATTTATTATAATAAATTTTAATTAATTTACCGAATTTCGGGAGGGTGCAGAAATAATCAGAATATCGTACAAGTAGAAATTATTATTTTAATGATTTTTATATTATGTACAACAACTTATAACAATAATTCATCATTGTAAAAGTTCAATAAAAACGGTAAATTCAAATTTTAGTTGAACATTACTGAAATTTTCTGTAAAAGCACTAAATCATTATATGTTTGGTAGGAAATTACCAAACATAGATTTATCGACCTTTTTTAAATGTCATTCAAATATCATACATGCAAAATTGAAAAATGTAATTTAAAATTTATTTCTTATTTCTAACTTGAATTTTTGATAAGCGCGATTGAAATCGAAAGGAAAGAATTAATGTAAAATTTTCTAATATTTGTTTTATCTATAGCATAAAATTTCTAATTCAGATTGGCTGAATTAGAAATTTAAAAAAGGAAGTAAATAAATTAAAAAGAACATCTATGCAAAAAAAACTTGGATTAATCTTAAAAACAGAACAGATACTTCAGCAGTTCCCACGAAAAGTAATTCTGAAATTAACGAATACTTACTAAATCTTCTGAAAGCATGCTTAATACATACAGAAACTATGGAATGTTGATACTATTGAACAATTTATCAATTCTACAAGGAATAGATATAAAATGTTCTACGAAAGGACAAATAAATCTTGTTATACAAAAGGATTAATCTACAATCCACGACAATATTCGGAAATTTTAAAATCATACCTGACAGGTCGATACTTCCGAATAAACCAAGAATATCCTAACCTACGAAAAACTGTACTTAAACCAATATTGAATCTACTGTACACCTATAATCTTCCACAGTTTGCACAACAATAAAATTATGATATTTGCATACGTCATTGCAGTTATGGCATTAAGAGAAAATAACTTAAAAATTTCTAAGAAGCTGGAAGCAGTTATTTTACAAATCTGTGTATAGCTGAAGTATTTTGAATTGATGTTGTTTCTGATTTTTTCTTTCCCATATCCAGGATTTTAACTAAACTCTAATTTCTACATTTACAAATTTCTAGAATAATCTTACAAAAAACTAATAATTATTAATTGAATTTTCATTCCATCCAAAATTAATAACAAAAAAACTAATTGATATAATTAATAATTTAAATTTATTTTCAAAAAAAAAAACGAAATAAAATTTTCTTTAATAATAATTTACAAGAAAATTCCGTACATCAATTTATTAAAAATAAATAAAATTACCAAAAATATTTCCAATTTTGATTTAAAACATAATGAGAACAAGTTACAACAACAAAAAAATACGTTTTTCATTCATTTTCAATACAAATCACCACCACTTACCAAGTCATCCTGATTAGATATTTCAGTATATCCAATTAATCTTGTTCACCTACCTTTCCCTTATATAAATCACCAAAATATCACCAATAACACCCCCAAAAAAAAAAGAAAATGAATAACAATTGAAAATCTATAAGAATGAATTTTCAAAGTAATAAATATCAAAGCCTATAAATACTCTCTTTCAATTTGAAGAGAATAGAATTATATCAGATATTGTGCTGTAAAGTATTATAAGAAAATTTTCTTTCGGCACTAAAGCCAAATTGTGAGTAAGTACAATATAACAGAAAAAAGAAATGCCATACAAAGAAAATTTATCTAGAAAAATCACAAACAAAAAAAAAAGAAAATTATTTCATCATAATACCGACTTGTACTAATACAAAGTTAAAAAATCAGTTAAGGATAAATATACTACAACAACAAGAAAAATTGTATTTTGATATTTTTGTCTGGCAATGAAAAAGTTATAGGTCAAAATCAGTAAAAGAATAAATGGCTTGTCATTAAAAGGATCTAGCGACACATAAGGATACTATTCATTTTTTTTTTTGTTATTAATATTATTATTATTTTTGGGGTATAAATATTTCTGTAGTGTTTGTAATTGTCCTATGTATTTGTGTGTAACTGAGAGGATAATGAAAATGCAAAAAAAAAATATCCTTTTATTTTTATTTCAATTAATTGTAATTTTCTGATAAATATTTTTTTTTTTTTTTTTTGTAAATGACCAAATATTGTGAACGGTCAAATTGGAAATATTTAATTCTTATAATTTTTTTTTTTTTTTGTTCATCGGATAATAAATAAAATACGGAAAAATATCCTTCGACAGCAAGAATTTGTTTTTGCAAAGTGTTGGATAATATATTGAAAATTGTTTTTTTGGGCAAATTTTTTATTTTATTTGTGGTTAGAATTTTTTTTTTTTTTTTTTTGTTAATAAATTATGGAAACGTATTTAATGGTAGATAATTTTTTTTTTGGTTTTATTTTTATTATTTTCTGTTACGTATTCAAAAAAGGACACAATTGTTAGCTTGATAATCCTGTTTATATCATAGATTTATTTTTGGTTAATAGATTTTCAGAATTGTTTCATTTATTATAATAAAAAAGAAAAATATAATTTTGTTTTACTAATCAGAAATTTTTTGTTTTGTTTTGACAAAAAAATAAAGTTATCCTTGAAAAGTTTCTTCAAAATATTTCAATTTTACTGGTAATTGTTAGAAATAATTAATTTGTTAATATATTGTTAATAATGTTTCGCACTAAACGTATTTGTTAATAATAACACTGACAAATGAAAATTTTCTACAGAATCATAAATACAGATGTTAAGATTGTGAAATGGTAGAAGACAACACATTAAACATGGTACACTTAAGCAAAGTGTCGAACTTTATCAAAACGTCTATACGGCTGGAATAAAATGAAAGAATAGAACCTTGACAATTTATAAATACAAAATCTACAGTATCGAATAACTTAATAGATAAAATTCAGAAAGCCAGCTGGGTGTAGGACAGTAGTCCTGGAAATATTAATCAAACCATTTAGATCGTACCAGCCATAGATGATAAATCTAATTGCGGTTTGTATAAAAATTAAAAAAATAATCGGAAATCGATTAATGAGGTAGTATTACTTTAAAAAGCTTCTGAACCTTTTAATATGATAGTGCAAAGTATAATAAACACTCATTACAAACTATTTGATTAATTGAATATGATTATTATAAAACATAAATTGCTCTTAGAAAGCGTGCAATGAGATTAAGACTCACATCATCCTCCATATGTCGGGGATGTGTGGAGGAAGATGAAACGATAATGCACTTGTTGTGCCACTGTCCCTCAGTCCAGCAAAAAAGGTTCAGAAAACTAGGTAAATTCTTTAAAGATAATCTGAAAGATGCGGGTAAACTAAGGCCGGCCAGGGTAATTTCATTCATTAGAGAAGTGGGATGGGTCTACACGCTGTAGCACTATTACAATGTTCGGCTGGAGGGTACAACGGCCCCGCTTTTATGTGGTCTATGTGCGAGAGAAGTTCGATCTTCTCACTCCTTTAAAAACAACCAACCAAATGCTCCACATTTTATTCTCGTACTAATAAAATCTGAAAATTTTATTAATATATTAATACAACGCCATCTATTGCCGAATACAACAACAAAAAATCTTTTAATCCTGTACATTCGTAAACAATAAACTAATTTCTAATTATAGTAAAAATTTTATCATAAAAATCTTAATAATAGCATAGAAAACTAATTTCATTTATTTTTTTGGTTCCTTAATTAAAAATATAACTGCACAAAAATAATTAATCTATTACAGATTTTATCAATATCCTTTCTATATACACACATTAATACATTTTATATATTATATATCACAATCTGTGAAGTCAATAAATTCTTCGCACTTGGTTGACTTCAATTCGTAAAAGTAATAAAAAATAAAGGAAAAAGAAAAATGAAAAACTTTTTGTATATAACTTTTCCATAATAAATTATATAAAAATCAAATTATTCCATAAATTTTTGTCAGGCAACTTGTATGTATTACGTATAACAATCTGAGAAATAAAATTGAAGGAAAACATGTATTCAACATAAAAATCTTAACGATTAAAAAGAATCAATTATTAATATTTTTCTTACCATAATAAATTTTTACTTATATTATATAATCACACGCATATTTCAAGGACATATTTAGGTTTTTCCCCTCTAATATACTACAAAATAAAAATAAATATTATAGTTATTAAAGAAATTATGGATGATCATAATTGAAAAATCAGAAAATTTATAGAAGTTTATTTGAAATCACATAGAAAGATTTTAGTTTGCTAGCCAGATTAATTATTTTTAATAGGTAAATTAAATTATTTATACAGATAACTTCAAATTATCAGATATCACCACAAAATACTGTAATTTTTAACACTTCAGCGAAATGGAAATTAAGAGATCGAACAGTGGAGATGTTAACCAGTCCTTTAAAATAACGTTTGTTAAACTTTGCACAGAACATAAAATGTTCTAAGTAATACTTTCAAGAAGTGCGTAATAAATCCATAAAATTCAAGTGAAATTATTTTGTACAGACAGTCGGAATTACTTCCACTTTTGAGTAGGGACCAAATATACGAAATTATTAACACACCAAATTTTGCATGTGAAAGAACTCCACATAGGAATTTGCTTCACTGTTAATGAGAAATGCAGAAATATGATTTTTTAAATAATGAAATTTACCATCTTTTTCCAGACATCTTGGGAAAACTATATTTTAAGTATTTTTCTTCATTTCTCAATTTTTTAAAGTTTCAAGAAAATGCGGATCAATTTAATTTCTTTGTAATATTTTTTAAGACATTGATAAAATTCGTTTCATTAGGTAGACAAATCTACTAAATTGAAATGAATATATAAATTTCTTAGTGAATATTTTTCAATTTTTAGTGAATGGGTAACTATTAATATTAATATGCCATACAGCATACAAATATCAAATTAAAATTCAATCCAATGAATACATTAAAACTAAAATTATTTACTTAAAAGAAACAATAAATATTCTTAAAAATTAAAACTGAAACAGAATATAATCTCAACTGATGGTGAAAAAGAATAAACCATAAAAAAAACTATAAATAAATAGAATTTGATATATGAGATTCAAAGGACGAAGGTTAAACATTTACAATTTTATAAAGAGCATAATATACAAGGTTATTTTTCGGGGTCGTATCTAAAACCATATTTAACTATATTTGTTATTATGTTTACTATCAACCCTTTTCCAGTTGATATACCGCATTTGAAATATGGTAAAACCCACAAATCCTGACAGGTAAATATAATATATAGAAACGAATTGTATCAGTATAAAGATTTAAAACCTCAAAATAGACATGATAAAAAGGACGAAGTTTTAGAATTTAATTTAATGTTAAATTAGGAATATTTTCATTTTGTTCATTTATTAATAGAATATTTAGTGTAAAAGAGCAATAGGTAAATTTATATTAAATAATCTTTCTATTAAACTAAATCGAATAAATTTTGAAACAATCTTTTACAATCAGTTTCACCCCGATTCTTATGACGAGTGACACTTGAAAATAATCCAAATAAGATTCGAATTTCCCCTTTTTATATTGAATTCTAACTGACACTATATATGTCAATATAAGAGAAATGTAATTAGATCTTGTCAAAAAGCTAAATGAAATTGTTAAATCAAAATTTAAATATATAATAAATAGCTAGTACTTGTTTCTATAGTTTTTTAGGTAACCTTTTTTTGTATAGTTAAATACAGTGCACATAAAGTACAAATTTTGATTTAAGTTAACAATAAATTTAGTATAGAAAAAATTAGATTTCCAGAAGAAGGAACGTTTTATTACAAGTCAAAATTTGACAAAATTTGTTATTAAGTAAAGTTGGTAACGTAAAGTTGGTAACGTATAGATGCTATAAATGCTGGAAATTTTGTAATTTGTGATGATTTATTAAACTTTAAACTAAATTTAAATAGAATTAATTAAACTTTTAGTTAATTTAGATTACAATATCACTCCAACTAATTCATTCCAATTTTATAACAAACAATTTTTTCCATTATTTAATCTACATTAATAATTTCTATTTACATTGACTTTAATTTGTAAAAATGTACTCTTAAAATTGGATATTTTAAAGTGTATTAATTATATAAAAGTACTTACATTATTTAGAAATGTGATATACTAAAAAGTTTTTCACTTTAAAGCTTGAACTACAATATATCGATCAGTTTAGTTTCGAATCGATTCGTACTGTAACCAATCGAATGAATAACTATAGACTGAATGTTAAACTGATTTCATTTTTATCTGGCATTCATAGTTCATGTAATTTTTATTTTGTTTATTATATAATTTCGTTAGCCATGATTCATCGCACATAATTAATAAATTTCATTTATTTTGGCATTATGTGCTTTAGTTAGGATTCGTAAAAGGTAAATCATTCCAACCTCTTTCGATTTGATTCATTCCGAATCGATTTCAATCGCACTCAATCTATTTTCCATACAAAATATATGAAGACGTCAATTCTGAACTTCACTGAGCGAATCGCTACATTGTAACCCTAACTTAATTCAAATTTTTTATTCAATAAATAGTTTGAGCAATTCCAAAACTAATCTCGAAATTATTGCGCCACGTTTGTTGGCGAAATAACTCACCATCAAATATAACGACATAAATTGTTTAAAATTGCCATCTAATATAATTTGTTTTTGTAATTTATTCGATTTAATATGATAATAAAGTATATTAAGTTTCAAATTTAAATTTAATAAACCACAAAATATTAAATAATTTAAATTATACACCAAAATAATATTTAAATTTCCAACAGAATGTGATATATAAATCTATGTTAAGGAATGATTTATACTTATAAATTTTTGATTTTTATTATGTAAGATCAAAAAAAAAAATAATGCTTAGAAAATTTTAACCAAAACAAAAATGACAAAACATTTCGATCGTACAGTTAAAAATATGTTACGTTCTAAAAGATATATAGCATTATTTTGTAAATACAGAAGAAAAAAACATTATTATGGTTATCGTATTTTTTATTTATTAAATTTTCACTTTCTGTATTTTTTTTTTCATAAATTATCATGAAAATAACAAATTTAATCCATTTTTTTCCTTTTCAATCTAATTTATGTAATATTTCATAATAAATATATATGTACATAACAACAACATAAATCTTATTTATATTTAATACAAGTAAAATTTATAAAAAAAAGGATATTTTCAAAAATGCAAATCATACAAGTCATAATGCCGAAAGAAGGTAAATTTCATTGTTGGGTAAATAAATTATATAAAAAAAAATTTCATAAAAATTATCAAAAAAAAAATTATGTTTATATACACATAAACTTTGAAAAGGCTAATGAAAAATATGAATGATAATCGTAATTTTTTTAAAAAAAATTAAAACTAACTATTCCAACAAATACAGGATGCTTTTAAAAAACTTAATCACAAAATTGTTAAATCATAAATATTTCATAAAAATTTTCTTTAATTTTTCTTTTGAATATTTACTATAATAATTATTAACGATATGTTTCATAAAAAAAATCTTAATAGTAATCTCAACTATTATCTTTTCATCCTTCAAATATTTTTCTAGAACATAAAAAAAAACATAGAAATTTTTCGGATGTATTATAATACAAAGAAAACTTCTCAAGAATATTATTAAAATAAAAATAAATATCATAAAACTAAAATCCCACAAAACATTTATCTTTAAAGCTCGTAATAATATAAGGACTTTAAATTGGATATACTATAATATTAAGTAATAAGGACTACAACATATAATAATATGTTACAATGTGAATTTATGGTATTAAATTCAAAATCAATTCAACATTTTTTATATATATTTTTCATATTCTTCTCTATTCTAATCAAATTTATCAATAGGTAGCCAGTCTGACCATCAAGAATTGATATTGATATTTTTCAGAATTTTTAGTAAAAATATTAAATCTTTAATATCATAAAAAAATTATGTAATGAAAATTATATAATATATCAAGGACCAAAATAATAACATAATAATACCCAATAACGTTATAAATAAGGATTAAAATTTGATTTCTCTAAATAATTTTTATACTAATTTTAGTAGAAGTAAAGTATTAGTAACATTAACGAATTTTATATAATTTTTTAAAATTCTCCACTTTCTACTTTCAACAAAATGTTATTAAAGGTACAGGAGTAAATATAGAAGATGTAAATATTGCGACTTTATTTCAAGGATTCAGTAATAATAAAGTATATTAAAGAAAACACTGTTGTTAACGTATGTTTATACCATTTATAGTTGTTTCAGGAGATACACAGGTAATTGTAGAAAAATCGTTTTTATCTCCTCTTTTCATATATTATTTATATATTTCTGTAAAAATATGGAAGATATTTTAATGATGAGATTGAATAAGAATTGCAATAGTGATTCTAAATATAATAAAAAATAAAAATACTTTTTTTAAATAACATTTCGCTTAGCTCTAAGTAGAGATAAATATGGGAACGTTTAAATTTAGAGTTTTTTAAGAACTATTTCTTAACTAAATGAAAAAGAATCATAACATAACGTTATCGAATAATATAACGAATATCTGTGTCATCTGGTCCTTGATTATGAAAACAAATCTTGTATTAAAAACTAATTTCTTTCGTTTCAGTTTTCTGCTTTATTATTTGAAATTTTAGTAAAAATCTAGTAAAAACCATACAATAAACCATGAAATCCAATGAAAATATATTAATATATCCTTAAAGAGTAAATTTTATATAGAAATTTGGACTCATATACGTTCAAATTCTGAAATTCGGAACAATTACCAATAATATCAATTAAATAATATTTATAAAATATTAATAAACCTTGAAATTTAGTCCCGAAAGTTTTCGAGTTGTAATTTAAATTTAATTTGTTATTATTCTGTACAGTTGAATATAAAATTTAATAATATAATTAACAAAATTAATTGCAAACTGTTGAAGGTAGTAAGTAATGAATATTGAGAAAATCCAAGCTATATATTCAAAAGCTTGCAGTAAACTGGATTATTAGATAAACTTCTTTATAGATTACTGCAAACTGAAAATTATTATCAAGAACTAGTGTAGATATACATAGATTAAATAAATATTATCAGAGCATAATATAATAAAACTGTGACGAGCTTGTATCAAAACGAATGATGCACTTGTACCTCGCTCCCTCCAATGTAACAAATTTACACCTTTGTAGATAACCATTAGTTTATTCAGTCAATTGATTTGATGAAAATGTTATAATAACCTAAAACACTGGCAATGATCCAGGTAGTTTGGTTGTTTAATCTCAATTAAAACTATAACTAGTGAAATTAATATAACGATATTTTTTAATGCTAAATAAAATGTATATAGAAGTGCAATATTAACTAGTGAACTTTAACTAATCTTATCCAAATACAATATATAATAAAAAATTTAATTTTCGACAATCATTATTGCTATTTTAGTTTAATGGAAAACCTTCAATATTTTGATAAAATACCTTCTGTTTTGAAATACCATATAAAAAAAATAATTAAACTGTGACTTGCTTTATGTATAGTTAAATAAAATTTTCATATTTTACGAATTTCATATTCGACGATAATATTAATCATATATACAATATGGAAATGTTTAATTAAATTTGAAAATGGAACTTTATTAACTATAATTTGAAAACTTTAACTTGCAAATAAAAGTTTTCATTACATTTAATTGTTTGGTTCATTTTAAATCATTTGATAATTTGAATGGAATACGTTTTATTATTTACATATGTTTGAAATGTGATATATTTGTAGAAATGTTAATGGAATTATGTGTCATTATGCCGATTAGAGTAATGAATATAAAGTTTAAATAATACGGAACGAAGAAGTTTCTAAAATACGATAATAATAACATCGGATACGTTATGTCATTTTGGTTTACGATTAGGAGTCCTACAAAAATGACATTTCTAACAATACAATGAAGATCTGATTTAGAAGAACATTACATATCCCATACCACATATCGTTTTTAAACCTACTGAATATATTTCATATAATTTGACTGAGAAGAAATGCCTAATCATATTGGAGTTATTGATATCACATACGTCGCTATGGCTAATCACATTACATAGTTCTTCAAAAGTATTACCAAAACATGGTTAAACCAGGAATAAGAAATAATTGATATAAGTTTTTAGTTTACTTGTATTTCACCGATTAACATACAATAACATTACATATCCGATACCAAATATCGTTTTTAACCCTACTGAAGATATTTCATATCTTTTGACTGAGAAGAAATGCCTAATCATATTGGCGTTATTGATATCACATTCTTGGCTATGGCTAAATCTCATTACATAGTTCTTTAAAAGTATTACCAAAAAATGGTTAAACCAGGAATAAGAAATAATTGATATAAGTTTTTAGTTTACTTCCCTTACACCGATAAACAAAATGTTTAATTAGACATTGGGAATGCAGCAAAAAATACTTTTTATTATCGCCTATCCACTGTCGAATCAAATGAAATATTCGATATCCACCAAAAATCGTAAATAATAATCAACATAAATAATACTCTCTAGATACCTTATACTCAGATAGATTTAATAGCTGGACAACACATATTTATTAGATACTTTAAATTGGTATAATTACAAATGCTGAAAATGTGACAACATTAAATGAACTAAATTCATAAAAATAATGTTTAAAAAAATGTATGTAAATTTATCTCTATTTCGCATAAGTTACTCTAAATAATAAATTTTAATCTATTTATTTGATGAATTATTATTATCAACATAATCCACCAAAAATTTAATCAAGTATTAGCTACTTTTGTCAATTATAACATAATAGCTTTTGAAAATTTATATTGATATTTATTAAAATTTAATTTATATGAGTAAACTTTTTGAAATGAAGTAGCTATATTTTTTTGTATATCGTTCAAATTCACTTAATGTTGTTATAAATTATAATTGTTAAATAACACAACAAAAATGCCACTTTTTTATGTGCTGTTGTATCAAATTTTGTAATAATTTTTTTACAATCTAATATTCAAATAAAATTAATTTAAGGGGATAAACACTGAAGATTATAAGTCATTTTTGAATACATATAACTAAAATTTTGTAGATTTCAATTCAGATATTTTTTTCACATTTTCATCTAACGTTTAATAATAATATCAGATTTCTTAAATAATGTATTGAAAAAGTAATTCATTGAAAAAGTAAACATTCACTGCTGAAAGCTAACAGATATTGCAATACTTTTCTTAAATATTCCATACAAATTTTATACTGTATTTCATTGAAGTAATAAAGTATTTCTAAGTAATTCTTTGAAATAAAAATTACTTCAAAATACTTTAAAGTAATTTACCATAAAAAAATATGAAGTATTTGTAATGCAGTAAAGTAATTCAAATTACATTTGGTGTAATGCTCATTACTCAAACATTAAAGTACGCAATTACAAGTAATGCAATAACAGAATTCAATTTGAATTATTTGGTACTGTTGTTGTAGTTGTAATGCATTATAAAAATAATGCATTACTTAATAAGTCTTATCATTGTATAGAAAATAAAGAATTTATGTTCAAACGAATTGAACATGTTTTGAAGAAAATAAATTTTTTCAATTATTATTAAAATCATTCCATATTTTCTATTAAAGTAAAAAATGTTTTGATATTAACATTGAAAACTCATATTTTATTTATGCCAGTTTACTTGAAAAATATCTTAAAGAAACACTTATACTTTTCAAGTAGCTAATACATAATGTTTATCACCCCCTTTTTCATTACAACATAAATTTTATAATAGCTATATGAACAAATAAATTGTAATTCATTTGAATTGTAAGCCGCTGTTTATATTATACTCAAAACTGTTGTAGTATTTAATTAATATTGTTAATTGTATGATTTTAATTAAAATAATTTTAATTAGCTTTGCCAAGAGAATAATATAATAAATTTAAATTTTAACATTTTATTATAATTTGAAACGTTTAATAATAAATATATAATAAAATTGATATTTAATCACAAAATAAATAGAATGAAATTATTTTTGATAATAATCTGAATAGAAATAAATTTTAAATTTCTGAAAACAAAATTAAATGTAAGTTTTTGAGTGAGTTTTTTTATTTTTGTACTTGTCATTTAAATTCAATTAAAATTATATTTAATAGATTATTTAATAAATTAAAATTTCATTAAATATAATACAATTTTTTTGTATTTTACTTTTATTTAATAATCATTTCAAATGATGTGCTAAATAAATATAATTTACAATATTTTTTGATTGAGTGTTTTCAATTAATTTAATATCATGTGAAGTGCCTGATGTGCATACAATTAAAATTCATTAATAATTTTTATCGAAATACGTTTTTAGAAATATAATTATTTTTTTCTGATTTTATTATATGGATAATTTTTGTATTATATTTCGTTAACTTAATTTTTTCAAATTCTTTGTTACAATTTCAAAAATTTTAAATTAAAATTATTTTTAAAGATTTCTTAATTAATTGAAATGCCGTAATTATAAGAGTTTTTAATTTTCTTAGTTAGTTACGGAGTTTGGCCAGTTTTCCACTAGTGACGCCAACAATAGGCTATTTCATATGTATTCCTTTACTAAAAAAACCACTAAACTCAATTTTACTAAATTCCCAGTTAGCTTCCATTATGAATCTGTGAGTACAAACTTCTTCCAAACTAGCAAACTAACGATTACCTAATAATCTTAACCAGCTTATTCTCATAAGAGTTGGACTGTTGTATTATATATTCTCTACAGCGGCAATATCTACAGAACCTCGGCAATATAATCCAGCCTTTCGTCATAGACAGTGTACGTACCATTAGAACACCGACAATAACTCTGAGATTATTTCTGTTAAGAGCTAATATACAATCCATATGTTCATTATATTTAATTCATTAGACCTTATTACCCAGGCGTCAGTTTCGGCCCATGTCTTATTCACTTTACCCTTTGTTATTTCAACAATTTTATTTCCAAAAAAAAAAACCTAACGGCTTGAGAATAGAATCCGATATTTGGCTCAAAGCCTTCTGCTTCGTCAGACATTCCATATTAATTTTTGTACTTACTGAATGTGTATTAATTCCGGACTACAATTTTTTTTATTATTGATCAAAATAAATCGAAAAAAATGTACCTAATCAATTTGTTGTCAGCAAAATTGTTGTCAATCTTTTAAATTCATCAGTCCTAAATTAGTTGAGCTATCATAGTATATAAATTTAAAATAAAATTAAACCCTGCAATTATTAATGTTGGTAATATTTTATTCCGAAATTGACAATTCTCGGTAGTATTAATTATTAAATTTAATAATAACACCTTAAATTATTGGCTAACAATTCTTACAGTATTCAAGAGAAAAAACAATATTTTATTCATTATCTGCAGTTCACCACTTAAAATCCTTTTTTTTTAATATATTTTTTGTTATTTGGTAAATGAAAAGACAAATGAAAATTTTAATAATTTATAATTTGCAAAATTAAATTCATTAAAAATTTATTTAATTTAATTAAAATATTTATTGTTATACCGTCTAACACTTCGGCTACACCGTAAAAAATTATCTAAGTTCTAAACGGAACAATTACATATTAAATTTTATTATTTACTTAGTGTTCTTGCTTCAGCAAAATATAATAAACTAAAATTAGAATAACACAGAGAAGATTAACAGGACCGATTGGGCTCAATTATAGCCTGAATGTGACAATGCTCCGTTGAATCACCTCTGACAAGCCATTCATTTTTTGTTTAATTATTCCATTCATATTTTGTTTAATTATTCACAATTTTTGTTTCAGTGTAGGAAAATCAAAAAATAAACTTATTAATTGACCAAAAATGAATATTAATTTTTATGTATAATAATTTAATAATAATTATCTGAAAATTACAATAATTGATATTTAAAAAAAAGGTGTTATTTCATCAATATTTATATTTTTCCGCTTAACAATGATTTGACTTTTAATAATTACAAAAATTTCATATTATGTATTTAAAAAATTTCCAATTCAAATAATTGAAATAAATAATATTTTCTACTTAATTTAACATCATTGAAAAATTTAATATTTTAAATTCAATTAGTTTTAAATTTTCATATTCCAATAAATTAAACCTTTTTAGTATATTTTATTTTCCAAGAAATTTATTTACATTTCATTTTAAAAATAAAAAATTATTTGAAATAATGAAAAACTAAAAAATGGCTAATTCAATATGTTGCAAGTATTTTCATCGCGAGATATCTATTTGAATACATTTTGCGAGCCCTACGGCATTAGTCCTCGTACAATTAGTTAAATGAAAGGTAAATTTACATAAACATTTAAGGAAAGTTTTGCAATCATTTTTAATTTAATGTTAAAGTTTATAGTATGGGAATATAAAATGGTAAAATAAGAAAAATATAAATTATTTCTAATAGCTAACGTAAGAATAATCCATTCTTAACAATGTAAAGTCAATAAAGTTGGTACAATTAAATTCTACATCAATACGGTTCATACGATTTGCATTAATAATAGGCTATTTTTAAATCACCTGACGAAAATGTTTTTAGGAACTACATGATATAAATCTATAAGTCCAATTTCCTGGATCTCAGAGAACGAAGTTGGTCTGCTTTAACTCTACGACAAAGGACAATTATATATTTCGATAATTAAAAATAAAGTATACAAACAATTTTTTGTACATATCTCAGAACGCTCTATACCTCTATATATATCACTTGAGTTAAACTAAAATTGTATTCATTTTACATGGCACATTTGAATGTACAGAGGTCAAACGAATAACTCATTCCTTTTTTGGGTCCCAATTAAAATTAGAAAAATCAACAAAATTAATTTTTACATTTTTATGACAGTCAAAAAAAATAGCGAACAAACAAAATTTAAAAGCATTACATGAAAAATTATCTTTTGTCAATATTTACGCTTACCAAATAAAAATTTTGTAATTGAACTAACAAAAATTGTTCTATTTCATATATTAATAGATAAAAATCCACATGAAAACATTTATAAATGGGAGGATTCATTGCAAAAATATATGATTTTAATTATCCTTTAAATCTCTATGCATACATAAAATATTGACATTTGAAAATTACAAAAAAAAATAAAAAATACAAATTTTCTATTTATATTAAAATGAAAAATTGCTCAATTTAAAAGTGAAAAAAACATTAAAATTTAAATGCCCTTTTTTGAATATATACTAAATAAAAAGATTAATTTTCAATCCTATTATTTTTTTTCCACACATCCTTCCACACGTTTTAGCTCTAACAGGTGAAATTTCCTCATTTTATTTTTTCAAAAAAAAAAAAAAAAATATTTTCATTAATTTTTCTAACTAATTTGCTTCTTTACTTTATATATTTGTCTCGATTTGAAGTTTCATTCAAATATCAAACAAACACGTTAATGAATTTTAATTGTAATGAACGTAAGGTGACTTTTCTATGCTGCAACATAATTATATACATATAGCAATATACACAAGTCATACATACATTTTCCTATTCATAAAATAAAAAATATATAAAAAAAACCATTAAATTTTACAAATCGGATATGTAGTAAAACAACAAGGACTAAAAGCATCCAACCAATTAGTATCCTATATGAATTTTAATTTTTCTATATTGGTTGAGTAAGGAAGAAGAGGAGAAAGTATACTAATTTGGACAATTCGCTAAACGAAGAATTTTATTTTATTTCGTTTTTATTTTTTATTTTATTTATTTTTTTTAGAAATATTCGCAATGAAAAATTGTAAAAGGATTTACTCATACATTTTGGTAAAAATTATGTGCAAGGAATATGAAATAAATAAAAATGAAAATTTTACGTTCTTTAATTATTGTTGATAGAAATAAAGAAAAAAAATATATTTTTATTAATGTGGCTATATAATAATTGCGACGTAAAAATTTTGTCAGTCTGATTGTAAGGTACGGTCACAATCAGAGTTAACTTTATTAATATTTACGTATAATAAATTTCATTTTGACTAAAATATGTTCTCCGTACCGCAGATAATTTGCATTTTGTAAAAATATTTGCTATGAGATATTTTTCAAGGATGTACAATATAATTTTTACCAATTTATATTAAATGCTTTTGAAAAACTCTTGACCAAATCGCCTCACAAATACGCAAAATCTTTTTTAATAAAATAATTAATTGGATATTTGATTACAAATAACAGCCTAATTTTGATATTAATAAACTGTTGCACAACTTGAGATTCAACCTAAATAAATGAACTAATGACATTAATTTCTAATGAACTAATGACATTAAGTAACGAAAAACTTATGGGTAGTCCCGAACAAACTAGTGACCAAGAAAATCAATGCTCTTGCAATAAGATGTAGAAGATACGGAGATGTAGAAAATACGGAGAAGAACGCGAGATAACTGAACACTTTATTTGTCACCTACAATGGAAATCCTTTGGTTCTTCCTGAACGAACTGCATAAAACGGGAGTTCTGGGTTGGAAACCAATTCTATAAAATTCGCGTCGGAAAAAGTGCTGGCTTATTAAGTCAATCTGTATCAGTTCCGGTCTCTAATCGAACTCAATATTGATATTTTGATAACAGTTTGGCGTGAATTCTCTAGCTCAAAATTAAGTCAATAACTTATTAACTAATTGTAAAACCAAATATGAAACCTAAATCTTACAAACAAAAATTTCTGAAAATAATTATTATTTATTGCTCATTTAAGCTCAACTTACTTTACATGAAAAAACTAAATGCCATTTTAATTAATTGATGTTTTTTTTTCATTTTTATATAAAATCCGATTTAAACATTAAATTACTTTTTATATACTTATTATACCAATAATGATCAGAATTTTTATTTAGATTTTTTTTTTAAATAAGGAACAATTTTTATTTTTTACGACAAATTTTTTATTGATCAATTTTTTTATAATATTTTTTTTTTCAAAAGGACAATAATTTTACTTACTTTCTAACAAATTAGAGACGAAAAAGATTTTTTTTTTGTATATAATACTCAAATCATAGCAGTGTATATAATAAATGTTAATGAACCATTATTTGAAATTGAAAATAAAAATACAATTTTTATGATATCAAAAAGAATTTTTCCTGCTTTTCTATTATTATTATTAGTACGTATCATAATATAAACTTAACGTTTTTATATATGGCTAACTTTAAAATAAATTCTACAGTGTTGCTAATTGAATTGGTTTTCCATTAAAATATACACATGACCAAATATAAAATGTTTATAAATTCTAAATACAGGTAAATATATATACAGGTAAATAAAATTAGCTTTGTATAGTTTTATGGAAATGTTCTAAATAAAAATAGAAAATTATCCTTTTTAAGTGCTGATCACATTTTGAATAATAAATTTCAATTACTGTGTTGTAGAATATCAGTTATTTTGAAAAAAGAAAAAATCACATTGATACAAAATAATGAAATTCAGATTACAAAATAACAAAAATATATTAATTCTATTTATGGTATAATTTCATATATAAATTTAAATTCATTTGATTTATTCAATTTTAAATTTGATTAAAAACCTTTTTTTTGTTTTGTTTTCGTTAACCCAAATAAAAAATTTATATTAAAATATATTACGAAGCTATTTAATTTCAACAAAACGTGCTCAAAACTAATGGTAATTTATTTAAAACTTCAATATCAAAAAAATTACACCAAATAAAATATGAAATTTTGTTTTAGTTTTCTGAAGGATTTGAATCAATTTGCCGTGTATCATTAAATACGCAAACATTACTTTAATATTGAATTTTTATAGATCAATTTAGGTTATGATATGTGAAAATATTTACTTAATATATGAAATTTTTTCATATAATTAGTAATCGAGTATCTAATCCTCAGATACAAGCTCCATTTTCTCGTTAACCAAGAAAATGGAGACCCGAGAAAGAGACAGATTATTTGTTTGGATCAGCGAAAAACAAGCATAAGCAGAGATATTGTTAGTATGTTATTTTAAAGAGAAACATATATAAAGAAAGAAATTATCTTTTTATCCTTAAGCTTGATTTCTTGCACTTTCTCACATGCTGAGAAATATTTTACTATCCGCAATGGATTAAGCTCTGATGTTTCTATCACCGAAAAGAAAACAAATATTAATAGACACTAACTGTTTAATACAAGCAGTTAAATGAAATAAATATATAAAAAGTATAGCAACCAAAACATTAAAATGTTACTTAACAGGCTACTACTTCCCTACATCTTCTCCTGCTAATACAAACCATTAAAAAATTAAAAAAGCAAAATTGTTAGAGCTAAAGTAGTTTCAAAACTAATATAAAAAATAAAAATATTTGCTAAGGAAGAACTGAAATAGAGTACCAGCGTCAAAAACAAAACGAATTGGCAGGTTACCACTAGCTTTAGGCTTTGAAGTTCTGAAAAGAATGCTACTACATACTAATATATACATATTATTAGAGAAATATTCAGTCGAAACTAATTGTTAGTATATGGTAAGCTTCTATAGAAATCTATAATTAAACTACGGAAATGTAAAATTATCGTCAATCCTTTTATCTATGTAAAATTTAAAAACCCATTATTTTATTAGCATTCTGTAGTTTGTTACTAGGAACCGACAGAACATATTAAGAACTTTGGTAATAATGAGAAACAACTCTATTAATACACTTATAAAAGTAGACAATATTTTCTATCGTATAACTAAGAATCAGGTGAATTTAAATTGTCTCAAAATGTATAAAAATAAAAATATTATACTACGTAATAATGACAACATTATCTATAATTGTAATTGACCTTATTATGTCAGACTGAGGAACATAATAAGCACATTTTATTTTCAAATATTACCGAAAGCAATTAAAAATATTGGAAAATTTAATCCTTTTTAAGATCAATTTACGATTAAATAAATAGAAAAATTATTTACGTATATGTGATGAAAAACTCCTTAAAATTATCACCAAAAACCAAATTTTTGCCACTTTAGCAAAAAGGAAAAATTTTACATTTTCTTTTTTATTTTTGTTTTTTTGTCCCTAAAATAAAAAATATTCGGAAAGACAGTGAAACATGACCAAAACAAACCACCATACCTAATATTATCATTGTAGTAGTTCACTTCATTTTTTTGTTACTCTTCTTTTTAATTATTTGAAGGATAAAAAAAAATATAAATTTTCTTTGCCATCATCTAAGGAAAATATCAACTAAAAAACAGAAGAAAATTTTAGAAAAAGAAAGTTTTTGTTTGTGTATGTGTTTTTTTTAAAAAAAAAATTATATATAAAGTGGAGGCTCCAGCTTGTCTTAATTAATTGAGATAAAATGTTATTTGTTCTTTGCAAAGGAGTTCACAAAGTAATTAGTTTATAACTATGGCATGCCCTGCAACAAACACAAGAGAAAAAAAAACAAGAAATCAGAAGAATTTTTTTTTTTTGTTGTACCATGTCCTCCACAAGTTTTCACAAAAACAACCAACAAAATGAAGAAAAAAAAAATTGGATTTATCTTTTCTACAATGAAAATTTTTATATATATATGGAATTTTATTGCAGTAAAAAAATAAATAGGAAAATTTTCTTTTAAATTACATTTTAAATTTTAGAGAAAATGTAATTTAGAAAATTTAGAGTAATTTATGTGTCTATGGATTTTGATTAATTTAAGGTCAAATTTGATAGTTGAGAGAAAAATTCATTCGTTTTTTTGACAGATAGAATTTATTTTAAAATGTTTACATTGAAGAATATTTTAATATAACATAATTAAAATTGTGTTCTATATTAATTACAGAATTACAGTTGATAGACGGTAGCTTCAGTGGTTATGGTGTTATAATTTGATGGATAAGATCATGTTCACGAATTCCCGGCAGTGAATTAAAGTAGTTCTAAGATTTAACTTATCTTTAAATGAGTACAAGTAATTTAAAAATGATCAATGTGTGCAATTTTAATTTGAAACTAAGGAAAATCTGAAATGTTTAAACCATTTGTGGACAAGAAATTTCTCAATAACAAAAGACATCAGCTTGTTGCAATTACGTCCAACGATCTCAATTAAATTCACTATATTTGTAAAATTACTGGTAATGGCAATGAAATTTTATACTTACCAGTAATTTTACAAATACAGTGAGCATGTTATCGAAATTTTTACCTATTAGTCGAAAATAGATTTATTGCGAATCCATTTTACAGAGTAAAAACAGTGAAATACATAGGTGATAGTAAGTTCTTCCTGTGTTCAAATAGTAATGATTATTTTTAATTTAATTGTTTACTATTGGTATTTAATTAAATTAAATTAATCTTATTTATTCACATAGCATTTGACATTAAAATTTGTCCAAAGTGGAAGCGTACCGATTTGAGTTAAAATAATATGATTACAAATCCCGAAAAATTTTCTTAGAATCACTGAACAACACGACCGTCTATGATATTTACCATCTTTATTACTTCATCGTAATAAAGTTAAAATGTATTAAATGTATTAAAATAATTTTTATCATATTTTAAAATCTTTTTACCATACGTCACCCTACAGGCTATTTCTTTGTTATTTTTTAACTTATTTAATAAGATGATATTAATTATTAAATGAATATGAACTTTTCATTGTTATTTTATTTTATTACATTGTATAATTGAATACAAAAAATACTTTTTAAATATTATTAGTTTATATTAATTTAACTAGTTGTAACAAAATATTCCATCTAAATCTAACTATAATTCAATATTATTTTCAGAGATGTAAATCAGAACAAATAAAATAAATATATACAATTCGTAACATGCATTATGACTATATCATTATTTCATAAATTACGTAAGTTATATTGTTATTTCCTCAGACGTAAAGAAAATAATCAAAAAGTTAAGTTGTCAATTTATTATTATGGCAAAAGCAATGCCTGCCTCTCACTTTAAGTTGAATAAACTTTATATTTTTGACAATTATTATATTCTTCATGTCTTCAAAATCAGTATAAATTCTGCATTTATAATTTGGTATTAATATTTTACATAACTCATTAATTCCTCCTGCTTGAAAATCATTAGTTTAATATTTACACATTTCCTTAAATTTACCCTCTACTTATACTTAACAAAGGCGTAAATAAAGAATCTTCCTTACATTGCAATGACGTATGCTATCCAAACTAATCTTTCTTCTACCTATTTGTCGGTATTTCTAAAGTTAAATACCGAATCAAAGCGGTAAATGAATCAAATCTATAATTGTTGGAAAATCTATTTAACAGTCATGCAAAACGTTACACTAACATAACGCAATAAGGGAATAACGAAATGATTTTCCAAAATATTGTTACGAAAAGTTATAGAATTTTCGATTCCGTTTCATAACGAAAAACGAAACAATGTTACTTCTTTTTCTTTGTTTCTTTTATCATTAAAAAAATTGATTGATTAAAAAATCGAAATTTCGTGTCAATCGAAATTCCCATAAAAATGAAATTCCGAATATGTTATATTGTCTGCAGGGTAATTTTATGAAAATATGCAAGTTCAAAATAAAACCACGTGAGTATGACTTAGTTGACATTAAAGCCACGTGAGTATGAATTAGTTGATAGATAGAGCTTTGATAATATGGAAATTATGACAACAAATTTGTTCGAATTTTCTAAAACTTAAAACACAACATAATATTCGGTGTACCTGCGAGTCAGGAATTAATTATTGGATAAAATAAATATAAATAACAGGATGGAACTTCCAATACGTAACGTAATTTAAAATTACATAACGTTTAAAATATATTTTATTTTCATAATTTCGTTATTTTCTTTTCCTTTACAATACTAATATCTATATTTTCCATATAAATTCATATTTTTCTCCTTTTAATATTTATAATATCTTTTATTGAATAAAATTTTCTTAAAACTTTATTATTTTTCTTTTTATCCCGCATTTTGAATCTTCCGTTCTTATAGTCATATATAATAAATACTAAATATTAGAAGGGTTGGACAGATGGCCGAAAATAACTTTAAAAAAAATAAAAATTCAAATGAAAAATATTTTAAAGTTTTCTTCAGCAAAAGGAAAAGGGGAAGAACAAAAATATATCAAGTACAAAAACTTTATATAAAATAAATTGGCTAATACATTTAAGTATATAATATAGAAATTTTAATGGCCTGGTACCCTGAATTATTCTTTGTTTGAATTTTTTCCATTTTTCTTCATTTTTTTTTTTTTTTTTTTTTTGTATTTTATAGCTTAATAATTGATGGCAGACGGGCAAGCAGCAGGCATTACTGGATCAAATATGAAATAATAATAACAACAACAAGAAAATATGGAAAATTAAAAAATAAAATATAAAAAAAAAAGTATTGAGGAAGAAAAAGGGTTTTTCGCTACTTAGTCATCATAAATTAAATATGAATGGATTTCATTTTATATTTTATATAACATAAAAAAAAAAATATTCTTTTGTTACTTAATGTTGTTTTTGTGTTATTTATTTGAGTTTAAGATTTTATTTATTTATTTTTAAATAAAGTTAAAAAGATGGAGAGATTTTTCATTCAATTGATTATCCTTGAAAGGTTTATTTTTTTTTTTTGTTAAAAAAAAAATAAATAAAGTTAAGAAAACTTTGGAATTAAATTAGAAAAATATTTTTTTTTTCCAAAAAAAATAAAAATAAATTTCATAATGTAGGGAGACTCGATTATTTTCGTGATATTAAGACAATATTAGTTGAATTTGATTTGTAAAATGGCGAATGTGATTTGCAAAATGTTGGATTTGAAGTATGAAAACTGTACATATAAAATTATGTTAATATGAATTCAGTTTCATTGTTTAATATTACTTACTGCAGTCAACTTAATGATTAACTGAATTCAAATTGGTTCTACACAAACTAGAATGGAGATGGATAGAACTGGAAATAATTTTATTTTAAAAAAATATGCTACCAAACTAACATATTTATAATATGTTACCAAACACTTACCTAACAATCTCATAGTCAATCTTGAATTCATAAAAACTTAAAATATTATTAAAGTAAAACTAATTATGTTCAATAATTATAAAAATTATTATCTTAGAAATATAACAGCCTCAAGCCAGGTTTTTTATTCTGTACAGTGTACTAGAAAAAATTGGAAAAACTAGCTCAAATTTGTCCTTATCATGGATAATGCCGAATTTCCCCTATATTAAAATAGTTTTCAAAAAATGTTTGGAAACCCACATAATTTATGTTTTTTTTTTTATTATATTTTTATTTACTTTAAAATTTACATAAATTTTAAAGAAAAGTTTCGAAACTATTAAATATGTACAAGGTGGACGCGCAAAAACGGTATTACTTGATACATTCCGAGAAAAAAAATTATATCATATTTTTTTCCGAATTGAGTTACAATGAATGAAAATATTAACCGATTTTTTATGAACCGACAGAATGAATCAACGAAATCAGGTGGTACTCGACTAACTCAGGTTTACAACTCACCCTGTATAATTAATTAAAAAGCTATATTTTAAAAAAAAAAATATATATTTTTTCTTTCAGGTTAAACTTTGGAAGAATTTTTGTTTCATTACTTTACATTTTTTTTTTTTTTGTAGTAAATTTGTATTGCTTTATATATTTGAATTTCGGTAACGTCATTTTTGGAGCAAAAAATAATTTAAGATATTACATAGGAATAATAAGTTTGTTCAGCTAAAAAGAAATGAATAATTTCTATTCCTAAACAAAAATTCATCACTTCAAATATAAACATTGTAAAAAGCTTCCAAAAAATACTAATCTAAAATTGAATTGACCTTATCTCTCAGTGATTATCTGTTTGATCTTTGATCTAAAAAAACTGATTACTAGACTTTGGAAAATTAAAGACATTGAAAAGTTTATCGAAATTTTTTAGAAAATCAGTCAAATCAGTCAAAGTGAACGTAACGTTTTTCAAAGTTATTTAAAAATAAAAATAGTAATTTCATACCTTGTTGTATGACCACAGGATCAATAGTACTTTTCCCCAAATTTTATAAAGTGCCTCGGCTACTAACTCAGCCTAAAATTTATAAAAGTTTAATTTCCTTTGCCAATTCAACTAGTCTAAAGGTTAATTATTATGTAAAGGTGTCTCTGCTGCCCGGTTCCGAAAACGTAATTATAATCGTAAATTACAATTAAGAAATATATTGAAATCCAAAGAATTTATTTAAAAACATAATACCAAGTCAATGAAATAACAATAATTTGAAAATAATTATACATCACTTTATATTTAATTTATGTAGGAACATTATTTAAAATTTATTATATATTAATAAATATTTTTATACATTTATTTTATTATATTTCTTTAGTATACATCCTTCAACCACTAATAAACTAGCTATATACAAAATAAAACTCATTAGAACCACCAAAAATTCTTGATAATATAACATTGGAGTAGTAAAACATATTTTCTATCAACACTTTCATCTAAATCGTCAAATTGTTTTACAAAATTGCTGTAAAGTGTTACATTTTTTTTATATATTACAGAGGCATTTTAGTAAACTATTTGATTTTCATACCTGTAAAAGGTTCATTCTCTTACCTTATTCTGATATCTTTCTTTAACATTGTGTGTATCCAAGTAAAAATATAATAAGTTTATCATTGTGAAAAGTTATGTTATACAATTTTAGTTTTACTTTTTCATAAATTGCCATCTCTAGTCAACATAAATTCTTTTACACCCTTAAACATTTTATAAATATTTGCATGTTCGGATATTATATTTTCAAAGAAATATATTTTACTTAATAGTAATTTTATTTTTTATTAATATTAACTGGGTCCAACGTATTTAAGATTGTTGTTTTAATGGTTCAAAAATACTAAAAAAAATTCAATTTAGAGTCAAAAAATTTATAACTATTAATGATTTAAAATAATATAAATAATAAAATTTACTTTATCATGAAATTATGTAGGCAAACTGTAATGAAAATTGAATTTAAAGTATGGCAACGATGGTGTTAACAGTTTTTATATTGCTTGTTTAGTGAGTTCATATTTGGCCTAACCATTTTTCTGATCTCTACAATTGTCAAAATAAAAACGTTGCTTGCTCTTTAGCTATAAACTGATACCAACAACTGATACCTTTCTCATAATTCAGAATGCACCATTTTGGAAATAAATAATAGAAGTATTTATTTTAAGTTTCCTTGAAGATTTTTATTAATAATATCGATCTAATTACAATTATGACACATTTATATTGTGACTTAAATTAGTTAACAACTATAATAAATTAATTAATAGACATAATAAACTTACTTTACTTTGTTGGAATCGGATATAGATTTACTAATGGCATTATGACACTTGCTTTTTTTCAAGCTAGTTTTTCGTCTTTCTATGAACTTAGAAAGAGAGAAACAAAAATCATATAGAAAAATTACATTGTAGTAAGTGATGCACTATAGAACTCTTTATCAAAGCTTTATCGTAAATAGAAGCTACAAATTTGTTGCCAACTACAAAATTATCCTATCTCTGTTTATCGAAAACTATCTACCTCTTTTATTCCCGACTAGGCTTTATCGTAAAAAACTAGCCTGAAAAAAAGAAAGTGTCATAACAGCATAAGAAATCTTTAGTTTTATACATTATAAGAATATCAGCTATTGTTCAATACTGTTACTCTACTGTTATACTTATACTGTTACTGTTATACTTTTACCTCTATACTGTTACGTTAGATTTAAAGTTATATATTTAAGGATATTTACTTATATATTGTAACTTCCTACTGATTAGTAACAAAATTATCAAGATATTTCAAGGATATTTATTTCTATTTTATATTATATTTTAAATAGACATTGTATTTTTTTTTTTATAATATAAATTTATTCCTAATTTTCTATGTTGGATAAGTAAATAAATATTCAAAGAAAAAAATTATCTACGTGTTTGGGCATAAAAGAATGTTGAAAGGACTTTATATTATATAATGTGTGCACTATATAAAAACATTAATTTTATTAGTATATGTAGAAAAATAACGAAAAACTTTTGAATATTTTATACTTGTATAAAACTGAATAAATTTCAATGCACAAAAATTATAAGGACACTAATATATATATAAAATTCATATAAATAAAATTTATTTCATATACAAAAAAAAAACAGGATAAAAATTGTGTGATATAATGTAGGCGCATTTATTAATTCCGCACTTAAGAATTCAGTTGAATATAAAAAAGGATATGAACTAGAGAGTATATAATATCTTCAGAATATTTTTTTTAATGTATTGTCTGTATCTTAAAGGAGCCAAAACAAAAACCACACATCAACAACATATTTTATGTAAGAACATTTTGTATAAGAACATAAAATATATTATGACGTTATACAAAATTTTTATAATTGAGGATATAAATGTTCGTGTATGTATTTATGTGTAGTGTAATTCATTTTAAAAAATATATCACTTAAAAAGGTACATTTCTACCCTATTTTCTGCACCATTTTAAATGGAAAAAAAATACATTTTCTGGAGCTGTTTAAATACATGTTAAGCCTCTAGTATAATTCCAGAGCTATATACTATACAAAACGGTCACAAACCTATGCAAAACACAATTTCAAAATATTATTTTTAGAAAATTCAGTTGCCAAGCGCTGGTAACTGAGTTGAGACATTGATCTCATGCTTAATAATATATTTCTGTAAATTGTTTTTTTTTTTTTTTTTTGTACTATTAATTTACAGTGTAATAATTATGATTTATACAATTGTAAACACTGTACAGAATTATTACAGATTTTCTTTAAGGATGTAATTTGAATGAAGGCAAATAAATTTTAAACATTTTGTATAAATAACTTCAAGGTACAATAGTATATATATATATATAAAAGTTAAGCTTTATATAATAAGAAATAATTTAAATATTTATACATAAATATAAAAACTTCTATCCAAAATCAAGGTTGCTTTGTTTGAAATTCAAGGATCTCATTCACAAATAATCAGAAAAAAAGTATACTTTTTATATAATATACAACACAATGCAAATTATTATAAATACACTGATGACTTCTTATACTTATTTACTCTATTATATCAATTTTTTGGGAACAACATCTTTTTATACATAGGTTGTAAAGGATTCTGTAAAAAAAATGTATTTTATAAACTTACATCAAAATGAATAACCAGCGATATAAAAAATTTCTATATAATAGCATAACCATAAGTAAAATGATATGTATATAAAAAAAACTCTAAACATTTCATCTCGAAAAGCTGAATACACAACACAACACTAATTTATAGTTGAAGAATTGATATTTGAGTGGCACTTAGAAAATCATTCTGTGAAACATGTCATAATGTTACATGTTTTGCATTGAAATTTCCTTTTATTTTTAATAAATTATAACAATATAAAATCCTTATTTAAAGATTATACCTTTACTTAGGCGCATTATTAAGGAATTGAGACAATTGCTGAAAATATTGCAGAAATAATATTAAATTTAAAATATTTAATTTTGTTATAATCTTTTGGTTCAAATAGCTACAAGAATGCCGCCACATAGATCAAATGAATTTCAATAGTTATAAGATAAAATAATATTTAAAATAGATTTTTTACTTTTTAATAACGCTCGAAAAGAACTTATTCAATTATAAAATTCGTTCATGTCCCACTAAAACTTTTCATAAACACCACAACAAAAATAACAATTTCCAATCAAACTTTCTAAATTTAATTTTTTTTTTTTTCGGTGATAAATCCGAAAAAATATTTTTAAAAAATAAATTGTAATTTCCTTTTAAGAGAGATTTAATTAAAGGATAAAAAATATAATTTCAAAATTTTATTTGTTATAAAATAGCTAAACTTTTAACTTATCATAGTATTAAAATCGGACTGGGTAAACCAAACAAAAAAATGATTTTTATAATTATTTAGAATCCCATTAACAATATTTTCTATATTGTGGTACAAAGCTGTAAAGTAGAAAATGTTGCATTTAATAATTTAAAATTTAGAACTACGTAAATTAACATAGCTTGAGGAAATCATAGAAAAGTAAGAAATGTAGACAAAATATATTAAAAAAAAAAAAAATTATTTCAGTATTACTGGTAACATTTATTTGCACTTATTGAAAATTATTTTAGATTTTCACTTTTGATTACAAAAAATTGAAATTGACATTCATTTAAATTGAAATTTACAGTTGACAGTTGAAAAATATCTCTGATAAGCAAATCCTGTGTAAAGGGGGTAGAATAACGGTAAGTGGCGGAGATAGAGTTAAAACAAAATTACTAATTTAAAAATATTATAATTAATTTCTTATGGAATTCCATATTCTAAATATATAATCTAAATTATGGTAAATTAATAATTATTTCAAGTATTCAAATTATTTATAATAACACGAATCTTATAATTGCTGCAACCTGTAACTTTCGAATGCTGGTATTATTTTTTCGGGCAGATTTTAAAGTGGGATGTATTCATCGGTATTGTATCATAAACAAAACTCTTTAAATTTAAAATTTAAGAAACTTTTGACTTTTCTGCTTTTATAAAATTTCCATAACAAAAAGTTCTAATTATAAATCTAATATGGGAATCATTTACACGGACTCCATTTGAACTTAATTCCATTATAATCTATATTTATATTAGCTCATAAATATATACAATTCTCAATCCATCAAACAAAACTGATGAAATTTTAAATACGAAAATATAGATTCAAATTATATTAATACAATTGCAACACCTCAACTAGACAAATTCTGAATGTTATATTAGATATAAATTAAAAAAAAGTATATAACAATATCAAAAAATATATAACAAAATTGAATTTCATCAAAAAATATAAAAATATAGGAAATTATTTTCCAAAAATATAATACGTTATTATATTTGACAGCGTAAAATGAGGAAAATATTTATTATTTTTTTAATGCCATTTCCGTTTTATAAATAGAAAATATTTTCGTTTATATATTTTATGATTATGAATGAATATACGATCTAAAAATGTTCAATATATAAAATTTTTTAATTAAATTTTAATTATAATTTGAGCACACATAAAATCATTTTTTAACAAGATTATACTAAAAAATATGTTAAAAATTTAAAAAAATAAAAAAATAACTTTCATATACAAATTTCTTATCATTATTTCTAATATGGAAAATGTTTTTTTTTTGTTCTTTTTTTTTACTTTTAAATAGAAAATATTCAATTTCCTTTCGAGACGATAGACAAGATAATTAAGTTAGTCATGTGTGTATTTTCAGAAAATTTATTTCATTGTCCAATTTTGTTATCTTCAATATTCACATTATCAGGCAAGAAGTCACACCTTTTTGAATTGAACACGTTTTTCTTCATATTTCAATACATAATTTTACATTTTTACTTTACCGGAAAATATTTGTACATGCATACATAAATTTATCTAATATATAAATATACATACATAAAAAAAAAAAATTAGTTTTTCTTTTTTTTAAGGATTATTTTCATTCGTTGTATATTTTATTTGGTATATTTGCATACAAAATTATTTTACTACATGTAGGAAAATGTTCACTTCATTGAATTCTTATTTTTTTTTTTTTTGTGTACATTTTGTCCTTTTGCTCATGAAAAGGATTGTATATATATAGAGAAAAGTCCAGCAGATTAATTGTCAATTCAGGAAACTGAAAATACAAAACGCAAATACGTGATGCACTTCCGATTCACCTGTCCTGAATAATATCTATAGTATCTGGTGTACTCCGCACAAAATATTCATATACACATTTACCTAATATTTGAGTGGAAATAACAACAACAAAAAAATTTGTGTTTTTTCTGTTTTTGTCTTTACCGGAATAACCAAAAATGTTTCTATATTTTTGGAAATCAGGATAAATATATTCCTATTTTTATTTTATAATACTATATTAATTTTATGTGTCGAATCCTGATAAAACCATTACCACAAAATAATATTTCGCTGGTGGGGGATTTTTTGTGTAAATAAATATAAAAAAGAAAGAATGAGACAACCAAAAAAGAATAATCACCAGATAACACTTTTCGCAGCAAAAAGAGCTTGTTCCAGCAAAGTTACACCACGGCATCAAACGTGATTGATCCTGGTAACTGGTAACCACATATAGTAAGTATTACAAAATTTTATTACATACAAATCGACCACGTAATTATCGAGCAAATGAACACGTTAAAAGTATGTTAGATGTCAGAACGTACAGAAGCACATGCTGTGACACAGATCACTATTCTGTGTCACAATATTTAGGCACAGGATTGCAAATGCTAAAAAAGGAAATGAAAAAATAATAAACTAAATTAATAAACAAAAAGATGCAGAAATGCGAAAATATTACGAAAACGTATAAAATAATAAAACCGAAGAAACTCAGGATAACGATAATATACCAGATTATCTTGTAAAATTCAAATAATGTCTCACAAGTATAACAAGGCAAATAGGAGGACATGGACAACCAAAAATTAGAAGAGACTTCTAATTTGAAGCTGCAGTTAAGAGAAAAAAATGATGCATCAAGGAAATGAATTCTAATTCTACTAAAAACTTGATGTAACTGGCAGAGTTATACAAACGAGAGAAATAAGGTAAATAAGAAATGAAGAAAGAAGTGATTGGCCAAAAGAAAAAGTTGGAAAAATATATCAAGCTCGAGTTGCAAATGATATAAGAGCAACGTTTAAAAACATAAAATATATAAAAAAAAAATGGATTACAACTACAACCCAGAATTTTTAATTGCCAAGATAAACAAGACAATATGCTTATAGAAGGGAATGAAAGTTAAAATAGATGATCTCAGTATACTTCCAAAAGATATTAAATGCTGGTAGCGAAGAAGAGGAGCAGGAAGAACGCGAACCAATGACTGATGAAGAACCTTTCAATGAAGTATCAGCATATGAGGAAAGAAGTAGTAGATGCAACATAGCTCCAGGTGAAAATGTAGTGGTAGCTGAAATGTTGAAAGTAGGTGGAGAATACCTTTGGGAAAATACATACAATAATATGTAAAATGTGAAGTAAGTAGAAAATGTGAGTTGAAATAATGGGTTATTATTGGTTATATATATAAAAAAGGAAAAAAAACCAAGATGTGATAATTATCAAAGCATTACATTATTATGTACTGGATACAAGATATTCTCAAATATTTTATAAAAGATTAAGCATTTATTCGAAACAAATTATAGACGAGTACTCCTGTGAATTTAGACCTTATAGATCGACAATAGACCAATTTTTTTTCAATACAACAAATCACGAAAAATTTCTATGAATATAATATTGATTTACATTTAGTAGTGCTGCAAGCTGTAAAATCCCCATCTTTTAGTGTTGCAATTGATATCAAACAACGTAATTTTTTAGCAGCAATTTTATTTAAGCTAGTACTTCAGAATTACTTAGAAAAGATAGATACAATTGGAGATACTTTTTTTATAAAATAACTATGCAAAACGACACACTAGTTAAAAAAAATTTGTAGGTCTCTGGAGGACTGTAGGTGGGAATAAATAAATTTTAATTTAAGATCAATGAACAAAACTCTAAATATAGCTGAAAAGTCAAGATCAATGAAAAAAATAAATGTTTTTGCAGGAGTTAACAATAACAACATTAATTTTAAATGGATTACTATGTACAAACATATTTATAAACAATAAACGTAATTAAAATGAAAATTAATATAATATATACATAAAACTAATACGTTTGATACTAATTACTGAAATACGTATTATTAAAATATTCATATAAATTACATTTTTGAAATTTTCTTAGTATTTAAAAAAGTTATTGAGTTAAACACAGGTAAATTTGTATTGATTGCTTTCAATCAATTAAATTAAAGAATAATAAGTTTTAAATATCTTCATTGCTTTTTACAAAATAATTTTGATTAAGGTTACATAATAAATCACAACTTCAAATGACATACTTCAAATTATATATTTTTATTTCATATAATCTATACTAAATAAGATCACAGGAAATATACTAAATGAATCATGGGACACGAAACTAAAACCGAACCAAAACCATTTCTTTTTGTTATCACAAAACCAAAAGCAAACGTTACCAGAATTTAATATAGTTTCCATCACTATTTAAAATACTTGAAATAAATCCTTTACAATAAATTTATTTTACTTTATTTCAATTCAAATTCATAGTTAAAATTTCTTAAATATTTCAAAAATTTCTCAATTATTTCTTATAGAATTATGAAAATTTTGACAAGCTCTAATTAAAATTTACTATATATGATTATTATGATCCTATTCTGGACATAACTTTTACATTTCTTCCATTTTAATATTTCATTTTAATTAAAAAATATTGAATACTATATAAACTGGTAAATCTCATTAATATTTCTCAAGTTACAAAATATATAATATTTGATTTTACATTTTACAAAATAAATGAAAAACTGTCACTCAATTTATTATAGAAATCTATATTAATAAACTATTTTATATTATATATATAAAATTAACAACACCCTACAAATAAATTTATCAACAATTATTTTAATTATGCAAAAGTAATCTTTACTTTGAAATTCTTGAAAATTTATTCAATTGTAAATTTCATTATGATATTCACCAAAAAATCCTTAAAATGCCAATTCAATATATATATATGTATATATATATATCAATTAAAATTTATGGAATATTCAAAATATATTGGAAATTTTCCTCTTATTGAAATAATTGTTTAAAATTTTCCTGTACATTATATTTATATATATTTATATATTGGTAAATAAATAATTAATAAAACAGAAATCATTTGAATATTGTTCACCTATCCAAAAATTTATTTTTCGGATTTTCGGTTTCAATATAGTCAAAATATTTGTCATTTTATTGAATTTAATTTAAATAAAATGTATTTATATCGATATATATATAAATATCGATATTAAAATAAGTGTCAATTATAATGTCTGAAAAATATATTATAACATTTCAATAAATTTTCTATTTTATCATTTAATATGAGCAATTTTAATATACTTTTTAACAGATTGTAATACAACAAAATTTTTGGCTAAAGATCTTAATAACATTTGTCACAAGTTAAATTTCAAAATTGAATTTTTAATTATAAATTATGAAATTTAAGATTATGAAATATACATTTTTGTAGAAATATGAATTTGACTATTTTAAATTATGTTATATCAAAAATATTTTAACAATATTTCTAAATTTTGGTATCCTGACATCAATTTAGATCAAATTTAAATGTTAAAAGAATAAATGTTTCAGCTATATTTCAGCTATGTTCAGCCTAACATTTACTTATGACAAACCCCTATCTAACGTAAAATTCAAAAATTCATTTAATTTTCAAAAAATAAATAGTATAAGTTTAAAATCTTTTAAAATTTTGTATTTTAAATAACAACACTTAAAATTATAGTCTATTTTGATTTTCAAAATATCAAATATACATATATATACCATAAGGATTTTTAATTATATTTCATTTCGGTTCATATATATACGAATACATAATAATCTAATTCAATGTGTATACGAGGACAGGACAATTTTAAACTAATACTATAAAATTATTATCGCATGAACAGTGATGGAATAAAATTATGTAAAATCTACATTTATACCTAATACATATATATATATATTTGAAATTAAATTGAGAGTCCATTTTTGAATTTTGTATCCTTTTAATTATATATACATATGTATATATATCGAGGATGGAAACCGGTTTTCAAACGAATCAAAAAACCATAAGAAATATCAACATTTTCACGAACTAAAACTAAAATCATAAATTATTTATTAATTCCTTCAAAACCACTAACAAGAAAATATTTTTTATAAAAAATCAAAACTAGTACATGAACTATAAAAATTGAGACTTCCAGAAGTCAAAATTGAAACCCCAAAAATACGAAACGCTTAAATATATTTATAAAAGTTAGCGTAGTTATAATGATGTACTGTGTGGTGTTGTACCAAATTATTACCATTACGAATGTTGTCTTAAACAATTAGTATACATGTGCAACATTAGTAGCCACATAATAGAGGAAATAAAGTGAATGGGAAAAGAAAGAGAAATCAACCTACTGGAACAACATCCCAGGCATACGCCGAGGGAAGCGATTCCTAGATTTATCAAACAAAAGGGCTGAAGAAGTCCTCATACTTAACAAAACCGAGCTACGTATAATAACTGGCCTGTTCACGGGCCACTGCGCGCTCAGGTATCACCTAAACAAAATCGGAAAGTCTCATTATAATGACTGTCGGTTCTGTTCGGATGATGATAAATTTGAGGAAAACACCCTCTGCGATTGTAGCCCGAAAAAGGCTGACACACCTGGTTAAGGGATTTCTGAGCCCTCTCGAATTCAGGGGTCTTGCCGTCAGAAAAACTCTACGTTTCTACAGAAGCCTGGGTATTAACTGACCAAATATTAGTAGGGTAGGCACAATAGATCTCTTTAGGTCGCAGTGTAGGGAGGCGGTACTTCTGCCTTAACGATCCCTTTATTATCTAATCTAACATTAGTAGGTGACACTATATGGAAAAAAATTATGGAAATATCTTTAGTCCTTTTACAAAATGATTATATAATAAATTACAACATTTAACTACCCTATCATTTATTCATTTTTAATTGTTTGAAACACTTTTCTGATGTTTCTACATCTTAATTTCTTGATATACAAGAAACCAAAACCATTTTTAAGAAACATTTCAAACGAAAACCGAACTGAATTGTATATTTTCCTTGGTTTCCATTCCTGATATATTTATAAATTATATTCTTGATTGAATTTTTGTTTCTGATATAATGTATATATTGTAATACTAAAATTAACTACCTTAGAAATAGTAAAAAAAATTTTTGTACTGATATTGCAAATATATATATATGTACATAAAATATATTATTATATAAGTTAGAATAGAGTAGCTCTTACATCCGGTAAAATGATTCTCTGGCTGATAATTGATAAACATTTGAACTCAAAATAATAACTAAAAGGATGTACATTTAAGGAAAATAATATTAGTAAACGATTTATTTATTTTTTAATGTGTGCAATTTAAGAACCTTAACATATTATATAAGTATATTTATATGTATATAATAATAATATGATAAAATTTACAATTTTATAATCTGGTAGAATTGATTATGACGTTAAGAGGATCAACATATATAACTGACAATAATTTTCCATATGGACTTTCAATGTTATATAATCTGATTATAATGAAAATTTGGTTAGTTTGAAATAAATAAATTGTTTTTAGACAGATTTATAAATCAGACTTTGAAAATCAATAAAGCAATTGGAATGCATAGGGTTTTTTTTTTTTTTTTTTTGAATAATTTAATTATTTTCCAAGAAAAATTTTAATCGCGAAATTATCAGCTAATTAAAAATAATTTCACAAGCATAAATTATTTATAATTTTCAAATATCATTACATCAACATTTGTAACGCAATTTAAAATTTATAAATTCCCTGAATTTCCATGCATTTGAAGTAGGTACTTATATTTAAGAGAAGGAATATTTTTATTATTCCGCTTTTGACTGAAAGATGCAGTCACGATTTGCTTCTTGCTAATATACATTTTCTTATTTAATTTTACACATTTAATTACAAATTTAACTATAAATTTCTTCAATTTAAATATTCTGCAGGAAAAAGGTCCTTAAATTCAAAAATTAAGATTTCAAATTTTGTTTCAATCATCAATTTTTTTTAAACTTTTTTTATAAAAATTTCACAATAAAAATCTTTTCATAAACTTTTTCTTTTTTTTCATTGAATGCGTTACTATCTTCTCCTGTGCATTTATTAGTAATCAAAATTGTTAGATAAAGATAAATCACTACACCAACAGTAAAATAAAAAATAACTAATATTGTTACAGTATCAAGTAAAATGAAATTCAATTAGAAAAAACCAATAAAATTAATTTCGCTACTAAAAATACAATAAAATAAAATAAATAATAGTAATAAAAAAAACTAAGCAGTGAAGTTACAATCTAACAAAACTAAAAAATAGTATATAATATTCAATTTTTTTTTTCCTTTTTTCATCTGACTGGAGGGTAAATCGTCTTCATTTTCTAAGTTCCTTTCATCAAAGACCAAACCAAACCAAAAAAAACTATATTTGAAAGAATCAAAAAAAATCAACACTCTGAGATTGAAATTTTATGCTTATATATGCTTTTCAATTTATTATTATATAAATTGGTATGAGAAAGGATTTTTTTTTTATTTTGTATCTAGTCCAAAGTCAATTTCAAAATTTTTGCAATCGCTATTTTTTCCATTGTTAAGGATGATGACGGGCTCTATAATAAAATATACTATCATAAAAAAAAAAAAGAAATCCTTAAAAAAAAAACTAATGATGATGCTAGCAATGTTACTACTATACAATTTTTTGTTTAATTCTCCTTCAAAACATTTTTTTATTTTTTTGTTCTATTTTCATCTCTAGCCCCCAACATACAAAAAGAAAAATCAAAGCCAAGCAAGAATATAATTTTATATGCAAGTAGATTCAACATATACTTAGATAGATTTTCAAGTGTGGTAATTGAACCCGAGGGTAAGTAAAATAAGAAACGAAAAAAAAAAAATTAGGACAAAAAAAAATGAAATACATAACCAAGTAAATCTATAGAAAATCACTTTTTTTCATATGAAATTTAAGTTTATTCCAGCATTAAATTCAAGTTAAATATTATTTCAACAGTTCTTGTTCTTGTGAATATTTAGGTTTCTGAAGAATTTTATTAAAAGTATATTACCACAATAAAATTAAGCTATGCAATAGATAAGAAATTCTTTAAATATATTTCGTATTCTATGGAAAAGTTAACCATTGAAATGAAGATATTGAAGTCAATAAATATTTATAACTATAAAACTATTTGAATTACGTGAAAGTTTATGGCTATGTCATCATTACCATCATATCTTTAAGTGCTACAGTCCGGAGTGAGCCTTGACTTCAAGTGATGTCTATCTTGTGCACTCCACGAATAACTTTTAGGTCTTTTTTTAGACTCTCTACAGCACATATTTGTATGGAATGTCCTCTAAATTGTATTCTTATTAGCACCGCAATAAAAATTTATTGTTTACGTTTTACCTGTGGTAAACCAACTTGCCTAATCCATTTTATTTTCATACATTTTATGAATAGTATTAATATCTTTTCAAAAATTGATTCACTCTAAAAATTCTGCATTTTATCTTTCATGGTATAAATGTCATTTACGCCTACATCATCCACACATTTCATTTCATCCCTACTCAAATTTACTTAATTAATTTCTTGTTTATATAGTCATCAACATAATTTTAACAATAATACCTAATTTTTTCAGGCTTTTTTCAAACCCCTAAATTTAAAAATGTTAAAAATAAAAATATTTCTATACTTTAATCGTTCATTTCTCGCCTTTATATTTCAATTTTCTTATATTATGTACAATGGAACGAATACAAATAATAAAAAAAAATACTGATAATCCTTGTTCCTTTTACTTTACCCAAATTTGACACAATATATTTCCCCTTTTACCCGGGAGCATTATTTTTTTTATTGTAAAATCAAAACGAACAATAACAACAACAAAAATACATAGAATTCGAAATATATTTAAAGAATTTCTTATCTATTTCAGAGCTTAATTTTATGCTGATCCATCTTTGCTATAAATATATAGAAATCTTTAACCAAATATAACAACAAAATATCTCAACTCTAATAAATATATAAAAAAAAGAAAATCTATATGGAAAATAAACAAAGAAAAACATCAATGAATCAGAGATACGAAAAAAAAAATATCGTAATGATGAAAATTGATAAGGAAAAACTTGAATTATATTTATTACAAATTATTATACAGTGTGGTAATTTATAATAAAAATTGTTCCAATTTTTATTACGGAATAGTTTACTCTTTAGTGGTTGTGACGATAAAAAAAAACAGTGTACTAAATTAAATTAAGAAAGATTGCAGTGTGAGGAGGAAATTTTAATCTTGAAAAATCAATCATATTAATCGAAATTTCACAGATTCATCATAAAACATCTAATTAACGAGCTTATTCTTTCTTGTCAAATATGATAGTCGTGAACAACCTAAATAATGTGTCATATGTTTTGAACTAAATTTTGTATTTTACGACTGTACGATTAAAATAAAACTTATTTACGTCAATATATTTGCCTTAATTGTTTCAGAGTTTATATTACTAATTTTTCTAAACTTTTGCAATAAAATACAAAGGAAAGTTAGTCACATCTCTCCTTCTTTTCGAATATGGTATTGTAATTGACTTGGAATTGGTTCTACATTATTTTTAAATTATAGTCTTAGAGTCTATGAAGCACGGCGTGATATTATAGTATAAAAATTTTACTTTAATGATTATTTCTTTATTATTGTTTTTACTAATTTACAATTTTCTTATATTGTTTATATAAGAAAAAATATTTTAAAACCTCTTAGTTATTCAAACAAGTTTGTAATGTATATGATAATCGTAATTGACGTGTATTTAATTTAATGGATTTTTCTTTTAACCGGAAAAAAAGATTTTTTTGATTTTAAGTCAAAGATTGTGATAACTTTCGTAATCTTTGAATTGTTCTCACTTTCATAAAAAAATTACACTTAAAATAATGTAATTAATTTATTTAACTCTGTCAAAAAATTCTAATATTTCTATTTAGTTCAGTTACTCTCAAGATTGTACTAGGTTCTGTACTAGGGTTTCAATTTATGATTTTTGCTAGAAGCAGAAAATTAATTAAATTTGTCACTAAATCACTTTTAGAATAAAAATAGAATTTTCAAGTATGAAATATTTTGTCATAAAGATATTTGATTAAAATTAATATTTTAGATTGATTCATGAACTGTAACGTAATTATTTAATTGTCGGAAATCAGATGTTAATAGAAAGTTAATATAAATTAGGAATTTGCAACGAATGTGAAATATATTTCTTTTGATGTCATTGAAATTTACTGATAAAAATATTGATGAATAATTTAACTATTTTATTAAAATGTGTAAGTAATGATTAAAATTATATTATAAATATTGTATCCACCTATCCCCAGTATATTTCATTCAAGAAAATGAAAAAATTGGAGAAATGGCAACGAAAGAATATAATTTATAAAGTAGGGGGACTGGGTCTAGTAGACTGTTTCTAGTAGCAACTAGTGAATGAATATTTTTAGATCACAATAGTGGATGAATAATCAATGAATGAAATCAAAATTATTTGGAATTATTATTATCTCTACACAAATATCTAAAATTTCAAGCTGGAAGGACTACAACAGGACACATTATTTGAATGAATCATGTCGTACGTCTGGCAACAACTATACAAACTATTGATATCCAAAGGATCTCTCTATATACATACAGGAAATTCAAAACTTGTTTTTTTAATAACTTGATAGAAACAGGTCTTCTATGGGTAAATAAATTTTCTTTGTATATATGACTCGTCTATGTCGGTTTAATCCATTTTTTCAAAATAAATTAATTTCAATTAATATAATCAATTATAATTATATAATTTTGAATGAATAATTTGATGCAACTTTAGTTATTTTGTTTATTGAATATAATATAATCAAAGACTTTATTAAATTTATTAAAAAATTCAATATTCAAATATATTTCGAAATAAATAAAAATGAATTTACAACACTTTTATGATAAACGCCTAATATTTATATAAATAAAAATATAAAGATGTCGATTTAATATTAATATCCTTTGGTATCACACAATTTATATATTTAAAAAAAAAACATAATGTTATGTCTGTCCTTGAGCTCTCTTCAGAAAGAAGAAGTACATTTTTTATATAGTATATTGTATTGTAAAAACGGACAAAGGACTCTAAAAAGTCTCATACTTTATATATACATATTATCCTGTGGAAGACCATTAACCAATATTTTACATATATATTTATATATAAAGAGTTATAACAAAATTCTCTTCATAGGAAAAGAAAATATTAGGGTATTTGAACTTGACATTAGTCCTTAATATACTTAATAATATTTATATATGTATATAATATATTATGGTTTTTTATATGTATATAATAAATTCAAAAGATTTGCGTTAAAGTGCTGATAATTCAGTTATAAGGACATTTACATATTTTATATATTAGGGATACTTTTATGATTTGTTTAATATAGATATATATGTATAGTAGATGAATATGGTTTAAGTGTAAATTACAAGTGGTATATTCCTTTTTGATCAGTGACTAGTGACAGCTTTTAAATATACTTAATGGGTAGTAAATATGTAAATATAATATAATTATATTAATATTATAGATTATAGTTAAAGTGTTTGCTTTAATTTAGTTTTAAGTTATATAAATTTTAAAGCATATTTTAAATTACCAGATAGTAATATTAATAAATATAAATAATTATAAATTTAAATTAAATTAAATAATTAATTATAAAACATTAACAATTTAGATAAAACTGAGTGAACGACCATAGTTTAATTTGACATAAATTATATTCTATTCAAAAATTGAATCAATAATTTGCAAATTAAAATATTTAATTCATTTCAATTAAATCTTTTTTGGGAAATAAATTTAGCTGACAATTAATGAATTCTAAATAAAGAAATTAATGATATTATTGTAATAGGCTATCTATATACGGATTATTGATTTGCGGCAAATTGGCCGGATGAACAATTTATACAGAATTCATAATTATACTATACGTCTTTGAAATTTATCCAATAAATTTACCCAATATAAAATACCAGCAATTCGATCCATTTATTATTCAGAATTTTAGCCAAATTACCGAATAATTAATTTTTATTAAACAGTCACAAAAATGTTGAGCTAATCAGTAGCATATAAGTTCAAAATCAAATTTAACTGAAATTTAACATTTGATTATCTAAATGTTTCAATCTTGGAATAATTTTCCGAACTTGAAAGTCTTTTATATTTTTTTTAGATATCTTGGAACAGGAAATAAAATAAATTACTAAGAGTTTATTTAAGAAGTCTAAGCCGCCGTACAACTAGTACCAATAGTTTAATAGTTATGTTTTTTTTGGCAACGAAGGAAGATAAATTAGAAGGAATGAGGGCTGGGTCTAGTAGACTGTGCCTAGTTGATGAATATGTAATACTGTTACTAGTACGTTTAATTTGGCACAAATTAATATTCTAAACATAATTAAAACCAAATTTATAAGCGAACTTACATAAATTTTTAAGGGAATTATATCTAATAAGCTTTATATGCTATTAAAATTTAATTTTTGTATTTAAAACCTCTTATTTCAAATATCCTATATCAATTTTTATTTACAGTGAATGTGAACTCTCTCTTACAAATAAAAAACAATTTAAATAAAAACATGCTTAATTCTAATAACAAAGTATGCAAAAAAAAATCCATTTTTTATTAACTTTTTCATCCGATTTGCGGTTATAATTTTCTATCTCATAAAAATTGTATATACTACTTAAAATACATAAAAAACAGTGTACAATGTAAACTGAACCTAGCCCCCTTCCAAATAAAACCTCTTGGACATTTTAGGGAGACGATTCTAACCATTTACATATTTCGTATTAGTCTGACAAAGAAATAAAAAGTTAAAACCTATTGTACACTGAATTATAAAGTGGTCAACAAAATAAAACACAATTGTAGCTACTATGATAACAAAAGTTATCATTTTATCCACAAATTCAATAAAAAAAATAAAGCTAAAGTAATAAACTCTCCAAAAAAGATTCTGTTTAACTACTTTTTTAGCATATTTTTTTTGGATATTCCGCTGGTAAATTTATATTTATCTTGAATTTTGTAAAATCGTAACTGGACAAATTAATATCGTACTGTTGAACGATTTCCATGCATATAAACATTTTCACTAACGAGAATTGCATGTTTAGAATGCCGATACATAACCAGAGGATGGAAATAATCCTTAATTAATGGTCAAAAAATATGTATAATTTACACCGAGAAACAAAATTTTTTAACACTTTGTCTATTCGTTAAATATCACACAGCAGCAACATAACTTTCAGGCGGAGGTGCTAGCCATAGAACATAAGGCTTCACTTAAAACGATGAAGGTGATATCACACGAGGATATCACAATCTATCTTGGGCGCTCGATTCAATGGTAATCAAATCGTACTTGGTCAGGAGATGCATAGAAGTGATTCAGAGACTCTGCAGGATTAGTTCGGTAAAATTGTGTTGGACAAAATCACGAAGAAGAAGGTATGGGAATATGAGTTAATACTGTCAGGTGATCAAAGAACTTTGGCCTGAGAGGAATCTTAGTACAGCAAAGATGCTTTTATCGCAGAATAGGAACAACCTGAGAATGTCGGTGGCCAATATAATAGGGCACTGTGTCTTAGGGAAGATGGCCAAGAGATTGAGCCTAGATTCGTGTAGGGGTGTCACGATTTGAGTGTAGCGTAAGGTATCAGTCTTCACTGATATCTTCTTGTGTACATTTGTCCGAATATATTTTATTTTTTTTAATTCCAATAGAATAGACAAGGATAATTATCTGGACTTTCAAAATCCGATTAGTATAAAACTTGTGCATTATTATTTAGCTATGCATCTTTTATGGTTCAATAAAATGCCGATCGGGACTCAAAATATTTTACATTTTTACTAACAAAAAACTAAACAGATACAAAACTTCCAACAAACAAACGAAAAATTATTATCTTTCTGTTGTGGTTAATACAATTTTGTTTTATTTAAGGATTTTCGTTTTAACTAAAGTATTTTTTTTTACCAGAAATTAACTTTACTATTTTGTACTTTGACCAGTTTTTTACTATTTTTTTTTTTTTTGTTATTCATCTTTGTGGTGTTAATATTTTACTTATTTTTTTTTTTTTGGGAAAATGGTTAGCATAATAAATACAACACAAAAACTGAAATAAAATATTTTGAAGTAAACTGGAAATTAACTTAAAACGAAACTATTGCTTTGTTAATCCGTAGATCCACAAAAATGAGCTTAAGAGTAGTAGTCTTCATATTTGATGCTTTGTTATAGTTGAAGTTGACCAGCAATGCACCAGGAATTATATCTCATAAGTAATAATAGCAATATGTCTTTAAAGTTCATAATTGCGTACAAAATCTATCAAAAATAGTAAATATTATTTCATTTTAGAGAACTATAAAGAGAGCTACAGATATCTTTAACTTCGAAAAATTCGAAATCATTAGATTCAATATATTGAAAATATTTTGTTATTCTTAATTTCATACAAATATCGTACAAATTAATTTTTTATGCAATGTCCTACTACAATTAAATTTTAAATTTCATAATATGATTAACAAAAACAAAACCAAACCCCTAAAAAGCTGAAAACTAAATTATGTCAGAATTTTATTCTTAATTTGTCAAGATTTAAATATATTGAAATTTAAATTTCAACAATATGACCTCAACTCTACATGATACATTCAAAATATATTTAAATTTAATCTGGCAACAATGTGAAATCTGCCATTCATAACAGAGTACTCCATATTTCGATGATTTAGACAAAATTAAAAATGTTGTACCTTTTATAAAAATCTGGTTTCAAAATCGGACTTAATTTAGGAGCAGATTTTCCATGTATATTCTAATTTCGAATATTCTAATTACTAGAATAATTTTAAAAAAACACACCAAATTGATGTATAGTTCTGTTCTTAGGATCTACTTATCGATATAATCATCGAAATTATAAAAGTCTTACTTACGGTGTTTACATTACAATTTTCAGTTGGACAGAACATATGTTCTGTCTATCAAATGTCAAGACAGACAAAAATTCTGTCACGACAGAAAACTCACGATTTCTTTTCAGACAACTTTTCAGACATTATTTATCATTTGTTAATTTTCAAAATGCTGATTGATAAAAAGGTAAGTTTTGTTTATGATATTTATGTATATATAAATAATAAATTTCAGAAATTAAATGAAGGTACCTACATAAATTAATTATATAATATAAATTTTAATTTTAATATTTTTATAACTAATTACTTTCTTGTTAACGACATGATTACAAATGAAATGTCAGGCAGAAATGACATCAAATCGCTAGTGTGTTTTATTTTAGCTGTCAAAAAAATATGTCCGACATTTATGGTAAATGGTAAGTCACAGCGTTGCTATACTCACACCGAGCATCGTACAATTATTTTTCTTTACTTGCTGATTTGGATCCTTTGTTGTGATACAAATTTACCTTTATTTTCCTCCGATTGATCGTTTTCAATAAAACGTAAATCTAAATAAAAATAAGTTGTTCGAACACGTAACGAATTTGAAGATATGCGTGTTGAAACGGATAAAAAACACAAAAAAAAACTAGAAAGAAAAATAGAAATTACATCAGAAATCTTTATATCTATACTAATATGAAGGAAAATAATAATTATTACTAGAAAATTTGTCTTTAAACTTTATTTTTGTTGCTTGTTACTTCAGAAAAAAATATATTTTCTGAAATATATTTAAAAATTATACTAAAACTTCAATTGACAGTGTAAAAATAAAAAACTTCTTATTTTCAAAAATATATAAAATTAAATTTATCTTTTAAAATTTCCATTATACAAAATTAAATGTCATAGTTTCATTGGACATCAAAAATATTTTCATTTTTTTTTTTTAATATAAATAAATATGCACTCGGATAGAATTCCAAATATTAAGGCAAATCCTTTTACTTAAAGCCCTCTTCTACTCATAAATATTTTCATATTCATAAGTTTCTTTTTTAGCTTATTTCTATAAATATATATATATATAAATGTACCTACATAAATATAATATAGTATCTTTTTCGTCCTTTGCTATTTCGCATATCGTCTTTCTGGTTTTATGGATTAAAAGTAAAATTTCTAGAGAAGAACAAAAAAAAAACATTGAAACCAAGGATTATTTTATTATGCGTTAGTGTCGTTGTCGTAAACCGAAAATGATATTCAATTCTCATAAAATTTTTGTTTATCCCCTGCTATACTCCTATAATTCCTCATCATGAATCTTCATTACCCGCCCACATAATATATTTAGTTAGCCACTAACTGCAAAATTATGATTCAACTATTGTGGCCAGATTAAAATTTTGTGTGTTGGTTGGTGATCGGGTTTAAATTTAACTAACTGGTTTGGAATTGGATAGGAGGTTTACAACAGCAACAACAAAAATGGTAAATGAACATATTATATTTTGATATTTTTATTTACTGGGTATATAGAAAAGTAAGGAGATGAGGATTATAATAAAAATAATATATAAAGGATAAGTTTTTTTTTTTTTGGGTTTATTTTGCATTATGAATGATGATGCTAAAAAGTTTATGCGACAAGTTTATATTTTGAACATTGAATTTGTATATTATATAGATATATATAAATTTTAAATATATATATATTTTTTTTTAAGTTGAAACTTTTACTTTATAAAGCTTTGTATTGTTGAAGAGGAAGAAGAGAAAGGATTTTAATAAAGTTTTGATTCTGTTTCAGATTTTTATTTTTTATTTTTTTATTTTTTATTTTTTTGTAAATATAGTAAAAAGAATGATATAAAATATATTTTGTTTCTTGTATAAATTAATAGCATTTCCAGGTCAAAGTGTACATTTATCGTATTCAACTAAAATTAAAGCCAATTCAATATTAAAATACTCACACGAAAATGCATCCATTTTAATTAAATTTATCTAAATCTATCAATAAAATTATAAAAAATCATATTTTCTTCATTATTTCAATTATTATTAAACTTTAATTATTTTTTAATGTTTCAACTTGAAAATTACTTTAATTATTATTGAAGTTGCAGTTGAAAATTATGTTGTAATTACAGTCACTTTCGCTTCGCGCAATTAATCTTATAGTTATATCTGAATCCTTGCTATCTGAATCTTTATATGTATCGTGATCATAATTAAGGAATAATTTAGATTTGGTTAAAATTTTATATTTTAATTTCAAATTGTAATTTGATCTGGAAATTTTTTATTATATATTTATTAAACTTAAACTGTTTCTCTGTCATCAACATAAATAAAATAATGATTTTTTTTTTGTATTTTATTTTAGATTTTGAATGACTGCATTTTTTCTATATATAAATATAATTTAAATGCACATAAAATTATATCAACTACAGAAGGATAAAATGATCTCATATCTCTAATATTTATATAAGGATATATTTTTATGATGGGATTTTATTTTCTAGATTATTATTTTTAATTTTATGTTATTTTCTATATTTTTATTTTTTTTCTATTTTTTTGTATTTAAGATTAAATTTAAAGATATTATATTTTAGATTGTTTATGTTTTATGTATGAATACAAAATAAATTACAAACAAAATCCAATGACAGTGTTAACTAGAATAATTTAAAATAACTGAAAGATTATAATATAGAATACTCTGGAGTTTAAAATAACTTTTAAAATTGAATTTTAATAATTTGTGGAGCACCACAAACGAAAAATAATAAATATTACTGAATAAGTTTGAAAATATTTTGTAATTTTTTTTTGTAATTACAGGATATCCTTTTGTGAAGTTGATGTAAAGTTTAATAGATGTTTTTTACATTACTATATGGAATATATGAGAAATTAACATGAAAACCTAAATTAGTGGTCCTAAAAAAGTTATACAAAAAATTATGAATTTATATAAAAAATGTAGTTTAAAAGATTATTATCTGACATTTTCTTTAAAACTTATTATTATGCTGCAATGTGTAATATTATAAACTGATTTTACTAGTCCTATTCAAATATTTCTCAAAATATTGTCAATATGAAATAATTCTCATAATAAATACAGTTTTCAAGTGCAGTAATATTTATACTAACTGATATCTGAATCAAAGGTAAAATAATATATCTCAAGTATTGTCAAATTTATAAATTAGGATTGTCGGACATGTAACTCATATTTTTAAAACCTTCCATATTGTTTTATATTAAAGGGTGGGCCATAATTCACTATTGAAAATTAAATGTTACCTAAATAACCTTTTAATAGTTGGCCAAAAACTGATTATGAGCAATGAAGTTCATTTAAGTTAAATAGTTTAATAAACAGAACCTAAAATTTTGGTATACTGAAATTTGTAGATCTATAAATATGCCAAATTATGTTATTATATCCGAGAACATCCTTGGGATCTATAATTCTTCGAATATTGATATGAAACTGTATTGGAAAATTGAGAACGGTTCATGATTATTGAGTTATGGCCCACCTTGTCAATTTTACAAATTAAATTTGAATTTTACTTCAATAAAACTTAAATTTAATATTCACTAACTTTAACAAAACTGCAAAATATTATAAAAAAAATAAATAAAGTTCAGTTTTACCCTATAAATAATTCAACATTATACGATTTTTTTTTTATCCATTATCCTAGCATAAAATTATCTATTTACAACATAATAACAGAAATATTATGAGTGTAAGTGATAAATAAATTTCCATTTATTTTTTATAGTGTACATACCATAAAATAAATAAATAAATTATAAAAATTGAAAATTTAAATTTCAACTAAAACATTTAACCAACTCAGACATTCTATAAAGATAAATTTATTTATTAAAAACATAAAAAAACGAAATTGTATTTTAATAAATATTTTAAAATCTATATTCCATTTTGAAACAGACAACAAACAAACAAAAATCTTTAAATTCTCTCTTCTTCACGTAATATATTTCAAAATTTACACAAAAATTACAATATGAACAGAAAATATTACAGTATACTCGTACCAAAAGTGTAGGAAACTCGTACCACCTTTACTCGTATACAACGCAAATTCCCATCAAGTTAAAAAAGAAAACAAATTTTCTTTTGGCTAGTGTTAAACGCACGATGAAAAATATCTTTAAACATTTATTACAAAAAATAAAAATAAAAAGAAAATATTAAAAAAATATTTTTTTTTATTTATTTATTTATTTTTATTTTTATTTTTTTGTATTTTTGCTACTTTAAAAGTAACGCGAAACACTAAATATTAAATATTCAAAACTATTTGGCCCCCACTTGTACAGTAGGTTTTCAAATTAGAATAAAAATATCTTACCCAAATGTGTAATAAAGGTGAAAAAAAAATATACATAGATACACTTTAGAATTACAAAAATCTACATTTTATACTTTTTAAGGAAAATTTTTATATTTAGTTTAGAATATTTCAAATCACAAAAATATACTTATTAAATTCGCGGTGTATGTATGCTAAAAATATTCAGTGATTAAGATAAAATTTTGTAATTTTTGAAATATAAATTTTATAATTATCCTACATAAAATAGAACGCTTAAATCGAATTCACATCATCATATAAATTGAAATTGTTATAATTAAATCGCCCAAATAACTTTTGGTATATTTTAGTTCATCCCAGCAATAAATCACAGTGGGTAACTAAATTATTCAATATTTATTTCTCGAAAATTCTTGAAGATTTTCAAATTTATATTTTAGTCTGAGGTGTTGCCTTGTAAATAAGTGCGAAAGATTACCTAAAATATGGCTCACTTCAATTCCGAAATTAAAGTCATTACTCTTAAATCTAAATAGTCCAAAATTGTCGAAAGTTTTATTCTCAATTATGATTTATGTCGTTTATTAAAATCCATTCTTAAAATTTAAGTTATTACAAGTAAAATTACCAATTATTGAGTATGATTTTTGGTATATCTTAGATCCACAGTATAAGATAGAGTAGTCTTACTGGGAAGGGAAACTAAGATATACGAAGTTACCACAAAAAGTAATGGCATTATTTGAAAATATTTTCATTGTTCTTTCATTCTAATGTCGCTATAGGCCAAATAAAGTGTCGCAAATGCATCAGCAAAGTGATTTCGTGACATTTACTAATTTTATATGCATTTTTCCATAATTTCCTTTATAGTGAAAAAATATTTAATTGCAACAAGCTAATGTCTTTTAATAGTGAGATATTTGTTGTCAGCAAATGATCTCAACCATTTGCATTTTTCCCAGTCTTAAAATCAAAATTATATATTATCTCAAATTTTATTACTGTTCAACTCGGTCTGGAGCTAAACGTGGGACCTAATGCATCAGCATATAGCACACTAGCACTAAATAACTATCACCTCCTATTTTGAGAACTATTAATCTCACTAATCTACAATTGAGTTACTTAGCTTCAACTTAAAATCAGTTTTCATTAAATTCGATTTTTTCAACTTTTAAACCCCCACATTACTACAGTGATTTCTTCTACATAAAATGAGTGTTGCTGAAACATTCATTCACCAACTGAACAAATTTTATATTTAACATTCCATTTTTTTTTTTTTGATTCCTTATAGCACTTGATTGTATATTTACATTTTTTTTTGGTTGTATACATCCCAATCCAATATATATTCTTGAATATTACATTATTTCAGTTATCGTTGACTTTTTTTTCATTTAGTTCATAAAAAAAAAAGTCCTTTTTTTCAAACCTGGCATATGGTATTTCTATTACTACTAAAATACTTCCCACCACCTGTACAACAACCAAAGTAATTTTTTTGGAAAACAAGAAAATTTGTATATTAATATGTATTTTTCCAAAACAAGCGTTTTGTATCTTCAACAAAGAAAAAAAAAACCGTAAAGGTAAATTTGAAAAATATATATAAAAAATACAATTTTTTTTTTTTTTTTTGTTCTGTTATAATTTTTAAAATCCTCAACACTAAAAATATATATTCAAGTTTTTGGTGCTGAAAGAATTCTTAAGGGTTTCGCTCGTTTCTTTTACTTTTGGTATATATGAATTATTGAAATAAAAAATAAACATTTAAAAAATAATAAAAGAAAAATAAAAAAACATGAAAATTGTTAAGAAAATAATTACTAAAGAGAATATTGTTTTCATAAAATATGAAAAAATAATGAGATGATATCAAAGAAAAAATTACAATTTGTAATGAAAAACACTTGAAAATAAAGAAAAATAAAAATTTAAATGTTCTCTAAAATTGTAATATAGTAAAATTTAGAGAGTGTTTTTCAGAAAAGGCACCATTATTACGGCTTACCGATACTTAACTGTATCGCGATGACTAAAAATTTAGCGGTCAGCCTCAGCCATAACGATGTCAACTGTCACCTATTCTTATATTGCAAAATGAATTTTCAATGTAGTAACTATTAAAAACTCTTAAATTTTATATTAATTTCAATGTTGCACCTTATAATTTTAGTTAGTTAGTACGCACATGCAAATATTTTGAACCGAATACATTTATTATAATCAATTACGGGGATTCATGCAAATGTGTTATAATTCAGAATATTTAATAAACCCACTATAGATAAAATCTAATAATTGAAGAAATTGTATCGATACAATAATAAAATTTCTGGGTACTAATATTATTGAACTCATAACTATGATCCACATATGAAGCAGTTGCTGAGATTCACATAGTTGAACTATAATGTCATTCTAAATTTTGAATTATTACTTGATAAACTATTTTTGGTTCGTTTGTTAAGCAGCTTCATAACATATTTGCTGTCTTTCGTTATTACCACGTTGCGTTTTAAAGAATTATTGTTTTTCACTAGTTGACATGCTTGCCAAATTGCTAGTATTGAAGACTAAAAAACGCTAGATTTATTTGGTAGTGTTTAAGTGTTTCCAAATAGACATTAACTTTCAATTTTTGTTAGATGTTTTTCTGCCAGTGTCCGATTTATTATAGGCTACAAAGGTAGAGCAGCACATTCAATGCATCCTCTTCATTGATCTCAATGCTCCAGTTATGAATATGCATATTCTCTTCAGGATTTTATCTAGCTCGGTATATATTCCTTCCCCAGGACTTAATGGCACCTTTAAATTATTATTTTTGTCAATAAATTTTTAGAACACAAAATCATTTATGTAAATATAGAATCGCGAAACAGTTAAATAAGTTTTTTGTAATAATTGTACTTTGAATTTCCATTGAATTTTTCTAAAATATTAAAATATCTTTTATTATATTACATATTTATCTAAACAAAATTCTATTCACTTAAATTTTATTTATATTATGTTATTCTTTTCACGGAGACAAAAATATTATTTGCACAATAATAAATATTTAAAATTTCTGCATATGTATTTAATATTTATCCTTCTATGTACCGTTATTTATATAACCAAACAAAAAAAATATATATAAAAGAAATAACATTAACAAATTTTTAAACCGATAAAACTGAATCCGGTTTCCATTCCAATGCCATTCACTAACTCTTCATATAATAATATAACAAACGAAAAAAAAAATATTTAAGCCCAGGTAAACTTCAGTATAAATGTTTCTACTTGAATGGCAGGAAGTGGCCTCCCAAGCAGTAACAAAACATTCTACATATATATATATTTATTTTTTTCATTTTTTTACTTTTATATTTTCATTTTTTTTTTTTTTTTCAAACAGCAATCCTGAAAAATAAACTTCCGCAGTTTCCCTCTAGCGAGAACAGAAATATTAAGATAAAATATTTATATATAATAAAAATTTTAAATGCCGAACAAATATGTAATATTTTTTTTTGTATATGAAATTATATTTAAATATTTATACAGGGTGTCTATGTCGAAATACAAAATTTGAAATTGTTTATTCCGAAGCTATGAAGAGTAAATAGACACAGTCAATATCAATATTAACCGTGAACAATTTATTTCATTACTGGTTAGCATGGCAATGTTTGCGACTTATATAGCTGGAGGAATACACGTGACTGTTTCTCCCATTAAAACTGTTATATCAAATTTACAGCATTTCTACTGAAAATACTTAAAAACTTCATTCATTGACAGGACCATTCGCTCTTGCGGCAATAATGTCACAACTCAAGAATTGGCAATTTTTAGTTACTGACAACGAACGAATAATTTTGATATGTACTTTTAACAAGTATAATTTCATTACTTATTTTGTAATACTCACCGACTCAGAGTGACATTTTTATATTCGTGACGTTTTTGCATTTTTAATATTCTAGTATTCATAAGTAAATGTAATGCAAATGTTCATTCTTCGAAATTATGTTAAGATAGTATTGCTAAATTTAAATTACTATCTGATAAAATTATAGCACTCCAAACTTTAAAAATGTTTTCCTGAAAATTGCCAATTTTCGAGTTGTGACATTATTGCCGCAAATAAGCGATATGTAATAAAGGCCATTTATTTAATTCTTTCAGATATACTTTCAGTAATTTCTTTTATTCTGGTAAATTAAAAGCTTATAAAGTAACAATGATTCGAAGTTCGTAGCTAATTAAGTACCAAGGACTTGGGAACAATTATTTTGGTGATATCAACTAAAGATATTTAGTTTTTGTATAGTATTTAAAGAAGCTTCAAACGCGGAAAATAACAGATATACAAATTTGTTGTACAATTTAAAAATAAAAACCTTAAAGCATTTAATAATAGCCCAGAAGTGAACCCACCCAGTATGAAAAATATATAATGTAAAAATATAAAGGTATAAAATTATGCATATATATTCGTTCTTATATCCAAACAGGATGTGTGAATTGTTATAATCTCCCATTCCATCATTTATTCATATATTATGAGAATCACAAACTCAAAACTCTATTGTGTAACTTTGAAGTTATACCAAAAAAAAAAAAAACAATACAAAAAATGTACAACAGGCACAATAATATAAATAATCCTTTATTGTTCCTTATTATTTTCCCCCTGACCTCTTTACATTTATATGAAAAATACCTGTCAGTCCAATAGAATTCACCTGTATTATTGCTATTTTTTATTTCATTTTTATTATTATTATTTGCAATATCATCAAAATCCTTTTTTTTTTGTATTTTTCGCGCGAATAATTTCACCTATAAACTGATTAAGACCGAAGGTATTTTATAGAATAATCTTTTTTTTATTTAGTATACTATTCAGTTCGTTGTTGGGTTGATTATATCTAGTATTTTAATCCAGTACAAATATGGTAGTTTCGCCTATAAAATATCACTTTGTTTTGAAAACAAATTCAATTTATTTTAAGTGTTTTTGATTCAATTTAGAAAATTTTATTATTTTACAAGACGGAATTTCTTTTTTTTTTTATAATAGAATTTTCATTGGAAAATATCAAAAATTAAATAAACAAAAATTAGTAAACATAAAGTCAAAAAAATGAAAATATGGAATAAATTTTTAAAATCAATTTCGGTTTTTATTTATAAAATTATGAATTGGACTTTTGTAAATTTTTATAAATTTTCTTTGATATTATTATTTTGAAATATACCATAATGAAAATAAGTCAAGTTTCTAATAATTTGATCTATGAACGAATAAGCAATCATTGATTATATATTGACATATCACTGGACATGATATCAATCTCGACTTGGATAAATTTCGAAAATGTACTCTCAATGCAACATAGAAAACTATGTAAATGTTATTTTTTGAATAATCTGATGAATCCAACACGTAGTTTATATATGAAGCCAACAAGTCAGCTTTAGCTCATTCGATCTGCTATAGGAAATCAATTGATACAATCAACAGTTCTACAAAGAGTCTTCGTGGTAGTTTTTGCATCCTTATGGACAAACCAACCAAAATAAAACATTTGTCTAACTATGGTAGATCTATGTCAGCGATCTCAAGAGTATACCATTAAAAAAATTTTATTAAATCATTTAATTTATTCTAATTATATATAAATAATTTTAATTCATTCATTTAAAACATCATTTAAATTAAATTATTTTCATTTCCATTCTCACCCCCTTAAGCCAAAAAGAAAAATCAATTCTTAATCTCTGCAACCGCATGCATTTTTTATCCTAACTATTATTGTGTTGTTTTCAAAGATTTTGCAACTAAAAAAAAGAACCAGGAAAAATGAAAAATTGAGGAAAATTCTTCAGAGGATAATATTTAGAAATAAAAAATATATAAAAAAAAAAATTAATCTGAGGGAAAAAATGGATTTATTCCGTAACCACTTGAGAATTAATTAGTTTCTCAATGGGAAGCTTTTAGCACTCAAGAGAAAAATTTTAACCTCGAATTCGTAATGAAATGAATTTCTATTTTCTTTTTTCTTTTTTTTTTATTATTATTATTTTTTGCACTAAAACTTTTCATTCTAATTTTCTTTTCTATTTTTTTTTTTTTTTTTTAAACTTTTTTTATTTAATCTTGTCCTGCACAACAACACTTTTTTGGCTATCATACCAAAAAGTCTGCATTTATTATATTAGTTATATTTATTTGGGATCATTAGAAATGGGATTTTTATTTTAAAAGAACGGATTATTTGAACGTCATTTTTTGAAAGTTATATTTAAAATTCTACAAGGGAAAATGCAACAGAAAAAAATAATTATTTTAATTGAAATTCACATTTTACAAGGTTGATGAAATTTATACAGAATTAATACTATTTCTAAAAGCTATTTCATTCCAACAAAAAAAAATCTGAATTAACAATTCATCATAAATTAGGTGTAAATGTTTAAGTAATTAATTACAATATTTAAATTCACAATTAAGTTTTCTAAAAGAACAAAATTGGTAACTAAATAAGAATTAAACTATTTAATAGAAATTATTCTAAAAAATACTAAATTTCAATTATTTTATACTAAAATTACCAATTTATTTTCAAAATATAAGAAAAAACTGTTCTAGACAATATTTTATTTAAAAAGCAAACTTTTTCAATTGAAAATATTTTAAGATAAAATATGAAAAGTAAATTTTCCCTTAACCTTCATTTCACAATAACAAATTTTTTATTAAAAATCTTTATACAAAAATTAAATTAGGAAAATATAAAATGGATTTGCATAAATTTTATCGTTCCCAGACGATAAAAAAAAAATATTACAAGCAAAATGAAAATTATTTGTTACAAAAGATTTTCCGCATTATACAATTTTCAAATGCCAAAAGGAATTTTCTATAAATATAATAATAATCTTCATATATATATATATATACAAATAAATAGAAACGATACATAAATACTTGAATCAAAAATATAGACAGTTTTTTTGAGATATTCTTAATTTTCTGTTAAAATGAAAATTTATAAAATTTTAAATTTTCATATCAATAAATCATAATTTTCTTATAAACTGACTCGGTATATAAAAAAAGTTCAATTCATTGGCCATGAAAATTATATATATATATATGTAAATTCCTGATGATGGATTTGATTACCAAAAGCTGCCAATCTAAGTGAAACAGATAATTCGTAGTAATCTTGAATTTAACACTACTTTTGAAACAAACAGTGTTTTATAAAAAAAAGCATTGGTTTGTTAAAAGTAACATATCGTTTTTAGGACACCTAGTATGAATTTTACATAAATTGAATAGAAATGCACTGAAACTACCGGAGGAGACTAAGTACTAAGTGGATAACGAACACAAGTATCATTACGTGTAAGCAATCTTATTTTTAATTTTTGGAATATCGTCCGTAAAGAAAAATATATTTAAATTAAACCGATTCTTTAGGTTCATTTCCATCACAAAACTTCATAATTATTCCTTAACTATTCGTAATATTTTAATAATATTATTTTTTTTAAAGAAAATTATATTTTATAGCAAAATGATCCAATGAAAAAATATGGAAATTTATTTAGACAAAATATTTTTATAATTTAGAGATTTAGACTTTAAGTTAATTAATTGAATTTTAAATTGAAATTACGTTTTTTTTTATTGTGTGCCATGAGAAAACATTATAAACTTATAAATTTTGAGGAATTGTTTAAATAAACTACCGGAGGTCAATAAGAATTATACCATAAAAGTGAGAGTCGCTTAGAAATAATACTAATTTTAGCGTTCTTGTGTGAATAGTTAAATACCAATATACTTATGTAACAGGTAACCGCATTGCATTAAGTATTTTTTTTAAAGGGATTGTAGTATGTCAAGATAAAATAATTATAACGTATTATTAATGTATAACTATAACCCAAAAAATTATTAATATAAATTTTCCGAAAATTTAACTTCACCCTAACAGTAATATAACGTATTTAACATTTTTATAATTATGAGTATTTAATGTTAATTTAAATTGATGTTCATCAGAAGACTAATCTAAATCATATGTCACATAACTTATTTAACTATATGTGAAACGGCTTAAAATTCATATAAGATTACGTTAAAAAAAGGTTACTATTATCGTAACTGTGATTAATGGTTAATCTGAATCTATATAATTCATACAGTTCTCATTTAATTGCCATGTAATTCTAGTTCATAACATTATTATATGAGACAATCATAAAAAAAATATATATATACATATAATGATATTCCCTTCTCCTGTAAAATCAAGTTTTTTGAGTTACAATATTATTATTGTTGTGCCATATCTCAAGTGATCAATGCAGCAATCCGAAACCCTGGAACATTTCTTATGCAACGAAAAGATCTCATTCTGTACTATGCAATTACGAAATCCTTCGATTTACTAATACCTTATTACCTAGTCAGAGTTTGTTATACATAACATTCGTACCACTCAGTATGTCATATATGTAGCTTTCCCGCCACTATAACCTAACCAAGAAACTTTTTTATGTATATAATAATCAAAATTATTCAATTTATAAATTTGAAAATTTAAAATTCAATTTATTATAAATTTTTTTGTTATAATTATCTTTTATGTACAGGAATTTCAAATCTAGATCATGTTGTACACTATGATAAATAAATAAATACTTAATATGACAAGCAATTTAAAAACTTTTAAATTTATAACCAAAATTACAGAAAATTGATTTAACTAAATTATCACAATAATAATAATATTTATTTTGATAAAATTCATTTGTTATAGTAATTTGTTTAAAATTACAAATCAATTTTACAAAACTTTTTTCTAAAACTTTTCAGATTATTATCTTTTTATATATACACAGATTTTCTATGAAAAAATTTATCATTATTATTTAATACACACAGAACAAAAAGAAAAACTTTTATTTTTATTTTTCAAAAAATTTCCAATTTTTGAATAATCGAAATTATTGAGAAAATATTCATTTTATTTATAAAGATAAACTTTATCATAAAAATAAAAAAAAATTTCAACAAAATAATAATTTATCTTTATCTGCACACCAGTTTTATTTTAATATCTCTTTACAATTCTTAACTATAAGATATTTTTTTTTTGCAATTCATATTTTAATATCTGATTTGAAAATATATTGATAAATTTTTGTAGAAAAACTATTCATATTATTATAATTTTTCTTTTTATCTATATTCTCAATTTTATAATAAATATTTTTTTTATATACATAATTTTCCGCTAAATCATTAGAGATTTTTTATTTTTTTTTTTTGAAAATATTACCCAGGTTAAAATTATGTTGAACTTTTAACTTATTCTATAACATTATATATAAAAAAATATCTATTTTTGGAATATATTGGCACACAAACAATCAATTAATCATAATAAAATAGTAATTTGGTCATACCATTTTATCCATTGCACATTAATACTTACATAAAGTAATTTTTAAATGAGTTTTTAACAGGTGATTTTTTAACAGGCTGATAGTTATAAATAAAGATAATTATAATTATATAATTTTAATAAAATAAAGTTTAAATATTGTAACTTCATTAGATGAAATTGCAATCAATATGTTCATTATTTTAATAGCCGGAGAGCTATCAACGGATTTATTTTGATTTCTTTTTCAGTCATGAAAATAAGTGAACCCACTAAACAGAGAATTTAAGATCTATACTAATCTGCAACATCACATATTAAATTTCGATGTAATGTGCATGTAAAATCGTTGATAATTAAGCGGTTTTAAGGTACCGGACATCAATATTCTAATCACATTCAATACTGTTGTACCTTGAACCATTTAATATTTGTATGTATGTTATTATAATTTAATTTATTGAATTTAATTGGATTCTCTTTTCCGAATTCTAATAATTCAAATAAGTGTGGGCTACATAGTTTGATAGTTTTGATCGGTTCAGTTTCGATTCGTTCAGTAAAGTTCAAATTTGACGTCTTCATATATATTGTATGGGAAATCGATTGAGTGGACACATCGAATCAAATCGAAAGAGTTTGGAACGATTGGAATTTTCCGAATCCAAGCTGAAGGAATTCTCAAGAGGAATGAAATATGACAGTTTTAAAAAAAAATAAAAATATATGTGATTTAATCGATTGCAATCGATAGCTATGTGTTCAGTCTACTTAACATTAACGAGTCGAATCAAATCGAATGGAATCGAAACTGAACTGAAATGATAGAAACTATGTAGCCCAGCAATAATTCATTTAATATATCATCGCACATTTTTGCCGTATTGTGTGAGAATAATATTAAATTATTTATTTTGTTGATATTGCTTCCTCTTGAGAATTCCTTCAGTTTGGATTCGCCAAATTCCAATCGTTCCAAACTCTTTCGATTTGATTCGATGTGTCGAAAAAGTTTGCGATTTGATTCGATGTGTCGTCCACTCAATCGATTTCCCATACAAAATATATGTAAAAAGTTAAATTTGGACTACCTGACCTGGATCTGAAAAATTTAAATTGAGTTTGAGTTTTATCCGTAAAACCTAAAGAAGTCACAATTTTGAATTTCTACACAATATAAGAACGTAGCGAATTGTTAGACCCGATTTCTTAATCTCTTGGTACTACAATCTTTTAAAAAACTGTTTCGGAAGCCAGAGTTACCAGACTTTCCATTCTCTGTTTAGTGAGTTCATAACAGTTTATTTTATACAAACTTATTTGCATGACTGGCTATAATAATCAGAGTAAATCCATTGCTAGCTCTTAAATATATAAAATAATCAAATCATTCTAATAAGAATTTCGGTCTATTATTTAACAGACGGCAACCGTCAATATTATTCAAATAACGACTAAATAATTACAGTTCGGTCCAGATATTCATCTCAAAATCTCTTACTTTTTAAGTTTTCATTAATATCTTCTGACCCTAACCATTTTTCTGGTGTTTTTTGGTTGGTAATGGCTTTCGATATTAAAAATATGTTTTCCCAAAAACTTAATAAACTAAAATAAAATAAAATATATATGAAATAAAAAAACACTGTATCATTTTTTTCTTATCCTCTGTCTCTGTCTATATTATGTTCATATATATTTTTCTTGTTTTAAATTAATGGAAGCTGGACGAATCGGAATGATATTGCAAAAATAATGAAAAAAAAACGAAATCCAGTGAGAAAATAAAAATATGTTTGCTAATATATAAAAATAAAAGAAATAAAAAATTCGATATCTAAAAATCTGTAGTAACTATTCATTATGTCACTTAAAGATGGATTATAAATTTCCATAGAACTGATTAAAATTATATAAATTTATAGATAGACAATTATTTGTAACTTTATATAGAATTTTAAGAGGGTGAGTGGGTCGATATTATAAATTTTCGCGATCTTAAATTTGAACAGAAAATTACAAAAATATTTTTATTTCAATATTTTGTTGTTTTATAACGATTTTTTTTTTTGTATATTTGCCTTTATTTAGGGTATTTATATTCAATTCTATATACAAGTATATAAATATATATGAGTATTTATTACTACATATAAAAATGTACAGAGTGATTGAATTATTTGAACGCTTGGCTTTAATATAAGATCCAAATTGAACACCATATTAAAAAAATAATTCACTCTCATTGTTTTGGTTAAGTTTCTTGAACGATTTGTCACTTCTTGAACGATTTGTCTAATCCAAGAGTTCAAGTTGGAAATCGATCCAATGGTTTACTCAAAAGAGTGGCTGGTTCAATTAATCAGCACGACATGCGAAACATGAAGAATTTTGAAGGGTACAAAAAAGGTGCCTAAAAGCATGACTCCTTCGCGAATTCAACTCTGTCTATCCATCCAATTATCCAAATAGATACAACACGTATTTCTCTATGGTATCAATATCATTAACATTAACAATTTTCAATATAAAAGCATGATACATAAATTTATGATACGACAATTTTTCATAATTATGTTTCATATTCCGTCAAAATTTAATTAAATATTTGCGGAAGTCACTTCATATTTGTTGAATTCTTGAAGAAAACATACTTTAAATATAATGTGATTACAAAAAAATTTCCAATCTTTTATAAATAATAAATTTTTCTAAACACCAACCTCTATTGACCTCAACATCCAGACAACATTCATTTTTTCAGATAATTCAGTCTCAGTGGCTATAATTCACAATTCTGCTTTTACCGAACTTTATAATATTCTGACTTTTAATATATATAAGTACTAAATAATCATAAATCACCCACTACTACCTTCTAAATAGATACATTTTTTTTACACTCTCAAGATTAATGACGTTTAGGTAGAATGCAAGTTTCATTTAATCAAAGAATGAGAGATAAATCTCATTCTAACACAAGAAGCAATATAATATCTTGGCGAAATATGTATATATATATATATAATGTAATATATATTTACTTTTCCATTTTCCTTTGTATTATGTCTGTGATCTGTTACACCAAGTGAAAAATATCCCATAAAATTTTGGAAGTTTTCTATATTTGTATATATATACAAATTAAATCTCTATAGAAAATTCTTTTGATACAAAAATATTTATATTTTATAGGCAAAACTAACTGTACAAAATTAAGGATAAAAATCTATAGATAGATAAAAAAAAAAAAAAAAGATACTGAAATCTATAGAATGAAAAACAAAATCTGGCAAATGTTAGGAGGTAAAAGAAATGTTAGGCACAATATTTTTTATGACCATTCTCCTTATAGGTCAAAATGAAAATAACTAAATACAATAGAAATTTAAGTGATAGATTTATATATTTATCCTTATGGTATAATTTTGGCAAAGGGTCAACTAGGTGGTAAGTGAGAAAACAAATTTAGTATCCAAATATTTATGTACATAAATTTTATATTGATAGTAGAGAGAAAAAAAGTTAAATTGCTGGTAAAACAGTAGACAAATTGCACAAACTGCGTTTAAAGTAGCCAAATAGAAAAAATAATTTAAAATTGTTACATTTTGGTAAGATTTTCTAATTTACTGATTTTAATGATTATACTTCGTTATGACAAAAACTCCAAGTAATCCAAAATTTTGACTTTTACGACTAGGAAATGAGAAACTCTTTAAGGATATTTTATGATATTTTAATTTAATACATTTTCATTTTATTTTCTTCAAGTATAATTAATTCAAATGAAACTGATAAGGACTTAAGAAAGAATAGATATTTTATATATTTATTGTAAGGACTAAAACAGTTTTAATTAATTCTATAAATACTATTAATTATATCTAATATTATGTAATTAATGAGGATATTTATTAATGATTATCTATAAAGTATTAAATAATAAAAGTTAAATTGATAAAAAATGCCATGAATTTTAGTTGCTCTGCATTTACATACACCAGATTTTTATAGACTTTTTAAGTGTTCTTTCTACTAGTAAAGTTAAATAATGAATTAGTTATAAAGTAAAAACAAATTGTGCTAATTAATGAGACTATACATCGTTTAAAAATCATGAAAATGATTTTAATTTAATATAACTTCAAAAATATATTAATTAATATTTTAATAATATAACATAAAAAAAATATCTAAAAAAAACTATCCTTTTTAACCCCAATTAAATATATTGCTTCAAACCAGATTGAACATTGAAGGAGGATCGAAAAATGTTAATTAATCATTTTGTATGTTTTCATTTTCAGTTTTATTTATATTATTTTATATATATCCTTTTTGCTTTATAGTAGCAAGGCTCCAATAATTCTACAATGAAATATATTTTTTTTCGATAAAATAAAAATATATAATAAAATACAAATCAATATAACATTTCAGAGTAGATTTTTCAACTTGTTAAATGAAAATTAACGAATGAGACAACATGAAAACACAAGGATTTCAGTTTTACATTTTTATTTATATGTATATATAAATTTTCTATCAATATAAATTTACTATGTATTCAGTGATAATTTTAGTGATAATGGATGGATCAAATACTCAATAAATAAACAGAAGAAAATAAAACTAAAGGACATCAGAAACAATCACGGTCAATATAAAAGACAAATAAACTAATCCAACTTTTCACTATTATATTGGTAATAACTTTTAGCAATAATTATTAATATTATATACAAAATAAAAAGTTTTCTAAGAAATTTATTATGTAATAAAATTTACATGGTCATTCCATGATGAAATTATAATTTATTATGTAAAAGAAAGTCTGTAAAAATTATATGTTCTTTTGTTTGAATTACCTTTTAATATTAAGCAGCTTAGATTTTTAAAAACAATTCTAACTTTATAGATCTAAATCTGACAATATTATTATTTAACTCGGACAGTGGAAATCATCTTTCAACGGGCTCCAAAGGGTTAACATAAGAAAATGCTAGCTGAAATAATTTCAACTTTAATTACTTACGGTTTTTTATTGAAAAGAAGAAAATTTTTAATTAAAATTATATTTTATTTTTTAACAACTTATGGTTCCATTTAAAACAAAGTTTCGGAAGTACTTATTTCAATACGTTATGTTAAAAGAAAATATATTTGATTTTTTTAAATATAATTAAATTTAAATTAATAGTAATTTATAATTTGCTCACCATTGCATTTTGTTATGTGGAAATAGCACGAAATATGATTGAGCGAGGAAAAAAATTGATATATTCTTATTGGACAAATGTATATTTTATTAAGCTGGGACAGACTAAAAGATAGGACAAATAACTCGAAATCTTGGAACCAAAAAAAATGTTTGGATTAACAGCGCAGCTTTGCCAAAGCTTAAAATCCCTATTTAGTGAGTTGTTAGGAGTTTGCATCCTCAATTCCACCAGGAACCAGAACCAGAATATTACAATATCCGATAATGATATAATAATCATAAAATTTTGGCCTTTTCCAGTATTTTTAACGATATTATTTGCAGTACTAAATATCGTTATTAGTAATAATAACAATCTAGAATTCCATACCATTTTCTTATTTCATTTTTTAGGACGAAGCAGAATTTGAGAATATGTTAATAATAATTTCTTGAACACCAGAGGTAAATATAGAAGATGTAAATATTGCTACATTTTTGGAATAATTCGATAATATTATTGTATCTGGCATGAAACTTACAACATTGGTGTAATGGAAAGACTATTGTTAAAGTATGTTTTAAACAACTGTCATATAGTTTTTTCAGATATTCGGCCTACTCAGGTATAAAAGAGTGTATTCATCGCCTCGTCTAATTTTGAGTAGCCTGCGTGAGAAGTTATTTTAATGATAAGATCGAATAAGAATTACAATATTTATTTACTAATTATTTTATTTTATAATTAACAAAATAATTTCTCAAATATAATGAATATATAATAGAGTCATCTTAAATTTAGAGTTATTTAATCACTATTACTTATCGAAATAAAATTTGTCATAACGCTATCAAACAACATAACGAATTGCAGCATTATCCAGTTCCTGATTTTGATGAATCCGAAAATAAACAAATATGTGGCAATTTCTCGAGATATTATAATTATATTAATTTCTAATATAAATATTTAGTTTTTTATTTCTTTTGTTTTATTATTTTATAAATTCTTTCTTTTATTAATTTTATAAATTTTATATATACCAAGATAATATTTTTAATTATAACTCTTGAAATTTTGTTAATAATTAATATATTTTTTATAATATTCAATTAAAGGATGTTAAAGAAATAATTTCACCATTTCTATAAATATAAATTCTTCTCAATATTATTAATTAATTTGTAATAGGAAAGACCTATTATTTTTTTTTCTCCTATAATATCGAATTGATTATATCTGCAAATTACAATTATTTTACTACAAGGATAATTTCATCGCTACTTTTTTAAATTTAATATTCTTTTATCTTCCTTGTTATATCCTTTTCTCATAAACTTTTTTTTTTTTTTAAAAAAAACAATAATTTCTCAATTTTATAATACTTTCTTTTCAGCCATCACACATTAAATCACTTCTATCATCATTAGCATTACAAAATCATCATTAGAATTTTTACTTTACATTATTTCTTACATTAAAAATACTGCAAAATTAAAAATCTAATATCGTAGTTAAAGGATTCTAGGTGTTCTGGTACGCGAAAAATAACCACATTTATTCATAAGTCACATCAAACTTTTTTTAAAAAAAAAAAAACTTAACATTGATAAAAAAAAATATAAAGGACGAATATTAAATTGAGGCAATGTTGCATAACATAAAAAGTAATCTTTTATATAGTTACTATATCATTAAAATAAATGAGCACTTAAAAGGATATTGAATAAAAGAACTTTCTATGATGCGGTCATAATCCTTAGCCATAAACATTCATCACACACCAGTAAAAACGAAAAAACGCTGTGGTGTGGCAATTTCAATAGAAAATTTAGATGAAGTTTTCTTTATGTATTATGATCTCTTTTTCTCATTCCATCGTATTCAATTTATTGTAATCGTTCGTCACCGATATTCAATCATTTTCCATACTCCTTTCAAATTATTAAAGATTTAGTAAGGATACGTTTTTTTTTTTAGTTTTTTATTTTTTTGGAGAAAATTGCTTTTGGTAGCAATTTGGTATTATGTATGCTTTCTATTTAATGTCATTTTTGGTCCATAATTTTAAATTTATATTATAAACCTTTTTTTTTTGTTTTGTTTTGGTTTTTGTTTGGTAATGTAAATTATCTTTATTGTATCTCGTTTTCAGGGTATAGATATAAGAACTGACAGAATGGGTATCATTAAAATAAAATAAATATGGTATACATTAAAAGGATTGAAAGGATTTCGGATAATATGGTTAATTTTTTTTTTAATTACATACAGAAATTATTCGTTTTTAAAACTTGTTGTTAATCAGTATTTTATTACAAATGGAAGGATCATTGATAAACAATGAACTTAAATATATGTTTCCTTTATAATTATTTTCAACTATAATTCATGTATTCCAAAAAATTATTTAAAATTTAATAATATTTCAATATAATATTGATTTTCATATTATTTTATATAAATTAAGTAATATATGCTAGTAGAATTAATCAAAACTAAACTAGTAAATTCTTATTACATAATAAATATCTAATTAATTGAGATTTCTTGCAAATATATTTTAAAAAACAAAATTTAATACTAATCACAAAAAACTTTAGATAATATAATATTAATATTAAAAATAATAATATAAATAAATTTTATCCTTTTTGTTTCATTATACCTGCTATAAAAATATTTGAATAAGGTCATTTAAAATTGGGTGATTATATATTCTAGATGGCAAATAATATAAACTTTAATTACATCCTCCTTTTCACTATACTCTATTGTAACATTAAAATTATATTTTTACTAAATATATAACTAAATAAATAGTTTTTTATACAACAAAAAAAAACTTATTTCTATAAGCGAAATATATAAAACAACAACAACTAAATCCTTATCCAAAAATCCCTTTTTTTATTGGATATAAAGATACGTGCTGAAAAGTATTAAAATCTTATCTATTTTTCATATTTAGAATATTAGTATATAAAGTTTATATATATGTATATAAAGTATGAGTATTGAACTTTCAATGTACCTCTCATTAATTAATCTAATCTCTAAAATACACTCTGTTAAAAACTATAACATTCTAGGCCACTATAGACCGCAACAAACTATACAATTTTATACTAGTATTCTAAAACAACATTTTATTATTATCACTACTACTTTTACTATAACCATAATAATTTATGTAATTTATTGGGGATCTATTATATGAATAATGTATAAGATTTCGTATAACTTTACCGGTAATGAAACGAAACAAATTTTGAATTTTCTAGTCACTTTCATAATAACATTTAATGATGTCGATCTGTAATTGGCGGCTTGAAACTTCATAACGAAAATTAAAAAACTTCAACATTGAATATAAGTTTAATGAAAATGTAATTATTTCAAATGTAGTTGTCGACTTAAAGCATTAGTTTCTGTATGTAAAATGTTAAGTTCCCGACAAAGTCTCAAACCGACGGTTACATTATCTTATCAAATAATAATATATTTTCAACAAATTTTGATAATTTACAGATGACATTACTTTATACTATCATATTTTTAAAAGATATGTAAACCCGAACCGATTCAAAAAACCACTGATCCTCACTTATTTTGGCGAAAGAAACCCAAATCAAAAACAAACCTTTTTTAAAATGAATTAGGCGAACCAAACCATTTCTAATATAAATGTGCTAACCGAATGATAAACCAATATTTTGTAGTTGGTTTATGGTTCGGTTCATGTTCTAGTTTTTATTTTAATTTAACTAATAAAAAACTATGAGTCGAAATCAATAGTTTTCAAAAACTATTTACGAACAAGAGTCACATTGTTTTTAGGGCCATAAATTATATTTTTCAGTAAATATTCTTTCAAATTTTTAAATGTTATCTGCTACTTAGAAAGTTTGAGTGCTTGCTTTAACTTCAATTTCCACAAATTCTTCAAAAATTTTGTAATAACTTTTTTTATAATTTAATCGTATTTAATATTTATAATTCATTCAATTGATTACTTTTGATTTTTTATCCTTAATAATGTGTCTAATAGTTCCACTAATTATATTCATATAGAATTATAATGTGGCTTGATTTATATTAAACTAATACACACAACTACTTCCAATTACAGCCTTTGTAGTAGTTTAAACATAAAAAAGAAAAATTTTATAACCGAACTGAAAACCATAAATAAAAATGTTCATGAGCCAGAATGGAACCAAATCAAATTAAAGAAATCTTTGAAGCCAAAACCTAAACCTAAATGAGATTTATTAGTGAATCACAACCGCACCATTTCGGAAATTCTTTTGGTTTACATCTCTGATTCAATTTCGATTTTTTAATATAAAAAATACGTAATTTCAACGAAATGTTTACTTCGTTAGCTTAGCCTCAAATAGCACTCCAGAAAAGACTTTTTTATTTAAAATTTAGTAACAAAAAAAAACCCTCATAGCGAGTTAATTTTAAGATAAACTATTTTGGGATATTTGCCAAAACAAAAAAAAAATTATTTACAATAAGGTGTATTCGTTTTAGTTGCACTAAATATACTTAGAACAACAACCAAAAAAAACCAAAATATATTTAAATATAATATAGATATATTATACATAAAGTTAAAGGATATATCATTTAGTCCTTTTTTTAATACATATCATTACATTGTAAATTTATAAAGAACCTTTTTTTTGTGTGTTACCTAAAATAATCACAGATAATGAGGAACATCATCTCTATACAAGTTAGGATTTGTATAAAATTATTTTGGTTCTATAGTTTTTTGTAATATACTTTCTTGTAACAACATAAGTTTTTATTTTTTATATAAATTTTTAATCGAATTTTAGCAAAACAAAAAAAAACCCTTTTGTTTTTGTCAATTCGTTGAGTTTTAATTAACTATGATATCCTTTCTTGTTACCAAAATACCATATGCCTACGACTTAATTGTATATATAATCATCATCCTTCCAGAAATTTACTTTGAATATTACCTATAAGGATTAAATATAAAAAACATAACAAAAATTTAAAATATTTTATGGTTTTATTATACCTAACTGGATATATTTACGTAATCGTCCTTAAAATCATATGTGCCAATATGTTTTGATTTCAAATGAAACAAAATTTTTGGGGTTTTAATCTGAAAACAAAAGGGAAATTATATAAAATTACACGTGATATGGTAATTATTGAGAAAATTTAAATGAAAATTATTTTTGAACCTATTCAAATTATATAATAGTAAAGGGAAAAATAGTTTTTAGGAAATTCTTTTTTTTTTAATATCCAAAGAGACAAAAAAAAATAAAGTTTTAAGATAAAGTTATTTTAACATTTTTACTGCACCTTTGAATGATTTTATTTTTTAATATAAATTTATCAGTTAATTTATATGCACAGTAATGGTGTATATATAAGGTGCTTTTTCAGTTAATGACAATGATTTTTATTATTATATAGGGTAAAAGAAAAACAACAAAAAAAAATACTGAAAAATTTAAATTACATGACCTTTGAGTTAAATTTTTTTTCCTGAAAACGGAAAATATTCTTTCTGTTTTTGGGAAAAATTAAAAATTCAAAAGCAAAGGGATTTTCTATATTATAGGCAGATTTGTATGGAAATTTTCACTGTATATTTAGTATATATTTTTTTGTACAAATTGACGATAATATAAAATGGAAAGTTATTAATAAAAATATATTTAAAATACTACAACGAAAAGAATGAAATTTAAAATATATATGTATGTAGATTTTTAGCAAAAAGTTTTACATACAAATTAAATTCTGAAATTCATGAAATGCTATCATCAAAAGGATAAAATTATTCGCAATTTTTTTATATAAGTAAAATTAGTAACCATAAAAAATTTACCGAAAGTTCTAATTATAATTTGAAGATATTTTTATAAAGTTGGGTTAGAAAAGCGAGGAGCTCCATACCTTACATCGTATAACCTTTCAGTAATCAAATTAATAAGAATCGTAGTTTCCTTGAAGCATCTTTAATGAATTTTCCGCAATTTTTTTGATATTATCGAATCTGTATTTATACTTAATATTCTTAGTACTTAGTCTTTCTCAAGAATCAGGTTTGGATATGTTGGATATTGTAAGTGATTGAAATAATTTTTCTATATCACATACGTACATCTCTAATGGTTTAAGATCATCAGCAATGTTCGCCAGTTGACAGTGATCTACATAGATTGAATAATCTCCTACAGAAAGGAATCACTTATAGACTGTGATACACTATCATGTAAATGACACTAAGATTTCAACATTTCAACATATTTAATTTTCTTTTTTTTTTATTCATATAAAGTTTTAATTTTACAATAATATTAATTTCTTTTCGTAATTTTTTCAAACCTATAGAAAACACTTTAATAAAATCGTTTCATAAGTGTAAAAATTGAATATGTTTTATTCAACATTGACTGAAACATTTCCATATTCATTACATAAATATTTCCAACCATCACCTAAAAATTTATAATTCAATTCATTAAAATCATCATCTTTTAATTTCATATAATATTTTATATTTTATTTAACTTACCAAAATCGGTTTCTGAGATCTCATAATTAGCATAGAAATTGTTTTTTGTATTGAATTACTATAATTAAACCAATTTGTATCATAAGCAGCAATTGCAACATTTAAACTCTATAACAAAATACAATATTATATAAAAAAGATATCAAATATATCAAATTTTTTCATATTATTCACCTGATCATGAAGTTCATTAGCATACCATGAAAATGCTGCAATTTGTGATAAAATCAAAAATAAATATATTACAACAAAACAAGATTGGACAAAATCATCAGTCTAAAAAAACACAATATTTTAATTACATATTTAAATTAAATTATATATTTCCTTACAATAATGAAAAGGAAAAGTAATGCACATAAAAGTATTCCGTATGCCATGAATTCAATTAAAAACAGATACGATGTTAATCTATTTAAATCTTCAATAAATCTGAAGAATTAAAAAAAAAAATTAATTTTTAAGTTTTAATTTTAATTTTAATTAATAATATTACTTTATAATTTTTAGCTGATAATTGACACACCAAATAATTTTTTCCATTAAAATCTTATCCGTATTATGAGGACTATCCAGATTTCTTAACCGATATTGTAATATTTGACACATTAAAATTGCAAACATCATAAAAACAACAATTAAATTTGACGTTGGTATGAACATACAACAACCGTACGGTGTAAGTATTAATTCAAAAATGTAAATTATTTCGTAATACGGAGAAGCATATTTATCAATAACATTAAATATATAAATTCCATATGGCAATACTAAAATAAAATATGTAAACAATTTAATTAAATAAAAACATATTTTAAAATTAACTTACTTCGATGATCGACAAACAATGGAAACATATTGTTACCCAAACAAGTTGCAAGACCCAAAATTAAATTAACTTTTCCTAATCTTACTGCAGCTTTTTCAGTTTCATTTAACATTTCCACAATTTTTGGATCTCCACAACGCTATAAAAATTTAGCTATATAAAATTGTTTGTAAAAAAAACGTTTTTTTTACCTGAATTTCTATATATAAAATTTCTAAAGTTTCCATTATATCTTCAAATAAATATCGTTTCACAATTAAATAATATGTTCTTGTATTTGTATTAAACCATAACGCCAGAACATAAGCGTTAAGGATAACATAAGAGGCTGGTTCATCTGTAAGAAATAAATCAACAATTTGTGATAAATTTAATAGATATGATAGCGTTGCACTAATAAATCGACGCCAAGTAACAACAATAAAATAATTCCAAAATTTATAAATTTTTAAATTTAATGCTAACATTGGAATATCTTCAATCATTTTTTTTCCGTATTTCTGTACGTTTTTAACTGAAAGACTTTAAATTTTATACTAAGTATTCAATATAAAAACTAAAGCTGTTATATATTTATTAATTTACATGTTTACAAAAATATGTAAAGTAATAATTTTGAGAATTAACTTTGTTATCGTGTAGTCTTCAATATATTAATGACACATTTTAGCAATCAATGAGTAATTGCTTCGTATAATTATTGATTGTAAAAAAATATAATATTAAAATATTCACTTTAAATAATTTAATATTACTTACATATGTAATTATACTATAGTTCCTACAGTATAAATAAATGGATATTCTGACTTTAGCCGAAGGATTCATTATTTATTGGACGCTCAGAATAAATTTAACATACTTACTTGCAAGAATAAATTAATTCATAGTTTAGAATTATATTTTAATTAAATATGTAATATTTATTTTAAAATAATGTATTTATAGACTGTTCAGGGCCTCCAATCACCATTTATAATTTACTATAGTTTCACTGAAAATATTACTTACTGCGAATAAATTTAATTTTGGTTCTAATAAAATAATTTTTATTTGTTATAATTTATTTGTTTGAAAACCGAATGCGTTTAAAAATTGGTTCTGGGTATATTAGAAGTTATAATATAAAACTTTCCTTTAACAATGAATAAATTAGTTCAAAAATAAATTAAATTTGACTATTAATTTGTCTTATAGCTTGTCAGATATAAATTTTCTACTAGAAATTAATAATTAAATTACAATTTGAAAATAGTTTCCTTTATAGAATCTATAAAAAAATCTATGATTATTGATAATTATTATAAAAAATAAGAAATTAAATAAATTATCGTAAATTTCTTTTCATTTATAATAAATGTTATCATATCCCTAGACATCGCAGAGTGTTCTCACATAGAACCAAATATTTCTTATATTTAGTTTCTTTAAAAATGCTTTTTGAGAAAGCGTTACTGACGATGTGTACTATACCTTTCGACACTACTCGTACACCGTATGTACCATAAAATGTATATAAATATTTGAAGTTTCTAAATCTCATTACAGAATTGCATCATATCGGTATCATATAACCCAAAACTGTGATTTAATTTGATTTTGGATTAAATTTCATGCAGTTTATTTGTAAAGTTTTGTAAATATTTTTTAAGTTGTCAGATTATGATAAAGATCAAGCTGCTGTCAATGTACTGCTGATAAAAGTCAGGCTTTTTCGATGATACTTATACACATTATCATAATATATGGACTAACTTGATTTCTTAAAATAATACAGGTACAATATTTCAATCAATTTTATGATGCCTTTTATAGATTAACCAGTAACTTATTGAAGTCCGTATTCGTATTAGGAAATATCCTAACTGAATTTTGTTAGCTGGATGTGATATTTTGTTCTACATGAGAACTCTTAATGTAATTATCTCTACGATAATAGACGAGATTATTAAATATTAATTTACTTTTAACTTATATCATATTAAATCGAAGTTCATTAAATAATATTATATGAATTTTAGTGCTATTTAAAATATTTTTAAATTAATAATTAATTACATAATTTTAAGAATATTTAAAATACAAACTTTGGTTATATAATTTGAATCTACGGAATTAATATAAAGAATAATGGCAAATCATGATAATTTGCTAGAATTCCATTCTTATATTTTAATCTATAAGTAAAAGTTTCTAATATTATAGTAAATGTAAACTTCTGATATAACATCACATAAATCACTACACAGACTTCCTCAATTAGAGTATGATGAATTAATGTATGTCCAAAATACTGAATTAACGTATGACAAGAATTATGTCACAAGGTATCGAAAATATGAATTATTGTATGCATTCAGTAAATCATTTTTAAAATGAATTAATATATTGGTGACGAAAATGAATTACTTACTGTACGTATACACTAATTATATATCATTTTCAATGATTATAAATCATTTTCTTTATAGAGCATGATGTAGTAAAAATTAGAAAATCGATAATGATAATATAATTTTATAAGTGCTGTAAGGTAATTCTTATTAAAAATATATTTTATTAAGAAGATTTTTTTTTTGAAAACTCATCTTTAAAATCCTACCGTCTAAATATTTTTTTTATTTTTCCAAGTTGTACAAATAAAAGAATGGTTCTTATACTTACTTTAAAATTAATTTACATAATTAAAAAATTGAGGACATTCATCAATAATAACATTATTTTGTATATTAATTTTATGTGTGTTTGACAATGATTTCTTAGTATTTTACTTATCATATTACGTTTTAATTATAGAATTAATAATAATATATTTCATGAGTATTTATAGCTTGATACGGAATTATTTCCGTATCATCAATCATATAACTTCAATACGGAAAAATTTACTGAAAATTAGAAATAAAATTCGAACTCGCGGCCAGTTCACATGACAACAAACAAAATTGATACACCAATCCAATAGAGTTTATTTTTATACTCAAGTTACAATTGAGTAAATAATAATTAAATTGATTAAAGGGAAATCAATAAATTCATAGGACCAAAACTGTAATCAGTTCACTTATGACGGTAGAGTTTAACCACGAAATGTGAAAACAAACTCGTATACATTATGGAAAAACGATTAAACATATAAGGTTACATCCTCAGAATAGTACATATTTCGCAATTTTTGATTTTTAGCTCTGCGAATTCCATTTTCAATAATATCCAAAGGGTAACAAGTTAACTATAGTTGTGAGATAATTCTTTATTCTCATTTTATTTCAAATTCAAATCGGAGCATATCTTTCAGATGACCTTATACCTTTCAACAATTCTCTGTTAGGCCAAATGTACCATTAAATGTTTATAAATATTTGAAGTTTCTAAATCTCATTACAGAATTGTATCATATCGTATCATATAATCAAAACTGTAGTTTAATTTGATTTTGGATTACATTTCGTGCAGTTTATTTGTACAGTTTTGTAAATATTTTTTATGTTGTTATATTATGATGAAGATAAAGCTACTGTCAATGTACTGCTGATAAAAATTAATTCCACTAAATATAGTAAAATAATATAGAAATATTATATTTATAAATAAGTTAGTGTTTTTCAGTGGTACTAATTACATATCTTCATAATAATGTATATATTAACTTGATTTCTTAACACAATGCTTCCGTGATTTAACAAAACCTAGTAACTGCTAGTTACTAGGTTTTGTAGTATTATAAAGATTTGAGATGAGCAGCTTAGGCCTGTGGATTTTGGCTATCAGTAAGTGATTTTTGGTTGTGCTTTATTCTTGGAGTGCTTTTTGCTTTTTTGTGTACAAACCTAGTAACTCATAATTTTCAAAAACATAACCTAGTAATTTCGGGAGTTGCTAGGTTATAACGAAAAACAAAGTATTTTATGAGTTTTGTTAGGTCACATATAATATGAAAGAAATAATCCGTAATTTTTATTTGTAATACTTTAGGAACAAAACGATTTTTTTTTATTAATAAAACATTAAGTTTAAAAATTTTGATTTTTATTATTTTAAATTAGATTAAAATTTATATTTTTCATTTCAACAAAACCTAGCAAGTGTTGAAAACAATATTATTATTATAGAATTGATTATTAATCAGGTATTGAACAAAACCTAGTAACTTGTTCAATATAAATTATAATATATCATAATTTTGTTTCCTCTAGTAACTTTTTTGCAGTATGATTTCGGGAACAAAACTATAAAAATTTCATATTTTAATAAAATATAAATTTGGTATTTTGTTTTTTCTTAATATAATATTTCTCTTAATATAAAGCAATACGCAAAACTTTAATTTGCCAATATTTAAAAAATATTAGGGTTTTTCAAACTACAGGGAGAATCCCAGTGCAATGTTTCAATTTAAAAAATAGCAATTATAAATTAAAAGCTTCATCGCATATTAATCCGTATTAGCAAAATCGCAACGACAAAGAGTTACGTAATAAAATCCTCCTGAATTAAAAAATACATTATAAATTTGTAATTTAATTTTATTTATAATTTGGTTTTTTTTTTTTTTAACTTTTTTAATTTTTATTTTCTATAAACTTAAAAAATATTTTACAAATTAAATTAAAAAAAGAACAGAATGACAATCCCGAATACAATTAAAAAAAAATCCATAAAAAACAAAAATATTACAATAAATTCACTTACAACAAATTAATTTAATAACAAACAAAAAAAAAACTTTGTGTACATCATATAAGGACATTATTTCTATACGTATTTATAGACAATTTTTTACTATAATATTTTTATATCCTTTTTATCAACTATGTACACAGTAATTTTATTATACATTTTATTTAATTTCTTTTTTTTTTTTTGTGAGAATTTTTATCCATGATTACTTTGACTTCTTCGGTTCACCAATATTTTCACGATACCATTTATCATACCATTTAGCACTTAATTGAAATGATATCTTTTCAGTATATAAAGGATCATAATCTAAATGTATTGATGCTCTTAAACGATTATAAAGTAATACAGATGCTGTAAATGCTGATATTGCACGTAATGAATAATTTAATTTAATTTTACTACATATTGGATTTATTAATTTTATAAACATTTCAATTAAAAATGATATAAAATAAAATAGAAAATGTGGCAAATGCCACCATGTTGTATTAAATTTCATTGTACCAGTTTCAATACCAATACGTTGTATAAAACGTGATACATCATTTATTGGTGTTTCATCTGTAATAAATGATGGTAAACCAGCAATATTTTTTGGTGATTTTTTTAATGTTTTATAAGCGCATATATGACCCCATGCAACATTACCTTTTTAAAATAAAAAAAAAAATATTAAATTAACATTTAATTTAAATAATAAATATTATATAATTTTTAATTAAAATACCTGCATAAACAAGTTGCTGTTTACCACCAGCGCCACCTAATCTTGGTATCTTATGATTATGTCTTGATAAATATGATAAAACTTTTGGCATAAAATGTTTATCACCTTCACCGTATGTTAATGGTGGTCTAATAGCAACTGTCTGTAAATAATCTATAAAAAAAAAATATAAATAAAAACTATGTAAATAATATAATATACTTGGTAAATATAGTCAGTCAATGGAAAATTTTAAATCAATATAAACCATACACAGTATAGATATATAATATACATACATATATAAAAAAAGGACATTCATGAATTGATTAAATTGAATATATACATTCAATGTAAAAAATAGAAATATTCTGATGAAATATCGGGGTTTAATAGAATTGAAAATATTGATATCCTTAAATTCTGTCAATTGATAATTAATATTTGTAATTTTTTACAAAATTTGTGGAGATAGGAATATAAATTTGATATATTTGGCAGAGTTTTTAAATAATGCATTAAAAAAGTAATGCATTATTATTACCGAGTAATGCTGAAATATAATGCATTATTTTCTTAAAAGTAATTCTGTATTTAAATTTTTCAATTATTCATTGCAGTATTGGTAATGGAGTAATGTATTATCTCAAAAGTAATGAAATTATTGAATTATTTTACTGCATTATAAAATAAATACATCACATTTTTATGGTGAAGTATTTTCAAGTATTTTGAAGTATTTATTTTATTTAAGTTTTTTTCAGTGAATATACCAATTCTGAATTTTGTGCTATTATTTTGCACACCACTGTAAATATTAAATATAAATACTATAACATTATTAATTTTATTCATTTTACTTTAACATAATTCCAGTACTTCAAAGTAATGCATGCTACTTCATTGAAGTATCAAATGCTACGAAAAGTACTGCCTTGAAGTAAAAACTTTTTCAAAATATTTCAAAGTACTTCACCATAAAAATGTGAAGTATTTGTAATGCAGTAAAATAATTAAAAAAATTCGTTACTTTTGAAGTAAGCAATATTCTATTACCAGTACTGTAATGAGTAATGAAAATATTTAAGTACGCCATTACAAGTAATGCAGTAAATTAATTCAACTTGAATGCTTCTCTAATGCAGTACGAATATAATGCATTACTTAACAACTTTATTATTTGGCTTGTCATATTTTGGAGTATTTGCCAATATTATATTTTGAATATTTTCAACTCTTTTGCGTCATCTTTAGCCTGAGGTTATATATAATTTCCAAAATAAAAGGTAACACAGTTTTTCATATTATATCCAAAATCCTTATATCAAGTCCAAAGGACGTAGATTCAAAGAGATTAATAGAAATCTACTTTTGGGTAAATGTGGAATTTTCTCCAACTGAAGAAACTATAACGAAATTTAGTTTAGAAAATTTTTGGATAGAATAGAAATATTAAGAAGATTAATTTTGAGCTATTAACAAATTTTTAGTTATATGTATATAATGCTAATATTTTTCGAAAGTCTTAAAGCTAAAATATTTCTATATTGTTTACATGAGTTTTTCAATATTATGCTATGCAAATTCATTTTCATATTTTCTTATCAAGTTTTTGCCGCAAAATGTTCTCAGAAATCGTCATTTTCATATTCAATTTTATAAACTGTATTCAATTTATATTCACTTATCTACTCAAAATTGTGGAAGAGAAATGGTAAAATCAACAGAAATAAAAAAAACAGAAGGAAATGAACATAAAAGGATTCACCAAATTGCAATCAACCTAAAGAGAAAATTGATATTGAATTGTGAATGGAAATTATCAACTAAAGTCACAACAAAAAAAAACTATGATAAATTGTAGATATCATAGCAAACACAAACATAACGTAGTAGAATTATCTAGAATTTCAGGAAAAGTTGAATAGTGAAAATAGTGAAATAATTACTCATAACAATGCGATGATTTTAACTTAACAAATTATTAAAAATCTTCAATCAGCTTTTACTTTAAAAAATCATTTAATTATTATAAACTTGATAATTTCTTAAATGGTAAATAATTTTATGAAATATAATAATTAAAAGGTTCAACGTTCGACTTAATCTTAATATAATAAATTATGAAAATTCAGGAGTTTGTGAAAATCAACTTCAAGACGAAATTATTAAAGTATCAAAATTTCAAAATAATATTCGAAATTTAATTACAATTAATTAATTTTAAGTATAGTTTTCATTTTAGATAATATTAGAGAAGGATAAATTTTCGAAATTAAAAAAATCATAAATTATATTATAATTTACGGTACCGAAAGATTTCATTTATATAACATAAATTCAACATAACTTCTTAAAAGTTTTCAACTACTTCAATTTCCTGTAAAAAAAAAAGTAAGTTTTATTAATCGTACACTAGTTCATAATAATTGCTATCAATTAACTTTAAAATTATTAGAATTTTCAATATATTCACAAAAATATCAGAAAATTCTTTCATAAAATACTTGAAAAATTGTTCAAAATTGATTTTAAAAATAATAGAAATGATATTTAAAATTTTGGTAAAATGAAAAATATCAAAAATAAAACTAAGAACTTCAAAATAAATTTTTAAACTTAATAGCTTTTAAGGTTATCAATATAACAGCCAAGAAAACTTTATCATTTATATAGTAAAAACAAAGTCGAAAAAGACAAGAACTTTTCCATGTAACATAAAAACTAAACCATCATTTTTCAGATTTTCAAATATTTATGGTATTATTATATATCAAAAATTTTCATTTATACTATAAAAGTTAAGTATTTTCAATAGAAAATAAATGGAAAAACGCATTTTATATACATATAAAGATTTTCACACATAAATGAACAATATTGTGTATATAGTAAAGGTGTTTTTTCCATTTTCCTTACTTTTAAATTTACTCAAATAATTGTAAAAATAAACTTTTCCTTCATCCTAGCCGATCTTAATACAATTATATATACATATATAAATGGTAATATAAATATGTAATATTTGATATTATCACATTTTTCGAAAAAAATAAAAATCTTTCGAAATGTTGAACAACCATTAAAGATATATCCTTGTTTATAACAGTCAAAAAGTGTTCGTCCATTTAAAGTGCCCTTTTAGATATACGTTATTGCAATCCAAAACAGTCATAGTCGTAGTCATCATTATCATTTCTATTGAATATTATATTTTATTTGATTTTCTCATATTCATTTTGTGTAACCACCACACACACATAATAAAATACGAAATTTAGTTCTGTTTCAATTTTGAAAAAAAAAAAAAAAAAAAAAAGGATTTATCTAAAGGACTTTATTCAATTGCGATTACTATATTTCATTCTATGGTACATAGAAAATTTCAATTCCTTTTATATTCGATATAAAATTGATGTGTGTGGTTCTCAAAGAAAATTACAGAAAAACTACGAGTTCAGTACGTATAATTTTCTCGTTTCTTTTTTTGCATTTTCATATCCCGACACTTTACTATAAGTCTTGATAAAAAGGATTTTAAATTTATTTATAATTTTTCTATAAAAAATGTTTTATATTTTATTTATTTATACCTTTGCCATTTTGTAAACCAGTACCAGATGAACTAAGTACAATTTTTTCAGCTCTAAGCTTTGATGATGAATATCCTGGTATAAAGAATGCTTTATCATAGTCAATTGATGATTTTATATTATCATAAATTGGTGTTGTTGCTTTTGATTCAGTTTGATTGATAACAATTGCAAATGTACTTCCCATATATGGTACAAAATTAACTGATGCACATGATGTATAAATTAATCGTTTAATATTCTGTTTTATACAAATTTCAATAATATTACGAGTACCTATTAAAAGAAAATTATAAAATTATTTACATATTTTACCTATTTAAAGTATACAAAAAAAATTTTATAAGCATAATTTTCCAATAGAAAATATATATTAAAAAAATCATAAATTAAAAATTAAATATGAAAAGTGGATAATTGATACGAATTTACATTTATGTGTTCTAATTATTATTTGAATTATGGAAATAATAAAAATTGATTAGAATTCAAATAGTTTAATTACAAGGATGTCAAGTTTTTGATAACTGGAGTGTTGTGTTGTATATAATCAATTTTAATTAATTTCAGATTACGATAAATGACAACCAAAAAAAATTATAATTACTGAAATTTATTTGAAAATATTAGCTTTTTATATGATAAATAATTTCAGAAAAATTTCAATTCACAATTAATAAATTTGCTAAATACAGAATTAATTGATGGTAAATGATTTACTGAAACCAAATTAGCTTTTTCCGGTAAATTTCCAGTTCGTCACTTGTGTATTCATTAAATTTGCTTTCTGTAAATATTGAATTCGATCAATTGTGAATTCAATCAATAATTTGCGATACGTTAGCCATAAATCATATAAATCATTCGAAAATTTCAAAATATTATTTCGATTCATTTAGCCTTTACTTTTTATAGATCTAATAAATTTCTATTAGTGACCATTTTGAATAAAAAGTTCACATGATTTAATAAAAAAAACACTTCATTTATCCTTTATAACAAAATAAATTGAAACAAACATTTTACTATCATTTTCCAAAAACAAAATATTTTATTAAAGAAAATAAAATTTGATAAAAAATAAAAACTTTTTATTAAATTTTATTTTTTTTTAGTCACAATGTTTAAAATGATTAATGAGTTTTGTCACTTGACATAGCCATCAAGGACGAAAAATAACAAATATTATATATATTTAAAAATAATGATAATAATAAAAAAGTTATTTTAAAACTTTCAAATAAATAAACCAACCTGAATCTATTTTTCAAATTTTCATTTTCCTAACCCCCCGAACACCATTAAATAAAAATATCAATACAAAAAATAATCAAATTTTTTTCCATTTTTTTTATTTTTAGTTTGAACAAAATTTCCAATCGAATATCATCAACCCCACAGAAGTGATGACAATTCGTCTAAAAAAAAATTGTTTGGTATTAATCCCTCAATATTTATGTATATTTTATTTTACTGGATTCCTTTCAAATTCAATTCCTGATGGTGTCATTTGATTTTTCATCATCATTTTCGCGAAGATTTTGCATTTTTTAATTTGATTTTTTTTTTTTTTTGCTTTATAATATTATTTTTTTTGTATCGCATCAGCAACATAATATTAACCTATATTATAAATCTCATTTCCTGCAAATCCTCTTCAGTGCTCGAAATATGCTTACATAGCAAAGGAACGACTATTTAGCATTTTATAGATTATTTTATTTATATTTTTTTGGATTCTGAGAAATTAAAATTAAACTGGAATGAATTTTGGAAATTCAGTAGAAAATAATCAGAAAATAATCAATTATTTTGAAAATTGTTTTGTATTACATATTACAATTTTGATTTGATGTTGGGGAGAAAGATAAAAATACAATTTAATTATTGATCATCACTTCTAATTGATTAATAAATTCTGTATTTAAATATTGGTATAATAACAACTTGATGTAACATAATGGCTGAGTATATAATATGCGAGAAGGTGTTTATTGTAGCATTCAATTAGTCCAATTTTCACATTCTTTCTCTCACTAAAGTTTTATTTAAAATATTTGATTTTGTGTCTAGTTGAAGGGATTCAAAATGTAATTCATAAAACCTAAATAAACCTTAAAACTGAAAATATTTTCATTGTATAAGGAATTCCATACGAGAAAACACTACATTAAACTTATCGGTTACAATCGTTTCTACTTTGTCATTGAACGTTCGAATTACAAAAAAGGTTTCGCATTAAATAGTTTCTCGTTTGAATAGTTTCTCGTGTCCACTAAGCCCTTACCCTTAGAAATATTGGTGCAACCTTAAAATATCATAAAACTACATTTTCTAATTGAATTTTTTACAAATTTTAATATAATTTGGAAAATAAATAAGCTATAAACATTCATTAAAACACTATTGAAATTACATTCATTAAAATACTAAAATTTATATTAATTCATTTATTCACTGGAAAAATAATTTATAAACCAATTTTTTTTTTTGCCTAATTTAATTTTAAGCTGACTCATTCTAATTCGAAAACTCAAAAGGATAAAATGAATATAAAATATAAAATTATTATTCATATTTAGTTTATACAAAAATAATAAAGTACTTACCATCAATATTAACGCGACCCAATTCATCAAAATTTGGCGGATATTGAAGACTAATAAGAGCAGCACAATGAAATACAGTATCAACACCAATAAATGCTTTTTCAATTGTTTCCGGTTTACAGATGTCACCGATAAATGTAATTAGATCAGAAGTTTCAATATGACCTATAAATAATAATAAATTTTATTATCCTTAGGGGTGGAATTTTCATCATTTCAAATGAATGTAAATTTTGTTGTGGGATGTAAAGCATTAAATTTATTTTTTATATCATTTCTGTTACTGAGTATTTGTTTTTTTGGTACTTACCAGTTTCATTTTTATAGGGTAGTAAATCGACAGAACGAATTTCTTTAATTCCTAAATTTTCTTTTTCTTGAATTAAAAGTTTTATTATGTGTTGGCCAATACAGCCACTTCCTCCTGTTACCAAAACAATATCATTTTGTGACATATTGTATATAGATTTACTTAGTTTTTTTTTGTTATGTTTTACTTAAAAAAAGAAAATTGTTTTCTTTTTCTAATTTCTACTTCATTAAGTTGATTAAAAGATCTGGAAAATAGGAAAATATATAAGGAAAATAGTATATTTTCTTAAAAAAATAAAAGAAAACAAAAATTCTAACGCACCGACAAATGATAAAGTAAAGTTAACAAAAATAAAGAGCAATATTAAAAGTTCAGATATTTTTTAGTAAGAGTTTCGTAAAATATGTTGAGCCACTGAACTTAATTATAAAAATGTCAAGATTATTTAGCAAAAACATAAAAATTCATTTGATGAAATTATATTTTTTCCAATGTATTTAATTAAAGTGGTTTGGTTACTTTTACTAATGTTTTCGGTTATAAATAACATAAAAAATATTGGTAATAAAATTTATAAAGATCAAGTTTATTAATTTCAAAACTAAAAAAGTTGTTAAAAAAAAATATTACGCAATATTTTTTTTATCGTAAATTTCAAATATTGTTTTTAAAACTTTTGTAAATGAGTTCAAGGTGTCAGAGAAATTATTACTTAACACTTTTTTTATGGTTTAACTTTAAAGTTAAGAAATTTAAAATTGAAAGTAGCTTAGACCAATAGTTTCATGATTTTTTGATTTACGAACTTTCTTCTATAAAAGTTTCTATAAATGTAATTTTAATACACAGAATTTAAGTTTTACTTTTATTTAATTTAGTGTTTTATTTAAATAATATAAATTATTATAAATTTTAGATATAATCAATTTAATTTTAATTTGAAAATTGTAAAATTCAATATTCAATATGATTATAAATTATTTTCAATAAATTAAAGTAATATTGCATATAGTATTTTGATTTTCCCTTGAACTTATGTGACACAATTGTTTAATATAATTGTCTGCAAAACTTCTTCCATAATGCTCTTAAGGTTAGTGTTGTTTTGGTCAAATCAGAATTTATGTTATTACGAATATTTAACAACTTAAAAATTGATAATTATAATTTTGAAGTTTACTTTTCAATTTTCTCTATTGTAGTTTACAAATTTCATTTTGAAAATAAAATGGTATAATTTAGCTTAAAATCAAAAAATTTGTAGAACTTGTTACTAACCGTTTTTGATCGATGACACCTTAATCATATTAAATAGTTTCCAATTATTGAAAAATTAATGTCAAACATAAACTGAATCTTTTGATTATAAATATTAATTCAAGTTTAGTTAATCTATATAGATTGAATATAATTTGGAAGATAAACTATATAAATTTAATTAATCAATAACGATATCAATATCGTTAATATATAAATTTCAAGTAAAATAGAATATGGCAAACCATATATTAAAAATTTCGTATAGATAGTTCAAATCTTTCAAATTTAAAAAAAAACATAATAAATAGTGAAAACCAGAAAATTTCCATAAATTAAATTTACATAAATAATTTAATCAAAATGATGGTATCAATAGATTATCTTCATCACATATAATTTTATTAATTTATTACACATAAATTTTCTACATAATATAATAGAAAATTTATTAATTTATGTAAACATTTATAACTTTTCACCAAATAAAAAAATGTTAAAGACTTTCTCTTTCAAATTCAACAAAATATTGATAAATATATTAGTAAATTTCAATATTATTATTAAATATACAAATATTAATTACCCTAACTAATCAAAAACCCATTAGGATTATTACCAGAAAATTCGAAATAATATTATAACTATGAAAGTTAATAGCAATTCATAAAGTACAAACTTTGAAATTTTTATTGTATAAGTTTGATATAACCTAAAGAAATAGTATTACAGAAGTTACAAATCCAATATTTATAATAGAGTTTTAAGTCTCAAGACAATATTGGTTGTATAGATATTATGTAAAATATGATTGTAAAAATTTTTGTATAGTTTTGTGTTTGAATAAATAACAAATAAAATGATTTTATTTGAAATTTATGAAAGTTCCATTCATAAATTATGTTTCCTACCAAAATATTCATATAATACTTACGCAAAATAATATATGAAAAATATTACATAATAATAATTTTTTAAAACTTAAATTCAATATTAATTTAACGAATTGATTTATGAATAAACAATTTCTAATAATAAAGAAAACGCAATTTTTCTTTTTTTTTTACATTTATATAATTTAAAAAGCAAAAATTATTTAATTAATTTTATTATTAGTACAATATAAATTTAATCATAAAACTATTAATTATTGCTTTCATTTTCAATTTTATATAAATTATATGATTTTTTCTTAAATTTACATTTTGTTATTCACTTATAAATTTAATATATATTTTAGAATATTTTTTTTATATACAATTTTTCATTGGTCACAATAACATAACTTTTTTTTTATTTTTGGTTTTAACAATTTAAGCTCACATAAAAGATTTGAAATTAATCGCTTAGAAATCTCTATAACTAAATAAACGTAAGCAAAAATATTATAATTATGCTCGCAGAAAAAAAAAATAATAAAGCCGGAATTAAAAATAATATTATATATTATAATTTTTTTACCAATTCTTTTTACTGCTGTATAAGCAATTTTTGCATTACATGCGCGAACGTCTTAACGTATCACCGAAATATCTTTACTAAAATTTTCGGTATAAACTTGTCGAAACCAAACAGGTAAGTTAATTACAATATTTTTTGTGTAGCTTTTGTAACACGCTACAAAAATATAAAGTAAAAACAACAAATCTTTTCAAAATCTTCATACCTGTTGTATTTAAATTTATTATGCTGACCATGCATTATACAAATATTTTTAATAACCTGATAATATTTAAGAACTTTATCAACTTGGATCGTTTGTGGGCAAATTAACAATACATTAATAATCATTTGACGGTTAACAAAGCGGTTGAATTGGTTGCTGATAGTAAATTGTATATTGTAGGGAAAACTAGTACAACCAAAATGACATTTCTTGACGTTTTATGTCAAAAAAAGACATGTCATTAAATGTTTATGGTATTAATTTTAAATTATAATTATTTTTCTCCTAATTTTTATTACTGACATTTGTTAGTATATCATAAAAATCAAATCTTTTTCATGTTTTTCTATCAAATTTTTGACAGTTGTATTATCAATTATAAAACAAGTTTGAAATGTGTGTAGTGAAAATTTACAACAATGTACAATGTACGGGCAACTTTATTGATATTCATAAATATTCATTTCCATTATTTTGTTAGAAATGGATAATATTTTGGAAGTGGCTTAGTTCAGATACCAAAAACCTTTATTACGCGGATCAATTTAAATTTGCCATTTAATTTTTTTGTTAAATTTTAGTATTTTATTGAATTTTTGAAATTTCTATGTGGAAAATTTTCGGTACTCGATTAATATTATTTACGAAACGCTGTCATAAAATAATCGTATTGAATAATCACTACAACAAAACCAATGTAGAAACTTTAAATTTTCGGTAGGGTAATAAAATATATTTACTTCAATTGTTAATGATCATTTCGATAACGCTTTAAAAATGAAAACGAAAGTGATTTATGTGAAAGTTTTTCCTAATACAAAAGATTTAGGAAAAAAGCATTTCGAGATTATGAGAAAATTTACTAATGATTTTTTTTGTTATTGACAATAACTTTTGGTTATGCAATAAGTTACACGAAATTTACAAGGAGATATGTAATTAAGTTCAGTGAACTGGATTTTAAAAAAATGAATAAATTTATGTATCTTCCAATGGAATATTTTTATATATGTATTTATTTATTAGGTCGACCAAATTTGATCAGTAAATTGGAAAATTGTGAAATTTTTGATTAAAATCTCTGTTGAGATTTTATGCTGAGATTATAAGAAATTTCCATAATTTGAATAAAGATTATGTAGTAAATGTATTTTTAATTGATTTAAAAAAAATTCGCAATGGAAAATTATTTAATTGTATCTCTCATCTTTGTTTTACCATTTTCTTTTAATGTTTTATTCTTAATCAATTACAAAATGTACTAATAGATAATGTTAATGATGATTTTACAATATTTAATAATTTCTGGCTTTAAATATTTCTTTTTCTATTTTAAATTTCTCAGCAAAACATGTTACTAAAATAAAGTTTAATTTATATTTCAATTAAGATAATTAATTTATTAAACATTTCAGGTTTAATTGGTATAATGAAAAATATAAAATATGACAAAATTTACTTAAACATTTATTATTTTTTATATATATAATTAGTTAACTCGAATGTTATCAATTTGTAGTATATTCAATTCTTCAAACTAATACTGACAATCAAAATCACTTCCATTTAGAATATTTGAGTCAATAATTAAGGTATAGTTATGTTGTAATAGAATAATTATAATTTACAAATCGATAGCAATAATTCGTAACCTCGTAAGTCAAAAAATCTATTTTTGCAATGCAATTATGTTTACTGCGAATATACAGCGGTTTATCTGGTTTATTACATTACAATTACATTAAAAACGTGCCAAAATAAAATTTGTAACTCGTAACTTTAGTAGTTTTAATAACGCATACAACATAAAAATATCTAATGTACTGTAACATTCAATAAAAAACCTTCTTTTAAAAAATCGTTTTTACGAGGTAATAGTAACTACAAATTGTATATAATACCACGGAACTTTTTAAATTTTGTATTTATAGTTTAATTCTACCGTATAGAATCTGCAAAACCAAATATTTTAACCCTAAAACCATTTTATTCCAATTTTAATGTCTGCTGTAAAACATGCAAAAATCACATACGTTGTTATGAATTGTTGCAATCGAATTATCAAAATGAAATTAAAATATTTTAGTAAATAAGCTGATTACAAAATAAATAAAAAAATAAACCTTTCAAGCATAAATCTATGATTCGGTTTGATTAATCATCAGATACTTAAAATTAATCAACCTGACTTCATTAAATATAATTTTTTGCTTTTATATTATCTTCTCAGTTTTATTCGTTAATTAGTTATAAAATATTTCTAAATAATTATTACTAAAACAAAGTTAATTTTTGTAAAAGAAATTGCTCGTAAAATGATGACCCAAAAACTATCTTTTTTCTAAATTAATTAATTTTCTTTCAATATAAACCGTGAATATCTTGTAAACCAAATATTTGTAAATTGACACAAATTCACTTTTAACACAATTTATTTTTTTATAATTATTATTTATAAAATTCGTTATTTTTATTAATTTTAAACAAGTAAAATTATCGTTACAATTTAACTAGTTATACAATTTTTTTAAAAGAAATAAAAACTCAAAAATTTAATTTGTATTTAATTCTGTTTATTTTAATAATTGTTTAATTTTTTATTTTCATTTAACATTTAATGTAAACATACTTACTAACTAAATGTTTTCTTTATTAATTATTTTATTATTATATAAATTTTGTTAATTTTTTATTACAATTTATTAAAGAAATTGTTTTTGAATATTATTAAAAATATAATTTAAAAGAGGAAAATTTTCTTTAACACACTTATAAACACAAAATAATATTAATAAGAACGAATTTCAATTTTGTGAAAACATTTCAATTGTCTAGCTCTAGCTCTAGATCTAGAGTAATAGTAAAAATATTCAACAATTTTACAAAAAAAAATATCAAGTACTAAATAATACCAAAAATTTTATTAAGATTTTTATTAAGTAATTCAAATTACACATATAAGTTAACAACATTTCTTAAATATTAATTTTAAATAATTATTTATATTGATTATTTTCGGAGTTTTTATATATTATGCAAAAGGTTTAAGCATCAAAGATCAAAGTATTAGAGAGTAAATCCAAGATTGGATTTTATTAGTTAATATTTTTGAAGATATAATTTTTTCCAATGTACTAAATTGGTACTAGTATATTTTAAGTATATTGAAATTAACAAAGAATATATTTTAATTTTATATAGTATTTTACAGAATATGTTAAGATTTTTGTTGATGGATGTGATTATTTCATACCGTATATTTTCAGTCACAATTAGTTTCTTTCTTCATCACACTAGAAGTATCTATTTGGCGCTACCTATATGCAACCTAGTGGCCAATGGATACTCTAAAATTAAATCATAAATTTATTGAAAGTTTTAATATTAAAAATCAATTATGTTCTGTGAAAATTTACGATTTTTAAATATGGTATGGTTGAAACCCGAGTTAAATTTTCTTGAAATTTTTCTCTAAATTTCAATTAAACCACAAAAATCGTGGGAAGACAGTGCGTTAAAGATTGTGGGGATAGTGACAAAAATGGTGAGCAAAAGAAAGAAAATTTATTAAAATGTTTCATAAAAGAAAAAGAGTTTATTTAAGTAGTGTAATAAAATTACTATAATTGTTATATACTAGTATATCAGTCCCATATAAAACCATTACTCTTATACCCAGTAAATGCCCAGTAAAATGCTCAAATATTAACTAAAATATAATTAAAATATTTTAATATACTTAATTTAAATGACATATGGTACATTTTACTTAAAGTCTCTACAAACCAATCTAAAATTGTAGGTCTACATTTTTTAAAAAAAATTGATTAATTACATTAAATAAAACTACAAAAATGAAAATTTAATAAAAAGAAAGAAAATAATGTACAAAAAAAAAAGTTAAATATTTTCTATCTCAAGATTTATATATGCAAAGAAAGGGCGACATTATGTAACAGATATAATCTAGCTTGAGGTTAACTATATAGTAAAGATGAACCGACATAAAAAGTACAATGGACAGGTGTATTAAAGTGTCATTATTTTCATTTTCATATCATAGGATAAGTATTTTGTTATTTAATATTTATATTAAAGCTTAAAATTTCATCATTTTTATTTATATAACCTGCGCTGCTGTTTTTACTGTCATCTCATTTTTTTTAACTATTATGAATGGTTTTTTGTGTTTTAAAGTCAAAACTTTCTATTTCTTTTATTTTTTATTATTAACTATAAAATAATAAAGTACAGATTGTTCAAAATATTTAGGCAGTTTTTTTTAATTTTCGAAAAATTTATGCAAATTAAAAAATGTTACAAATATTTGTGCAAAGTTCAAATATTTGTAAAATTTTGAAATTAATAAAATATAACATTTTTAATCAACTTAAAAATACTATACATATCAGAATTATCAATAAACTGTTTAAGGTAAGGTAGACATGGTATAGTTAAGAAATTTTTTTCTAAAAAAAATGACTATGTTTTCGAACTTGTTAACATAACAATTATTAACTATATAACCAGTAAAGATATATCTGGGTTGTGATTCTCGTCACTTGACTTAGGATTCCGACTGATTGATAAGAGGTAGTTGACACTGATCGTCTTAAAATCGATCGCGATCATATTCAGTAATTAATTGATAAGAACATATTTTCAAAGATAAGTAACTATTCTAAACATAGTTAGAAGTGTCTTACTTTCGTATGTATCATCTATGATTATCGTACTTGCTTAATACGCTATCATTTACTTTGTAAGTTGGTTTTAAAGGAGCTGGAATTACAAGACTACACATGTAAATAAGCCCGTGTGCCCTACAGTCAAACACTGCATCATTATTAATGCAATCACTTTAGACGGCTTCAGTTTACTCGCAACTTAAAAGTTTTCTAGAAAGAAACTAACAAATTTCTTAAATCCTTTTATGTTAGACTGAAGGACAAAAGCATAACAAATGTACTATTTTCCATTGTCTATCCTTCCCTCCATACTCTAACGATAAGTGGAGAATGGAGTAAGTCTTAATCTCATTACATAATTCATGAGAATCCAATCTCCCGTCAATAGATTAATAGATACTTACACAGCGAAATGTTGATATTGGTACTAAATCTTCGGTTTAAATCTTAACTAGCTCAGCGATGAATATAATAAAAAACAAAGAACATAAATTTTGATTTTGATTTTTATGAAACGATGCTTTTTAGTAGTGACACTTTGAGGACTAAGTTTTTAAAGAAACTGTAATATTTTCATTTTTATATTATCAACACGACACAGATTTTATCATTAAACGTAATGCATTTGATTGAACGCAAAAAAAAATTTTGATTTACATGATTTCATATACATAACAATAAAAATAAGCAAATTCAATTAGTAAATGGCAATGATAATAGGCAAAACTTATTATTATTATTATAAAAATTTAAATATTATCACTTATTCTAATACAATAATCTTATGCATAAATCAAAAAAATAATCAAAATCTTTCTAAACACGCAAATAATTACTTACAAAAACTGCGAAATGAAAGTTTCATTTTTTTTTTCTAATTTACTTAAAAATATTTGTATCTTTTTTGTTTTTGTCAACATAACTTCCAGTAGATTTACCTTTAACTTTTTTTTTATTGTTATTATTTTGCATAAAAAGTTACACGATTTTAATAATTAATTTTTTTTTTGTTTATCTACTCTTTCCTAGAAACATAAAAACTTACAAATTACAATCTCGTTATTTTTTCAATTTTGTTTTCTAATTTAATAACAAGAAAATGTTTTAATTATTTTATATTTTTTATATTATTTTTCTTCTATTTCGTTATTGTCGCAGTATTTTTTTTTTTTTAATTTTTTTTATGATTAGACCAAGAGCTATTAGACATTAATTGATGTTTGATCGTAGTGAAATGAGTTGGCTTTCTTCGGTCGAGTTAATATTTATTATATTTATGACATGTCATGAACTCTTACACGCTATTGCAGAGTTCTTAAACCTGTGAGGTTGCGCAAGAAAATTTATACATTTCTACATATGTTATCTATCATCAACAACGCTGAACTGAAGTGGAAGTCTTAAAAAAGTATAATGTAATAAGAAAAATATTCCCGAAATACACAAAACCGGGTACAACAATTATCTTTTTATGTGGTAGATATTTTCCGCATAACAAAATCTGACTCAAAATCGGAAACATATTAATATAAAACCTAAACTTCTAATAATGAAAATACAACAACTACTCACATTAGATCACAATTTTTACAAATTCACGAATATAGGCTACTATTAAAGACTGTGAAGGGAATAAACGACTTCGTATAAAGTAGGAGACACCAAAACTATTCACATACAATGGGGATCCTATTTAAAATATTCAACGAGGAAAATAATAGAAATAGCATTTATATTTCACTGGGAATTCCATTACAAAAACGAAAAATGCATTTATCATCAATTAACATACAATATGAAGAATAAAATCAAATATAAATGAAAATATTTTATGAAAAATTTAAATAAATTCAACTGATATTTATGAAAATTTTGGTGAATTATCGAGAATTATATTTGCTCCTACTTACTACTCAGCACAATGTCACCTTTCTTCCATAACTACAGTTTTTGACAGTTTACAATGTGCAGGGATACAATTTTATTTGCAAAAATATATTTTTGCAATTAATATAAAACATTATTTTTAACAGTGTTAAACTCGCTTAACTTAAGTTATTATCTAATCCTAACAATTTATTTTTAAATTTATTTCTTTTTAACTATTTTTAATGTCAATAGCTCTTGTTCTATAAAACATATTATATTACTTTTATTAATTTAGTTCATTTTTTAGTTTTTATTTTAATAATTAGATTTTTATACGTTAAATTTTTCTATTTTTCCATTTCTTTTTTTTATATATATATATATATAACTTTTAATTTTATAAATTTACTTTTTTCTTTATTTAAAAGTTTTTATAAAACTTTTATTATATATATTTATTTTATGCCAGTAATATTTTTTCACTCTTTTACCTTTATGTTCTGTTTTTTATATATTATATATTTATATCCTTCAGATTTTTTTTTTTTAAATTGTCACATTTAAGTTAATTTCTGATGTCATTTAATAGACAAATAAAAATAATTTTTGTCCTTTTTTTACAATTTCCAGGATTTATAAACCGTATATAACAAAAAAAAAGGAAAATATAAAGCACTACAGTAAAAAATAAAATTTTTTAAATAGTTAATAAATTTTTAATGGCTTTTATATATTTGCATATTCGATTTCATTTGTCATATATAATATGAATATTTAAAAAGCATGAAGAACCATTAAATTATTTATATGACAGTTTATCCTGCATTAATATTTTATTAAATTTTTATTATTATTATATACCTAACTTATTGAATTTATGGAAAATTATTGTTTTGACAGAAAATTGGTTATTTTTGGTTGACAAAATTTAATAAAATATAAAACAAAAAATTGAGATTTATTAAATAAAAATGATTTGTTTTAAATATTAAATTATAAAATTGGTTTAAAAAAAAACATATTTTATTGAAATAAAATATTACATTAAAAATGGATAGTCAATAATATTAGTAATAATTTAAATAGTAAAATAAGTTTTGTCATTTACATCCAAATGAAATTAATCTTCTCCCAATTCAAATTTATCTTTTTTTAAACTGAGCAGAAAAATAGTTTTTAAATGCATTTTACAGTCAATTTGTTTTATTCTTTTGAAGAAGTAATAGATGCAAAAATAGTTATGTACTGTCAATGTAACTACACTTCTTGTTATATTACTTATGACATTAAATAAATTGTATCCAGCTTTAAATTCAGAAACAAATTTAACTTGAAAAAATTCAATTTGATTTGGAAATTAACATGAAATTGAAAATGCTATTATACATGTAAAATATTATATTTTTCAAAGTAATTTACAGTATTATTATTTTTCAAATTAAACCATCCACTTTTAATGTTGTTAAACTATGTTAAATATGAAAGAAAGACTAAAATTTATTTTACACTTTTCTTTGCACGGCCAATTTCATTAATAAACTTACAAAATAGAAACTATTAGCTATAAAATAAAAAAAAAAGACTTTATAACTTATACTTTTATTCTCCTCATAACCAGAAATATATATAAATAAATTAACGATTTTAATATTTAAACCTATTTCTTCAGTTCCGTCAATTTTAAAATTTTAAATATTCTTTAAGTTTATTAATTTATTTAATCTGTTGGAAACTTTTTCCAGCTCAGAAAACAAAATTTATAATTTTAAATACATCGAATCACATTAACTTTCAATATCGTGCGTGGTACACATTCGAGTCCTATTAATATAATCTCATAAAAATTTATATTTTTTTGTTTATTTCAGTGTATCACAAAATTTAAATCTCTTTTTATTGCCTTCAAATTTCTAGGTGAAAGTAAAAATATTTATATTAAAAATTTGAATTTTATATTCCATTCTCATATCACAAAATAATCTAATTAAATGACCCGCACATACGTTTTTATGACTACAATTTTAGTTGATAAACCTGTTTAACAACCGTAGTTAATTTTGTTTTAATTTCACCAAATTTCTCAGATATACAATTAAATATTTAATTTATTATAGTTTTATATTGTAATTATATGATTATAATTAAAATTATTTTAATACAATTAAATAAATTTTATTTAAATCTTATTTAAATTATTAAATTTAAATATTTTAAAATCGAAAATACATAATAATTCGCAAATAATATACGTGATTTAGATGTGGTGGACTTTATTGAACGGAAAATACCAAAAGTTATATGAGGTCAATGTATTAGAAGCATAAAAAAAAGCAAATGTTTTACTTACTGTCAGTAAAACACGATAATTGTATAATGAACATTACAGAAAATTGTAGTTTTAGAAAAATGTTGTTAATATTAAGTAATGGCTAAACAAAATTTCTCTATTTTAAAAATTCATTGGTAAATAATGTTCCCAGGAAAGTTTTAAAATGCAACTAAACATAGTTTTAATGTTTATAAATATATATTTTAAATTTTATTTTTAAAAAAATAATAATATTTTTTTTTTTTTAAACTACAAAATATGTTAACAAAATAAAATTTATAATTGTACATTTAAAATAAAATAACAATAATTTTATACTACAACAAAAAATGAATACATCTAAATTTTATTAAATGCTAAATTATATTATTTTGATTCTTTAAAATTAAACAAGAAAAAAAGCAGACATTTAAAATTATTTTTTATATCTTAACAAATAATTACAAATTTTGATTGATATTTTGTGAAATTTTTCAATATCCTATTTTATTTTTTATTTTATTTTTTTTTCATATTATACAAACACAATAACGTAATAAATACACAATATAGTAGGAAAAAACTGTAGCTATTCTGTCGGTCAAGTTGGACAAGACAATTAAAAACTGATAAAGTTCATTCTTTTTATAATTTTTTTGTAATTCATGTTGTAAAAAATTGCAACCACTCAAAATCATAATTAAAAGGATTATGAAAATATACAAAAGAATTGATTTTTTCTGTAGCACATTTTTTATATAATTTGCAATAATGCCAAGATTATTAAATTACAAACTTTTCATATTGACGGAAAATCATATCATTAAAAAAAATTGTATGCTTTTTGTTTGCTTTACGTAAGTTTTCGTGAAAATTATTTTTATATCAATATAAATTGGGTTTTAATTAATTAAATTTCTCGTTGTTTTTCTTTTTTCACTTTATCTGAAATATTAATATTGTCTCTGTTTCCAGGATGGTTTGAATTTTGGTTTCGCTTCTTTGTATGTTATTTTCATAATTTATTATCATAGGCATTTTCGAAATGGGGTAATAATACCAACAATATTGTTAAAAATTGTATATAAATTCTGTATAATTTTGATATTTATATATATATTTTTTCATTTTTCATTATGCAGAATTTCCATTTTGATGTTCAAAATTAATAAGGAGAAATAAAAATTAATTTGTTCTATTATTTTAATAATTGTGTAATTTTTGAGACAGTAATAATAAAGTGTACTCAAAGCAGTTATTATGAAGTTCAGAATGTGTATAGAATAGTTTTTTTGTTTCTCGTTTAATATGAAAATGATGCAGCTTGTGAATGTGATCCTCGACGTGAACCAACTGTAAAATCCTTATATTGTGAAAACACTGATATCTGGAAAACAATATAAATATATAAATGACAAAATAAATTAATTTATTATAATATAATATTAAATATTATATAAATGTAATATTAATATTAAATTTATTTGAAATTTCGAAATTAATAATAGAAAGTAATATATATAATATTGAACTTATAATATTTCAAATCCCGTGATCACGAGATTTTACCCAATATCTAGATTCCCACGGATTTAAATAAAGGATTTCAAATCCCTGAATTGACAAAGACGAGTATTTTATTTTACTATTAATACTACTAGTATATATAATTGCAGTAAGTCAGTATTTAATCAAACTGTAGTATTTTAAACGTTTTTTCAAAATCAATATTTTTTATTTAATTATACTTATTTAAGTTTTACAATTTTAACGAAGTTGTAGACGAATTTTATTAAGAAGAATTCTTGTTGTAATTATGTGTTAATAAATTAAATAAAAAATTAAATTTTTGTTGAAATATTAATAAATTTAACGTGATAAATTTACATATAATCTAAAAGCAATTCCAGAGGTTCCCAGATTTGATAAAATATAATCCGCAAATCAAAAATGATATGGAGAATCGCGGTGTAATTAAGTTGAAATATAATTAAATCATAAAAATATTTAAGAATATTTTTTTATTAAAAACATATTCTCAAAATCCTAAACAATATACCTACAAAAACTCAGTCATAAAATTAAAATTAAATTAAAAAGAAAATACTTAAATAAGAATCTCTAATTATAATTTGATAATTTTAAAATATTTGAATCATTAAACTACAAATTAATTTATGAATTTTAACTACCGCCATCATAAAAATTTAATTTGTACATAAAAAAATATATGACGAAAAAGATTGCAATTCATAACTTTCCTAACAACAACAAAAAATAATAAGAATAAAACTTTTAATAATATTTTCTTGTTTTTCTGATTTCTTTTCAAATATATACCAATATATTTATTAAATTTTGATCCATAAAAATAGTAATTTCGTTGACCTTTAAAATACTCTGCTATTATCGTAAAAAAAAAACTATTTAATGTTTTCAGAATTTGTCTTAAGAACTTAAAGATTATAAAAAAATAAACTTATTCTATACACACCAAAATATAAATCCTTTCACAAAATAAAATCTAACTTTATTGGGACATAAAAAAATACTTATTTATGTTTTAACCACATTCAGTAAAAATATATAATAATATAAATCAATGTGTCTTTTTTTAAAATATAATTTAATTATATCATCAATTCTTTAAAACTATTTTATTATTCATTTTTCTGATCCCGTAAAATTCACAAATCAATATAGTGAAAATGGTGCAATAAATTCGGGATATAACTACGACTACAATTAGTTAATGCACATCAGAAGTTCTAATATGACTTAGTAGAAATTAATTGTTAGATTTTTCATATTTAACTAAATGGTCATGAGATCAGACGAAAAAAAGAAACTTTCCAAAAAAAAAAAAATACAATCAAGAATGAACAACAACAAAACAAGATCACCGCAAATAAGAAGTTGCTAAATTCAGACTGTTTACAAATCATAATTGCATAGGTCACAATTTATACATAATGAAACTAGCAAACAGCGAAATATGTAATTTGTGTAATAACATTATGAATGAAGAACATCTTTTGTTGTGTTCGACTGGCAAAAGCAAAAGAAATAAATCTTCTATATTGGGAAGCAAGACGGTTTGAGCTACACGCAAAACCCGTCGTCATTTCGAAATAAACAACAACATATATTATCACACACCCTGAATTCCTAAATCATAATTTTGAATTCAACCATTCGTAAATGAAATTCAACATTTTGCAAAATCCAATTATTACACAAAATACATGATACATAAATTATTATAGTTCTTATTGCAACTGTTTAACACGTAATTTCAACAAAAATATTACTTAATATTTTTGATCATAACTTTTCTGCTGTACTACACATTCCATTGGATCACAATTTTGTTACAGTATATAAATTTTATGTTTCCTGATAATTATGTATGTAAAAGTAAAACTATTTCCCAGTATTAGTATATAAATTAATAATTTACAAATTATTTTTTTTATACATTTTTGTTTTTTTCAATAATTTTAAATATTAAATATTTGGTTAAATTTACAATAATATATAAAAAGATTTAAAGAAATAACCCCAATAATATGAATTGGCACAAACACTCTCTAACAATCGATAAAAAATTATACTATTTTACATATATATAAATATAAATTGATGTACAAATAAATAAAATATTTGGATCGCAATAAAAAGCCAATTTACACGCTTCTTTGCTTTCTGTTATGTCCTTATTGAAAAACAGTAGCAAAAAATATTTTGATTATAAAAAAAGTAAATAGTATATAGAAAAATATTTTATAAATAACAATAACGCAAATATTTTAAAATCGTTTCTTAATATTGAAATGTTACGATTTTATACTTTTTTTTATATTATTTAGTAAGAAATATTTTTTTTGTAAACATATTTACTTCGTACAAATATTTTTCTACATTTTTTTGCAATTTTCAAAGAACTACAACGAAATATGAAATATGATTTGATGCAATTTCTGTGTAATTCATTGAATTGAAAGATATACACATATATATTGATTTTGGAATTATACCAAGAATTAGTTTTCTTAAGGTTGAAACTGAATGATAATTAATATTATATATATTTTATATCCCAAATAACCTAGATGAATTAGATATTAGACAATGGAATTTTATATTTTTTTTAATTATTTCGAAGCGAAAATAATATTAATGTAATTACAAAAATATATGAATACAATTCTGTTTTTATGTGGTGTAATTTTTCAAATTAGACCTGAGAATGATTTCAAGTTTTCGGTATAATAAAAAATAATTTAATAAAAGAAAAAGTATACCATTGCCAATATCAAATTTTTACTAATCAATTTCAAATAGAGAAAAAAAAAATTAAATTAAAGTTAATAAATTACAAATTTTACAATAATTAATGACTCGACGTTCAGCGAGATTTAAAAGTACAGAAAAAAGTTTAGTCCCTTATAAGTAGGAAATAAAATTGAAAAGTAGTAAATAAAATAATAGTCTCTTATAAAAGATTGAAAAATAAAACAGTTTTTTTGTTTCTCTTATAAGAGAATTAATTTAGCCTTTCAAGTTTTTTTGTTTCTCTTACAAAATAATTAATTTAGCCCAATGACAGTCAAAATTCTTTTTGGAAATGAACACTTATCGAATAGGGAATCGTATATACCAATAATTAATGAAATTGGATATGACGAGTTTATAAAATAAATTTTGTCTAAATAATAATAAGATATTGTGTCGCTGTATACTAAATTTAAACACGGTTAGTTTTAAATTGAATTAGTAAAATCAATCATTTTCTTCTATTAAAACTAAAAACCCCATTCCAAATACTTCATATATTACTTTATTTGAAATGCCATAAAATATTATTATTAAATAATAAAATAGCTTACCTTATCTTTTAATTGTTGACATGTTTGTAAACCAACAGTAAATAATACTAAAACTTCATTTAACCATGGCACTGAATATTCAGCCTGACACGTATCAAATTTCATTGTACCTTGAATATTTGTTAACTGATAAACAGCAAATATTAATTTATGACTTTGTAGATAGAAACTAATTGCTAAATCTTCAGGAAGATTAGGTGAAAGAGATTTCTAGAAATTAGAAAAAATAATAGAAATTTTATTCGTAAGATTAAGAAATAAAATATGATTTAAAACATACCATATTTCTACCTTTCATAAGCTCATCAATTGGTTTCTTTTTGGGAATTATTAAACTTGTTCGACCACGTTGCAAGGCACCCAGAATATTTCCCAATATATGAAGAACTTCTTCTGATGTTCTAAAAAAAGAAGAAAACATAAATTATATAATTTATTTTACAATTTATCTGAGTTCTAAATAAATTACTTAAAATTATATGTTTCGTCGACATTGTCAATATGATAAATTGCATGCTGAAGATGATTGGCAGCATCTTGAACTTGTTGTAATTTCCATGGTGAATCTTGTGTTATTGATGTTCTTTGTATAACATGTGGAGATTTTTGTAGCTTAAAACTAATATCCTATAATAATATGACAGCATATTTTTAAATAACTTTTTATTATATATATTAAATATTTAATACCGCTTGTGTTATGCTATCTCCTGTTAATGTAACAGCACATCGTAACTGATCTTGTGGTGCTGTAAGGACGAATTTATCTTGTTTTTTACCTTCATTTTCATAAAGAGGCACTGGAAATCGATGTGCACAATCCTAAATTAATTGGTAATACAAAATTTATATTTAGACACCCCAATAAAACAAATTATTAATTGAATAATTATACTTACTATTAGAATGCCACGAATTTGTTTTAACATTGAATGAACTTCGTTCCGCAGAACCCATTCAAATTCTATTTGCTGCAATTTAATAGAAAAAAATATTGTTTACTTAATTAAAGTTATGGAATATTATAATTAAATATTCATTATTAAAAAGTAAAATTATTTCTTTAAATTATTAAAAATCAGCTGACAGTTGTCAAAACTATTTTTAAGAAAAATACACTGAACAAACTTAAGAATAATACCACAATTTCCTTTAATCGTTTTAGTAAGCAAATTTTAACATTTTATTAAAATGTTTTTTATTTTTCTTATTCTATATTCTTTATAAACTGAATTTAAAAACTTACTAAATTTTTCGCTTCTTCTTCTTCACCCATCGTCATATCTGAAATTTATGAAAACCCAAAATGTCAAAAACAACAGTCAAATAAAATTATTTGGAAAACGTCAAAATATTTTATAGTAATGCCAATTCAGAATTTATTATCAACCTATAAACTACGTAAATATTCGGTAATACTAAAAGCAATGTTCGGAAAAGATAATTTTAACATTACTGATTACTAATTTTCTTAAAACATTTGAAAGCACACAATTCGTCAAAGCTTAGAGTGTATTTACATTGTATATTTTTAGTGCTTAAATTTTGATGTTAAATATTTTTTAGATGTCAAAATTATGGAAAGGAAATATAGAAAGCAAGTGTAAAGGCTGGGCTATACAGTTTCTATCAGTTTAGTTCAATTACGATTCGATTCGACTGGTTAAGTAGACTGAACACATAGCTATCGATTAAATCACATATTATTTTGTTTTTCTTTATGTTTTTTTTTAAACTGTTAAATTTCATTCCTCTTGACTTTCGAGTATTAGGATTAAATTTATTCTTATAAATATACAGTCTAAATACAATCTTAGTTTGAATATTAAAATAAATATGTAATAATAATTAAATTGAAATACTATTAAATATAAACAATCTGCTTTGAAAGCACCGGAAGGTAATATTTAATTTATAATGCTTTCCAGTTAAAAATTGCTGTTCTAATATATATCTAATAAATACTCACCAATTTTATTACATGCACTTCTTTTTTCGGTTAAGCCAAGCGTTAGGTTTGAATATAAACTTTCTGTGTCTGGGGTGCGTTGACGTTCAAGAGGTGTAAATAACCAATTAGGTGAACTTAAAATTTAAATAAAAATATTATAATTTTAATACCTTTTATAATTAATTTAAACAAAAAATACTAGCGGCCAATTTTTCATAGTATAATTAAAATTTCAGTCAAGTTGACTGACAGTACATAATATAAATTTACTTATTCTATATTTGACGGTTAAAGTTAACTGAAAGCCATAAAGTTAACTTCATATTATGGTTTATAACTACAAATTTAGATATTTATTTTAACTAGTCACAAATATTTCTCTAATATTTAAAATAATCTTATCTTCACTTTTATTGTAAAATCAAAATCACATTTATGTTAGTTAAGAACTCTAACTAATTTAATTACTCTTGTTAAATAGTTAGAGATTAAAAATACTCTAGAGAATTTATAATTGATAGTATTTAAGAAAAACAATAATAATAAAATTTCAAAATAACTTTTAACATTTTAATCATAGTATTGTAGTTGTTATTTTTAAAAGGTATTTTTATCTAAATGAAAAAGTTAAATATTAGATAAATTTTGTATGAATACTAGCTTAAAATTTGAATTAAGCTGACTTAAAATAAAAAAATTAAATTACTATTTCTATTTAATATATTAATTTGATAAACGACTTATAAACTACTCACTCGTGTGGCATTTTCTACAATTTAAACAACAATTATTAACACTTGAAAATTACATTTTTTTTTCACCCGATTAGCTGCACAGGCTAATTGAACTCTATTACAACTAAAATATAGAAATTATTATTTTAGAATAAATCAGCGATTGATATATTTACAAGCTTTCTATTTAATAACTTTTTTTATCTTTTTTTTTTTTTCAAAAACAATTTATAGTAAAAATAGCAGCTTTACTTTAATCAAGTATTTTGATTCACAAATTTGCTATTATATTATAAATATCAAATTAAATTGATAAGATATAATTATTGTTTTTATAGGTGTTTCTAACAGAAAATTTAATTAGTTATATGAAATTTAATCGAATTACAGAATTTCGAATAAAATAGAAAGAGTTATATATGTTATATAAAGCTAAATTAAGCTCAGCCGAAATTTTGTATTTTGATAAAATGTGTATTATTTGTATTTTTGGCAAATCAATAAATAACATTATCTTATCAATTCCATTTATAAATTTTCCCAAAATTGTTCCTATATAAAATTGATTATAATTGAAGCCACTATTGTAAATAGCATCTCCCCTGTCAATTAACATAAGAAAAGTATTTAGTTTAGTTATGTTTACACCGAATAATTAACTTAGATATGTTAAAAATTTTACTTTCAACATTTCTTTCTTTGCAATGGCGCTACAGCTCAAATCGAACCTTAGCGTCCTCGAGGTTTCGTAACGTTACTTTAACTCCATCGCTTGAGGGGGTGTGAATTTTCAGGTCTCTGCACTGCACACTCCCTGTGTAGGTGGACCTCAGGACTAGCAGTTTTAGCTAGTTCAATAAAAGTATATTCAAAGAACCATTGGCCAGTAGCTACCTCGTAAAAATAGAGCAAGTGGTTTGCCATTCCAGGAATTAAAAAATTGAGGCTGTGGTTCAGTGACCAATCAAATATATCCCTATTTAATTTAACACAGACTTCAATATTTACCAACTATATAAATTTCATTATTATAATACAATAATTATTTATTAATATAAATTATAATAAATGTGTAATACGATACTGATGCTTGACCAACCCCACGAGTGACCAAATTCTATCTATAACCAATTCAAATTTTCAATATAAGTATGTTACAAATATAAAATTCTAGAATATAATGATGCCATAACCTCAAAAATCCAAGCATATATGGAATTCCAATTCACTCGATTGCATAGGAAGCTATGATTTTCATTATTTATAACACAAAAGAGCATTTCAATTATAATTATTTTAAACAAATTATTTCTGAAATGTATTGAATATAAACATCCCTTTTCTAAGGATAAACATCCTTTTTATGAACAAATATATATGCCTTTTTTTTTTTGTCATTGCTCATAAATACCTGATCAATTGTTAAAAATTTAAATAATAGGATTAAGGAATCCAAAAATAAATTTTAATCTTCAATGATTTACAATTATATATGTTAAAAATTCATATATACAGAAAAGAAACACTGAAATATAAATGAATAAATTAAGCATCTTGTATTTGTTTTTATATAATATACAAATCTATTTTTATATAATAAAAAAAATTGTTTTAGAAAAGTCTCTGTTTCTTTCTATATTTATCAAGAAAAAATTTATCAGATAATTTTCTTCCTACGCTACACCGCTAGTGATGGAAAACAGCTAGTATACAGCTGTTCTAGATCTTAAGTTATATATTTATTGAAATAATTTCTGGAGTAAATTTATTCGAATCAGTTCATGGAAATCATTAAACATTTTAAGTATTATTTATGGAAAATTGAAGAAAAATTTATATATTTGATCAAAAATGTATCAAATGTATCAAGAATTATTTGTATAATCATTTACATTATAGCAAACATAATATAATTTAAATTTATATCAATTACAAATTTATTAATATTGAAATAATATTAATGTTTGGCACAAAAAAAAATTAAATACAACACCCGCAATCCCATTACAACACCCGCAATCCCATTAAGTATTCAGTGTCGGACTGGAGTAAGAATTCGGGACTGAATTTCAACAGAACATTACCCATTAACTAGCTAATTATTTACACCTTGACTCTTCTGATTCTGATCTTGATGCAAGAGTGTTTCAGAAAAATAATACTAATAATATTTATAGTTTCAATATTATTTTTAGTAACAGGGTTACTAGATCAGGAATAGGGTTTCTGTACCGGTACAAACCGAATTCGGTAAATCCGGTAAATTGGTCGATGAGAACATTTACCGATTACCGGTAAATCTAGATAATTTTACCGGTTTTTCTTTATAACAAAAAAATAATAAATTGCCATACATTAAGGCGCCATTGTAATTGCAAAACCATGATTTTTACTATTTTTTAACGTGATAAATTCTTAAAAATGTTTCAAACTGAATTTGACTATTTGTCAAATTCCAGATCCATAAATATCCCAGTAGAAAATTAATTAAGATACATTATACACATAAAATAATATAGCTTTCTTTTCAATTGGTTTAAATAACGCAATCAAAAAATCGTTGGTGGAATTGCAACCAAAACAAAATACCGATTTTCAACATTTAAATATGGAAGTAAATTTGTTTGAAGCAACAAAAATAAGATCAAGACTATCAGACGATTCTCTCAATGCACTAGTTTTTCTTAAATCTTTTTATTTAAATGAAAAATAATTTAATATATATTTAAAAATTATATTATTTGATCTCTAAACTCTCATATGTTTATGTTACTTATATTTATATTATTATATTTTGAATTGTGGAATTTCTTTTTATTTACTTATATTAAATATTTTTAAATGTTGAATTTATATAACATATTTCATAAATTGAATTATTTCTTTTGTTTTGTTATTCAAAAATTGTTGTATTTTTTAAAAATATATACATATCTTTTTTCCGCAAGTTTAAAAAAATATAAAACCGGTGTATCCCGGGTTTTACCGAGAAAAAAATTAGTTCATTTACCGTTTACCGGTAATCTGAAATCCGGTAAAATTAGAAACCCTAATCAGGAATTAAAATTAACATTATCACAAAAATATAATTATATTTTTCAAAAATAAGTAAATAATAGTCCTCCCTATAAAATCAGTATACACTAAAGGACTAAAGTACCGGCCTGTAGTCAGCCTAGAAAATACTTGTGTTATAAGATAATTTTTGTAATAAAAATAAAATTATAAGTTCATTATTTAAAATTTAATTTATAATTGGCGTAATCAGTCCAACAAAACATTTTCTTCTCATGTTCTTAGAATTTTTTTAAATCGGCCCAAGAATTTACCCGATTTAGTTCATCCACAAACCACCTGTGTGGTAACCAATCATATTTCTATAATTCTAATTATTTTGCGCAATTTATATCATCATTATCAAAAAAAAAAAAAAAAAAATCCAAGGATTCAAAGAAAATTCATTACGAAATTAATTTGTAAATTGCACAAAAATTTTGTTTTTACTTCATCAATTAAAATCCAATCATCAATTAGTTTTTTTTTCACACTTTAAATGTCACATATTTGACAACATATTTTTAGAAATGAAATAATATTTTCTCAAAAAATAAATAAATAAATAAAGTAATGAAAAATAAATTAAATTGGGTACATTGTATATACATAAATATTTAATTGGTAATTAATATAATAATATTAAATAATTTTCAATTAAATATATGTACAATAAAATTCTTCCACTATTAGGGGGGACTATTAAATGTAAACACCTAACGCGGTATTTAGATACTAGTACTATCGCTATCACTGTTACTGGCTTCAAACGTTAACAACAGCACTATCTTCGTTAAAGACAATAAGGGTTTACATTGGTGGACATTTAATAAGCAGGTAGTAATATCGATAGTGCCAGTATGTAAATACCATGTTAATTAATAGTTGTAAGTCAGCAAAACAGAAGTAGCTATTAATAATCCAAACAACAAGTGAACTAAAAACAAATTTACAATGGTCCTTTTTATAAGATTTCTAATTTTCGTATTAAATGTGTCTCAAATTTCAGGTTAAACTTTAACAAATGGAAGTCATCAATTATTCATTCCCAATTTTTAGATTTTTCCCGACTATTCATTTTTTTGAATTATTCTATAAGCCACTAAAAAATTATACAAATAAAATTGTCTTAGTTTTAATTTAATTAATTTTTAAATATACTACAAAAAAATTAGGTCACAAAATTGCCATTTTAAACATTTTTTTACAATAAAAAAAAAATTCTCCAAAACAACAGAAAATATGCTAGTACATACATTTTTCTATATATATACGGTATATAATACATAATTGTTTTTCTTATAGAAAACATAGAAAATTCAACTAAAATTTTATATGAAAATACATTTCATAAAAAAAAAAAACAATATCTGAAATATTACAACTAAAAAAAAACTATAAAGTTGCGTACATTTATATATAAAACATTTAAAAAATTTAAAATTTCTTTTGAAAATATTATACTTTTCTTACTGTGTATAAATTTACATATACTTACACCAAAAATTTCCACAATTTTCATAATAAAAATACGAAAATTTTCTCATTAAAGTTAGAATCGCAATCGGCTATATTCATTTAATTTAAAAAAAAAAAATTAAAAAAATAATTTTCATTTTCACGATTATCATTTTCACAAACATAATTAATGTGTATAGAAGCTACAAATGAATGAAGTGTTCCGAGGGGGGTACATCCTTATGAAATTTTTTTGGTTTAGTGTGTGTCATAATATAACAATTTTTATTTCAGTTATTTATATTTAGTATGGAGGCAGCAGAAAAATACATTGAAATTAATTTAATGGTTCACAAGCACAACCAAAACAAAACCGATTTTTTTAGTCTGCCATTTGAACTAACTCAGGATAATTTGAATCAGTTGAGAAGCGATCGCTGAACTTAAAAATTGGTGCTACCAACTCGGTCCTCTAAATCAAAATATAAAATTCATTTTTTGTTTGTTTAATTTCAAAGATAAAATAAAAACTAAATCAACATGAGCGAAGTTGTAAGTAAAAAAAAAAAAAAACCAAAAAAATTTTAAGGGAAATTATTTGAAAATTATAAATTAATTTTTTTTTTTATTTTGTGGGAAAATTATGAAATTAATAAAAAAGAATAAAAAAAAATAAAACTTTAAAATTATTTGAAAATGTATAGTGAATTTGTATAGTCTTTGATAGATCAGTGAAATTAAGTTTAAATTATTTGATTAAAACTTAATTAAATGGAAAAAAAATAATTTAATTAGTTTTATTGTGATTTTTAATATTGTAATGTGAATTTTTTTTTCTCTGCCCCCTTCTATAGGAAGAAGATCTTACCCCTGAGCAAATCGCTGGTGAGTAAATCTTAAATTTATACTATTTTATTAATAGAATTTGTAAAGTTTGTATTAGAATATTTATGTAAAATCTAAAATTCAAGATAATTAAAGTTAAAATATTGTGAATTTTTCTACTATTCTGGGTGGTTTCATTAATAAATTTCCCATTAATTTTCAAAAATTTCTACGTTAAATCTAAATTTATATATTGATAAGTTATAAAAGTCTATTAATCTGATCTAGAAAAAAAAATACTACATAAAATTGTTTACTTAATATTTATACAAATTTAATTTAAAATATTTTATATTGCAACATTTAAGTTCGATGACCATTACATACAACCAACTTTCATCAATCATTTAAGTGCCAAATAATATAAATTATATCAAATTAATTAGTTAAATTAAAGACAAAATTTAAAACCACAATTTCATTGAACCGATAATTTGTTTATTTACCTAATGGTTTTCATCATTTTCACATAACGAAAATCACTTTACCAAAAATTGTTTGTTAAATGTAACGTCCTTTCAAGTGTAAATTATTTTTCTTGGACATAGTCCAAAATATTATTTCATCTGTCCATATTAAATGGAAATTTTTTTTGTTTGTTTGTTTTCAGTACAAGGTAAAGTGTGTGTAAATTGACAATTTTCATAATTTTTCATAAAATTTTAAATGTTGTATATTTTTTTCTCTAAATTATCAGTTTCCGGTACATTTGATATATTTCTACGATATGGTGTGCCATTTGAAAAGAATCTACTAAATTATGCACAAAACTTAAAATTATTTTGGCATATTACAAAATAAAAAAATACTTGAAAATGTGCCTTTAAATTTTTGGCCAGTTGGTCAGTTTGTTTGTCACAAAAATATATAAACTTTTTCTCATTTAATGAACTTTTTTTGGATCATTTTGATCAATTAAGTTTAAATTATTTAAAATTTAAATTATTTGAATACTACAACAAGCAGTCATTAAAATAATTATTCTGAAAAATAATATGTAATAATGTAATTATTATGAACTATAAACAAACCCTTATGTTTCTATAAAAATCATTTTTATTTTGAAAAATAATTAAGAAAAATTTTGGACCCAGACATGAAAAAAAAAATTGGTCTTTTGCAGCAATGCATATCGTTAAAAATAAATCTTTAATATACAAAATAAAATAATTATAATGAGAACGCATTATTTTTATGCTAAGTTCCACTTTAAATCAAAATTATAGAAAAGTTGTTGACATTCTAATTAGATATGCAAAATTTAATAAATATAATTAGTGCCAAAATAAATTAATGCTTTCACTTTTTAAAATATTAATTAAAATTAAAATGAATTTTAATTGAATATTTATTTATATGATTTTATTTTATATTATTACATACAGTTCTTCAAAAAGCTTTTAACAGCTTTGACAGTCAAAAAATTGGCAGTATCTCAACAGAGACTGTTGCTGATATCCTTAGATTGATGGGTCAACCCTTCGATAAAAAAATCTTAGATGATTTGATCGAAGAAGTTGATGAAGATAGTAAGTTATTTAAATAAAAACATATTATTTTAATTATAATTTTAATATATAACTAAATCATTTTAAAATATCATTTAATTTTATATAACATTAATTTTAATTTAGAATCTGGTCGTTTGGAATTCGGTGAATTCATTCAATTGGCAGCTAAATTTATTGTTGAAGAAGATGCTGAAGCTATGCAAAAAGAATTACGTGAAGCTTTCCGTTTATATGACAAACAAGGAAATGGTTTTATTCCAACATCATGTTTAAAAGAAATCCTCAAAGAATTGGATGATCAATTAACAAATGAAGATTTAGATAATATGATTGAAGAAATTGATTCTGATGGTTCAGGAACTGTTGATTTCGATGGTAAGCATATACGATAATTCGATAATTAAAGATAATTATTTATAAAAACGATTAAAATAATGTGAATTGTAAATTAGTTATTTATTAATCTTAAAATCCAAGTTCGTTTAAAATTGTCGTTATGGGTATTGTGGAAAATCAATTGATAGTGAAAAATCAATTTCTATCCGTTAACAATACGTATACATTCCTTCTTTCAGAATTCGGAAATTCTAAATAATTACTTTTATTTTAAAATTATGAAAATTTCCTGTAAATGAAATACAATCCATTATAAATTAAATTAAATTTTCTATATTAATTTTCAAAAATTTTGTATATTTCATAATATTTCCATTAATTTTTCGATTGTATTTATACTCATGGTAACTGAAAATATATTTTTAGTTCAGTATTTTTTCGTATAATTTTCTTTTATTTATTATTATATCATATCGTAAAATTTTGTATTCGGTAATGTTAAACAACTAAAATTCTAAACTATAAATATTTATAATATCGTAGAAACCTCAACAACTATAAAACATGACACGTTTAACTAAAATTCTATATTCTCTTGGCCATACAGAATTATTAAAAATAGAAAAATTTATTTATTTATTTATTTTCTTTTTGTATAGCTTATTTCCAATTTTCATTTAATATTCAGACACAAAAAGAAAAATCTATTTTTACGAAATAAACAAAAAAATTAAAATAAAAATTTTCTTTAATTTTCAGAATTCATGGAAATGATGACCGGAGAATAAAAATATTTTTTAAAAAAAAAATTATTTTTAATTTTTTTTTTTTGAGATTTATTCGGCGAAAGCAGAAGGCATTTAAACTCTCAACTCGTATTTTATCGAGCTAAATCAAATTAAATTATTTTTTTTTTTTGTTTTTTTTATTAAATAAATATATGAAAATGAGCAGAAATATTATTATAAGTTTCTATATATTTTGTTTCTTTAATTTAAATTTGTATTTTTATGTAAATTATTTTATTTAACATTATGATATCATTCTGAATAATGCATTTTTCTTTATCTTTTTATTTATTTAATTAATTTAAAATGAAAATCTAAGAAAATAAATCCTTTCCCAAAAAAAAAAAAAAAAAAATATTTGATAAATTTTTACATATAATAATATAATTGGAATAATTGCGAAACGATAGTAAAGAAAACGAGATATGCAGATTACCTAGCTTAGGCGGGCTAATTCAAATTTATTTTTAAATAATCAAAAATAATGAATCACTTGCTAAGTAAAGTAGCAAAAAGTATGGTGCAAGCATAAATTTGCAAATTCATATTCGTAGAAATTCGAACGTTCAGGGCATAGTATGAACCAGAACAGAATAACCAAGAACAAAACTAATACCAAAGTTCAATGCGAAAAAACAGTCTAATGAATCTAGTAGTATACTACCAAAACTTATCTACAAATAGATAGTTTACGCGTATAGCGAAATTCGAAACCTAAAAAAAATTAAAGATTTACAAAAAAGTTAAGATGTATAAAAAAGTTAAGGATTAGATTTTAATTTATAGTATCTAAAATTATACATTAGATTTCTAGAATTCGAGAATGTGAATTTATTTTATACAGTACTCTATAGCTGAACATAATCATGTCAATGCTCAACATAATTACTTAAAAAATATCTTTACACATTCTCTAAAGTTATTTATATCCTTTTTGACACACAAATTGAAAAAGTTCAAAAGTTTATTGATTGTATTCAATATAACTAAATCCATACGATTGAACTATCTATATATAGATGATTTTTGATACTACTAATGTTTCAGATCCAGGACATAGATATTTTCGAAATTTCTTCGATTTATACAAAAAATAATTATATGTATATGTAAGATTTTCTGTCAAGCAAATTTTAGCACAAAGTACAGCGTTATAATTTATAAAAAAACATTTTCTCTAATCGGGGTATAAGATCAGTAGTTTTCTAATCAGAATATAACTTTAATAATATATTTTCAGGTTCCCTAGTAAATATTATATCTTGTATTAGTTCATATTTTTTTATTTATTAAAAATTCATTTATTTGAACTATGTTACAGTTTTGAAAAGTAGTTTATTAGATATGCAAATTACAGGGAACAACATTAAATATTTATTTCAGGCTATAATTTGAATTAACACAATAAAATAAAGGTAAATATAATATTTAATAAGTTCTTCAATTAGTTATTATGTTCTAATTACTTGTCATTGAATATACGATCATTGGGTAGTGTATCCATAAGTACATTTAATTTGATACCGATTGATGATCGATCTTTCCGGACACCTAATGTCGCTTTCGCTTTTGATTCTGCAGTTGGTATCAGATATATAATGTTGTTTTCGTTGGATACCTTTAGTGGAGATAATATCTTTGATTATTGATGTAATGCAAAGTTCATCATCATCGTCTGCATCCGGACCATTTGAATCTTGCACATATTTAATGAATCTTTCAAAAATACTTAATATTCCTTGCGCACATTATGCAACTTGCTAATATTCTCTTGGAAAACTCTAGATAAGCAATCAAATTTTGCTCAATATATATTTGAAATGTTACTGACATAGAAATGTTCTGTATGAAATATGGCATACTAACAGAGTATAATTAAAGTGCACAGAATTTATGTTTTCTGTAACGATGTGTTCACGTATCGAGGCCACTTGTGCACATTGTATCCCCAGTCGAAGGCTAGTAACGTCTACAGAACATCGACACATCCTACATTTGTTATGAATGAGATTAGAATGGCCAGCTTCATTTTACTTGCACCACAGATTTATGATAAAATAATTCCCTAGTGTTTCAGTCTTCTACAACGCACGGAGGAACAGTGGCACAGAAAATAATCCAATGATTCGTTCTCCTCTTCGCAGCCCCTACATTTGTAGATCTGTATAAGCGTTAATCTAGACGCTTCTTTCCTATTAGACATTCGAGATATTAGTTTGTTCAAAAGTAGAATATCCTTTGTTTTTTTGGGAAATGGTTAACCCCATTTTTTTTTTATTTTATATATTCTTTAATCACCTATGGAAGGTATTTAAAATTATGTTTTAACTTAACAATCTAACCAGTTATATGAAATATCTTGTCATTTCCATCGGATATGTAAATGTTGTTATAAATGATCTCCATTATCTGGATATCTATCATCGTTTAGGTCGACTATTTGAATGGATATCCAATGAAACGGATCCAAATTCATCGTTTAGGTCGACTATTTGAATGGATATCCAATGAAACGGATCCAAATTCATAGAATAGAAGCATAGTACATATAATAAAATAAATACAAGAAATACAATTCTGAGTTGTTTTACAATAATTGCATATCAATAATGTTTTAACTGATTTCAAAATTGGTAACTTGTGCTCATAGTGGGCCTTTTCAAATATTGTACAAAATAAAAATTCTTATTTAACATATCATTGGAATATTTGACAGAACAATTATTTTTTTGTTTTTTAAATGCAATCAAATCAAAATAAAAAGACTTCAAAAATATATATATATAAAATAAAAAAGATTTAATAAAAAGATATTTTTAAAAAAAAAATCCAAAATGATTGAACAAGTTATTATAACAAATTTAACTCGTCCTCATGCTGCAGCTCATAGGGAATATATACATTTAATTTATGATTCAGTTTGTATTTTATTATATTTTTTATAATTTTAAATTAAAATTGTATATATATTTTAGACTTCTTGCCATACTATCAGTCTGGTAAAGGAAAAATGTGCTTATATAGAATATTCAAAAGCCTGTCATGAAATGGATATTAACATTGATTATTCAAAACATTTATATTGCAGTTGTAAAACACCTGATTATTTCGAACCTTGTATCCTAATACTAATGCTACTCTGTATTTTTTATATTTTAATTATAGTCGTGGTATCATATTCATGGTAATTATTCCCCTAAAATAATAATTTTTAACATTATATTATATAAATTCAGTTTATCTCTGTCCGTTGATTGTCAAATCTTTCAAATTAATCAATTAGATATTAATTATTCGTTATTGTAAAGGGTAACAAAATTGGATATTATTATATACTATATAAAAGAAGTGTATAGTGTATTGAATGATAGTGCATTCATTTTTTATCAAATCTTATTTCACCTTCAAATATAATAAGATTATCAAGCCTTAATTGAAATATTCTTATGAAATTTTATTTGAAATTTTTCATTATTATTGAAAAATTCATGATTTCTCTACAATAACATTTAAAAACAAATTTCGGTAGTTTTGTCACTGATATAGTTTTGTCTAAATCATAATAAATTTAATTTTTATCATATATAAAATATGAATGGCGATAATTCAATACAACAAGTTCTTTAAAACAATTAAATTATTTTAATCAAATTCTTTAAATTTTAATATCTAATTCATTAAATGTCAATTACAGTTTAGCACCAAATATTGTTGCTATTATAAAACATATGAAATTATCTGAATATGGTGGATCAATGTTTGCAATAGCATTTTCATGTTCTTTAACTGGTGTTCTAGAAGCAAGAAATCGTTATAAAAATGATACAGAATTAATAATTAGTGAAATGCTTACAACTAATCTATATTTAAGATGTTTTTTTGCTGGAATATTTTTATTATATAGACCAATTGTATTACATGCATTATATTATACACGTGATCAAATATTTTATATTACTGGTTTATTAGTAACATTTAGTTTTATGAGACCTAATAATTTTAATTTAGTATCAGCAATAATTGGTATAAGTTTATATATAATCATATTAACTACAGTATGTGTACAAGAAAATATAAGAAATGCAGCACCACATAAAAACTTTATTAATGGTAAAAAATCAAATTTTATTTATTTATATAAATTATATTACATCATTATTTATTTTTTTTAATATATATTCTAGAACTTCATCATTTACAACAAAAAATCTATGTAGTAATTCGTAAGTTATATTTAAAAAATCTACAAAATTTCAATAACAATTTTTTTAGATAAATTGTATTATAAATTATATAACTAAAAAATTATATAATTAAACTTGGAATATTATTTTTAAATCAAAAGAAAGGTCTGAAGGCTATCGTTTCCATACGAAACAAAATTGGAGATACTCATGGGTTATGGTTCATGGCAATGTCCCGAAAAATATTTCTGAAATGGTTTATATACCCAATATCAAATTTGTCATAACAGATTTTTGTGATCTTATATGATCACAAAATCTCGAATTTTAAATGCTGATACATCAAACAGATCACAAGTTGCCCAAGATATAACTTTATTTCCATATAGTGGAAGTATATTTTACCATTTTATGTATTGCTTTGCGTAGCACTCTCAATCCAGCATTAAAGATTTTCAAATTATTTTTTAATTATTATTTTTCTACATATATTATAACGCATTTTCACCATACAAAAACGCATCTTCCGCAGCACTTTACAACGTTTTTGAAGTGTGGTGAGATTAAAAACATTGAACAAATTTTTTTTTATCATGTTTCCTTTTACAATTTTACATATAAATAGTTTTTGAAATATGAAAAATGTAAATATAGAGGACGAATATATCGGCATTTATTAATCAAGTGTTAATTACTTTCTTGAAGCTGTTCTTTGGCTATAGCATTGATTATCAGATCGATACGATCCTCAGTTACGATAAAATTGGATAACCGGTCCATTATCGAAAAACTAGTTAATAAATTAAGATCTATAGAGATGGAAGAAAATGGCTTTATTATTAATTATGACTATTTATATTCGACCCTAAACGTTTCATTTCAAATCTTAATGTATATTTTTTTTTTTTATTTATTTATTTCAAATCTAAGATCCTGATGAAAAATCTAAATTACATATAAATAAAGAACAAAACATTTTTAAACAATTTTTGAATAGTTTAGGAGCACGAAGGATAGATTTAGCATATCGTAGTAACTATTGGCAAAAATTGATTCTTATAATGGGAGTAAGACATTTTTTAAAAAATATTTATACTTATATAAAAAAAAAATATTTTATTTTCTTCTAGTTACCAATAAATACTTTCATTGCTCTTTGTATACCTGTCTATCATCCTCTACTACCAATGAATGGATGGTCAAAATTATTGAATTTATTAAATCTCTTCATATTTCCAGCAATTTTTGGTTTTGTTTTATATGAAAATATACCAAAAATAGTAACTTCTGTTTATTTTGGTTTTGCTGCTTTGTTTGCAATTTATGTAATATTTGGATCGGCAACAAATGAACCTCCAAAACTCCATATAGTAAAAATTTATTTTACAATTTACAATAATATTAATATTTTATAATTATGCAATAGTAAATAATAAAACTTTTTCACTTTTACTATAGATTTAAAGAATCAACAAAATTTTACAACCGAAAGTTTCTATATGTCTTTGGTTCGGTAACTTAACAAAACTTAACAGACTTCAAAAAATAAATTATTGATTTATATTATTTTTTTAATGGAACATAAAATCAGTTAACATACTGAGTAAATTTGACATTTTCATAAGTTTGAAATTTGCATAAGAATTCCGTTTCTAATGTTAACGAAATTCTTCATAACTACGTGTCTTAATAAACGATTTTATGAACACGAGAACAACAATAGTACAGTTTTGTTAAGTTTCTTTAATTCTACAGTAGAAAGCGTTTAAATTATCTTAAACGTTTAAATTATCTTCAAATTTTGATCAGCAAGTGAATTTAAAAAAAAAAGAATAATTAAAAATTAAAGGTCTAATTATAATGGGAATAAAGTCGTTAATCGAATTCAACCTTATTCAATTTTTAGGCCTGTAATATACTAAAGAAATAATACGATCGATCATTGATTGTCCCGCCAATTTCAAAATCAGCTTGTTTTTGAATTCGCTTTCAATTCGCTGTACAAACGGTGTATAATAAAAAATTAATAAAGTTAACTTTACTAAATTACGAAAAAAAACGTATTACCCAATAGAAATAGAAGTCATAACTTTTTAATTCATATTAGTGAATTTTATACCAATAATATTTCCATATATCCTAATGAAATATATAGTCCTTGATATCATATAAATAGCTTAGGTACAAACTGTTGTTTTGCACATTATAATTGAACCTTTAATTTTAATAATAAAATTTATCACATAATTTTTTTTAATAAATATTAATTTATTACAGGTTTTTGCATATATTGGAAATATATTTTGTGTAGCATTTATTTTTGTTTGTGAAAGTGAATTAAAGGCAGTATTAACAACTTTAGGATATGCATTTGGTATGGATAGACCAGCTATAGGAACACATTTATTATCCATTTCAAGAACTTTTGCTAGTAAATATCATAATTATGAAATTAATTAAATATAGTAATTTTATTATAATTGAATTTTATCTTTCAGCTTGTATATTATCAGCAACATTTGCAAGTTGGGGTTTTAATGTGATGGCATACAGAATACTTGTTTTTACACCTATGGTGCGTATCCTTTTATAAACAATTTTCTCATAGGTAAATTAAAATTATTCATTATTTATGTAATATCTTTTATTTTTGGCGATTTAAGATTCAAATTTTAGAAGTTTTTATACTCTTTTCTTTGAGTGTTAAAATAAATGTTCAAATTATGTATAAAATCATAAGCGTTCAAAAGGGGTTGGGTATGGAAGCTTACATTACAAAATCTTGCAAACAAAATCCTGCATTAGAAAATTTTCCATTACAAATTCTATCATTAAAATTAAACAAAATCTTGCATACAAATTACACGCGCAATTTGCATGCAAGATTTTGTTTAATTTTAATGATAGAATTTTGTTCGACGAAACAAAATATAATGGCATATAATTGAACTGGAAAAGGGACACCCTTATCAAAATTGAGTTTTTGAAGCGGATTGCTCAGAATATTATTCTTCATTGAATTTTTCATGTACAGCAAGCATCTTATTGATGCTTCTTATTTAAGAAATCATTTTTTTAAATTTGACTGAATTTTGAATTAATTTTATTTTGTATTAAAAGATTTTTATTAAAATCATTTATTTTTTATTAAAACATTGTCAGACTTTTTTATTGCAATTTGGACCGTCGGTAAAACTTTTTTAAAATTTTGTTATCGCAATATTTTCTTGTGCTAGATTTTATTATTGCAAGATTTTAATGTTGCAAGATTAATAAAAAAATGCAAGATTTTGTTACTGAAATTTTTTGTGATGATGTCTTACATACCGCTCCCGTTCAAAAGTAATCATTAATAGACAATAACTTAATTCCTAGCCTAGAGCATAATAAATTGTTAACCAATTTCTATGACAATTCATACATAGACCTAGTTGGTGCTCTTGAAATTTGGAGTTCATATCTTCAGTGTGTTCTTATAAATAGTTTCCGAATTATGTTCTATGTTCTATAACATGTCATTCTATATCAATGAAATTCGGTACAGATATTAGTTTTGTAATATGTATATATATATATATCTAAAAAAAATTCGGTATGGCAGTGGGTCCTTTTGAAATTTTTGTATTATATATTTTTAACAAAGCACTGAAAGCTGAAAGGTACTATTAATTACAAAACATTGGATATAAATCAATGTTGAACATAACTTTTATTTATCTGCGCTCCTTATAGGTATCACCTTTTCTTCATTATTTATTACCATAAAAATATAACTATAGATGAAAATAATATTTTAAATCATCATAGAAAAATAAAACTCTATTCTTCAATAATTATTATAATAATAATAATTGTAAATAAAATAAATTTATAAATTAACTTATCAAAAAAAAAAATCCTTAATAAAAAAAAATTAGTTACTAATTTAGCTATCGCAGTACTTGTACTTTTAAAATGTATAGATGAAGGAAGCGGCTATGTGATAGTAAGTATATTAATTAATATTGGGATAAAACCAAGAATAGTGAAGAACATTAAAACTAATTATACAAACTAATGAACACTAAACACTTTTAACTTCCGAATGGCGTTGATTTCAAGCCATTATAGATTCGGTGATAATACATTTTTTTTTACTTGTACACAAGTGCTTAAAAAGTAATCCATTTTAACATTAGACATATAGAATTCTGGCGCCATATACATTAATTAAAGTGTTATTCATTATTGAAGAACGGAGAAATGTAATTGACCATGATGGTTTTATCCTTATTGAAACATGAAAATTCATCATATTATAATATAAATAATATTTTTTTAGATACGACCTGGTATAAATGGTTACTCAGGTGTAGTTTACTCATTTATAGAATTTTTCAGTACATTTACAGCTGTATTATTATTAAATTTTCATTTAAGAAAATCTGTTGGTTATTATACTCTAATAATGTTCTGTTTTTTTATGCTAATGAGAATTTTATCTGGAACATGGTTTATACATACCTTTGGAACTGATCATTCTCTTGACGAACAGTTTGCAAATCCAGATGTTGAATGGGCATAACAAAAAATAAAAAAATTTCATTCTTGTTTAATTTTTTATATATATTTAATTTTCAAATAAAAACTATATTTAAAATTTTAAATTTTTTTATATATTTTATTTATTTTACACTATATTTTTTAAATATTACATGCAATTTTTTTGTTTATTTAAATATTATATTTAATATAAATAAAATATTTTGGACGACTTTGAAAACTCTATAATATTTTAAATATTAAGTTTTATTAGTATTTTATTAAATTTGAAAAATAAAAATTAATACAAAAATAATTAATAAATAATTAATAAATATATAAATAATTTTTTGTTTTATATTTTTGTTTTTTTAAATATAATAATAATAAATAATAATTTTTAATTGTTTCCTGAAATTAATATTATTTATACAGGATTAGAGTTTGATAATTTTTTATTTGAAACCTCATAGTGGAAATTTAAATAATTTTCTTATATAGAATATTAAAAGGGATCAATGAAAGTATTAATTAAATTTGAGATTTAATCAATTTATTCAAATCTAAAACTGGAATAATAATAAAATTATATTATACTGAAATTTATTTAAAAGTATATCTCACATCCAACATTAATGAAATTATATAGAAATTATAATGTGAAGCGTTTATATTTTTTTTAATTAGATCTCGAAATAAATCTTTAGATTTATAAATCTATATACAGTGAAAACTCATTATAGGAAACTATTTTATAAAAAACTTTCGTTATAAGCAACCCTCGATATAGTCGACAATTTTTAATTTTATAAATTTAATATAAAAAACTTTAAAGTTGAACCCTAAAATATGTATAAAAAAATGATATGCGATTACAATTCAAGAAAGAGGCTTTACAAAAAAGGGCCCTAAAAAATTTGGTGACTAACCCATATCATTCAAATGAAAGCTTCTGAAATCAATAAAATAGTTTCCAACGTTCTACATTTTAAAGGACGTGTAATACAAATCAATTTTCAAGGAACAAGGAAATTTAATATCTTTTTTGGTATACCAAATTCAATATAGGAAACCTTATTTCATATAGGCAACTTTTAAAAAAAAAAACGTTTTCAAAAAGTTTCTTATAACGAATTTTCACTGTATTAAAATAACTTCAATTACTCAAAATATATGTTTTTGAACTTAATTGGTTCTCTTTATAATCATTTTTTATTCACTATAGTCAGAGTTGTTAAATAATGCATTATTTTGGTAATGTATATCAACATCATTACTCCAGTACTAGTTAGTTCATTTGAAATACTTTAATACACAGTCCAGTATTTTAGTACTGCAAAAATTTAAGTACAACAATACCCTCTAATACTGCAGTAATGCATTATTTCTACTATATTAAACGTAATGCATTACTTTAGTGCATTCCAGTAATTATTTAAATTTTATTATTAATTTTAAGTATTTTTTGCATTACTCTGTACTTCAATGAAGTAGTTTGAAGTACTAACACAATATTTGGAAATTTACTGAAGAACCTATGATTATCTTATTATAATGAATTAGTTTATACTATTATAAAAAAAAAGAATATACAATAGTTGCAGTGAATCCATTACTTTTAAAAAAGTAAAGCATTAAAAATTTGAATTACTAAGTAATAATACTGCATTACTTTTTTAATGCATTATTTAACAACTCTGACTATAGTATAGAAAAGTTTATATAACAACCACAATAAAATTATATTTAAACATATTTTATTGAATGATATAAAAAAAATATATCGGGCATAATTATATCAATACAAAATATTTTAATCAGTGTTATTAATCTGTCACTATTATTGGAGGTAATGGAACAAGTTTAAAAAATAAAAAAATTTCATATATAAAATTAATTTAATTTTAATTCAATTCAATAAAGTAATGTCGTCTACGTAATAATTATTCTGAAATCTATAGAAATTTTAGATTAAATCCATAAATATTAATCTATTCTAAATAATTCTCCAGCATTCTAAATATTTCTCATGTCTAGTTCTAATTTGTTTCATTTTTTTTTTTAAATTAATTATTTATCTTAAAAATATATATTTAAAAACAACAACTCCAAAATCAGTTCTTTAAAAAAAAAATATATAATATAAAATTTCTAAAAATTAACTTTTGATAATTTTTTAAAAAAAATATTTAAAACTCTTCACTACGAACATTATATTTCACAACAAAAAAAAATATTCAAACATTAAAATTTTATGTTAAATTTCTTAACTTTCTAAGCAAGTGAATTAATTTTAATTACCAACAATAGTGGTTGTTGATTTATTGCTACTACTAGTACTATTATTATCATAATCATAACTAAAACTGACCATATCCATATCAATTGGATTATTCGGTAATAAATTTCCTCTTGTTGAACATGATGATGTTTCTTCATTTGCATTCAGACTATCTGATATTTCATTTTCATCAATTGTTATATTCTCTTCATCAGTACAATTTGTAATATAATTTGAATTATTACCAGTACTATTATTTGGATCACATTCATCAGTATCATTATTATTATTATTGTTACCATTTAAATATGCCATATACATTGGTAAATTATTTGTAACTGAATTAAAATTAGCTTCTTCCAAATCTCTTTGTAATTGAATTAAACATGGATTTTCTTCAACTATTGATTGTACACTATATAAAATATCTAATGTATGATCAATAATATCATATTGTCTTTTAGCATCTTGTAATAATGGTATTTCATCTTGCCAAACATGTGGATACATACATATATTTTCCATACCAAATAATTTCTCTGGTAAAAGTGGAATCTATAATTATAAATAAAAAAATATTAAAATTATAAATTTATTATAATTATATTTATTATATAATAATAAAAATATGATAATTTTTTACCACCTCTTTCAAAGCAGCTACAATATATTTAATTATGTCCGGTTCCAATAATTGTCCTTGTTCTCGCCATAATTTTAACATTTTTAATATATCATCTTTTCCAAAATCATCGCAATGGAAATTTTTATCATTTTGTTCGGATTGTGTACATAATTGGCTCAAATTGCAAATGTCATGATTGAGCCTCTGTTAAAATATTTAATTTGTTTTTTTTTTTTCTTTGAGGTTTGACTAATTTTTATATTTAAATTTTATTACGAAAATTTCTTATAAATTGAAATTTTTAAAATAATTGTGATTAGTGCAATAAATAATGATTTTCTTTATCAAATATTCAACTTATGTACCATAAATATAATTATTATTATGTACAGGATATTAAATTTTTACATTGATGATCATTTTGTAAGTAATGTTGATGATTAGGATGATATTTATGGTGTAATGTGATGAAAAAACGATAACGAAGATGTTATTGTGATAAAATATTTTTAAGCAGATGGCGCTAATAAACAGATTAATGAATAAGTTGTAAGTAAGTAATTATTTTTATCTAGCAAATTAAAAAAATATTTAAAAACTATATGATTTAAAGCAATTTTAAATAATTCATTGATACAAGGAGTAGTGTGATTCGTAGCTAATTTATAAGGACTATCAATTTTGTCGCAAATTTTATATTTTATGTTATGTATTTTACGAACTAGGTGTAATTATAATTTTAGTTTTTCACGACATATTTAGCCAAATAACTTCAATGGTATTCTTCATATTGTTTCGGTTTTATAATCCTAAAAATTAATTTTGTCTTTAAATAGAAGCTATTAATAATAAATACATTTGTAATGATGCCTAAACATTAATGACGAATGCAAATATTCAAATAAATTTAAATTTTTATAAATTTTATATAATGTTAAATTTGTATGCTAAATATTGAAAAGTATTGTTGGATTTATATATTTTTCAAGTTGCAGTATTTGAATATGACCATTGTCAAAGAATGCCTGTTTTGAGTGTATATGTCTCTGTATATATTTTGTGTACTCTCTACCTCAAAAATCAATATGACTATCGAATCCACAACTCAAATTTAATATACTTTTTTTAAGGAGTTTGATTCAAATTGTTTCAACAAATTTATGTTTTACTCTTGCAAAAATTATTAATAAAAATATACAACTAATAAATAATAATAGTAATGTAAATGTATGGTAAAATTATGTGAGATGAGGGCCACATTAATTTCATGTTATGGTAAATTTTGGTTATTTTAAACATCACCAGAATCCTCTTAACTTAAAATAAAAATTATAAGTTTCCATATCACCAGCAAAAATGATTTAAAGTAGAAATTAAAAGAAAAAAGCATTGAATTTTATCTTTAAAAATAATTATTTTATAATATTTTCTCAATTATTTGTTGTATTTTGTATAATATTTTCTTTTATATATATTTTAATTACAATTATTTATATAAAGTATGAATTAATGAAATTAATATGATCAAATTTAAAAAAAAAAAATGTTTATTAAAATTAAACATGATAAAGAAAAATTACAAATTATTATATAAAAGAAAGAAAATTTGTATTAAATTAATTTAGAAATTTATAATTTACAATATAATTTATGATATTAAACACTTTGAAATATTAGAAATTAAAACATGAAAAAAATGTGAAAAACTAAAAAAAAAACTGCAAATTTAGTGAAAGTGATCTTTAAAAGGAAGCAAAAGAAAAATCTTTTTCATTTGATATGACTATAATTTTTCTCTTATATATTTATTAGGATAAAATTTGACTTTTGTCAAATTATAAATTTTATATTAAATTAATATTTTTTTTCAGTTTGGTTTTTTTTTTCAACAATAATCAAAATCTTACATCGATTTCGTTACGATGTCGCTGCATTTCAGCCTTATTACTTGAGAGATCATTACTCTGAATCATTAATTCTTGTGTTGCATCCATTAATTCATCACGTAATTTTATGTTAATATCTTCAATATCTTTCATTTTTTCTAACATTTCTTCTTTATTTAATTGTAATTTATTTCTTTAATAATGAAAAATTGAAAATTAATTTAATTATTTTATTAGTTATAATTGAAAATTTATGTATATTTAACTTACTTATCTGTTATTAACTGTTGAATACAATTATCATTATCCATTTGAATCAGTCTTAAAACTTTTAGTAATTTTGTGACTAAATTATCAACTTCAATTACTTGATCTACCAATGCTTGAGCCGAACAATATTCACTAATTGATGGCATTTCAGCTACTGAATCATGACAACTTACATCTTCAGAAACACTTTGTTCAGTTTGTTGTCTAAAAAAGATAGAAAGTTGAAAGTAAAAATTATTATCAATTTGAGGACATATTATTTAAAATCTCATTCCGAGATTGTTTAAAAACCAACAATGAAAATGGCACAACTTAATAGCTGAAATGAAATTTGTAGTTTGAATAGCGAAAATATTTCTATAAACCGAAGAATATCAGAAGATGAACTTAGATACCAAAATATGTATAAATTCTATCAGCACTAAAGTACTAGAGGTAACTCACAATTCTCTTCGAAAGGACTGGCTAATAAAAATATCGTATGGATGCTCTGCTGATATACAAGAAACATTGAAGGAAGTGATAACTTTTATTACTCATATCTAAACAAAGATCATATAATAATTTAAATGAAGCTAATAAATGTTTGTGGTACATGGTTGGTTGGTTGGTTAGAATGGAGGAAGATCACAGAGACCTTGACGTAACAAGGCCACAAGGACTCGTTGTACTGGCGTATAAACATATTTTTTTAAGAACATCAGGCCATCCTATTTCTTTCATGAAAGCCACCAAATTATCGAGATTTATTTCTCCAGCTTCAAAAAGACTTGTCATAAAATGACATTAAAAAAATTTAAATCTCCTTTGCCTGACAGCTGGGCAATGACACAAAACATGCTCCAGAAATTCCTGCTCATCGATGACAAAACTATTACAACAATTGATTAAAACATGGTATTGTTCTCTAAATACCATTTACACAAAATTGACCGATCTAATTATGTAAGCTGTAGAATATATTGCGAAGAAAAACATTTAGATTCGTCGGAATTCGCAAGCGTCTGTAATCGATTTCTGTTCTTAAGAATATTTGTAATATATTCGAAATTATGTTTCATTCAGAAATCAATACGAAATATCTAAATATGTCTAAAGTGACCCTATATAATCTCTAATCAGTAATCACTCGTTAATCCTAAAGGATAATTTTTCAAAATACAATAATTTCATTTCGCACGGCATTTACATTATTAGTCACCTAAATATTTCGTAAAAAAAATTAACAACTTACTTTATTTGATTAATTTTGTGAGCTGCCAATGTACTAATTTGTAATTCAATTTGTTGACGATTTGTTATTGCTTGTGATAAATTTTGTAACGATTCATCACCGTGCATTATATCGGAAGGAATTTCTATTTGTGATATCATCATACCACTTGAAGATACCATATTATGTGAATGTGAATCTGGCATTGTTACATCTTCAAGTACATTATCCATCATAAGACATGGTTCTGTTTCAGAATCAAGCATTTCCGTTGAATCAGATTCTTCTTTATGTGTAATAAAAATGATATTAAAAAAAATTGTTTTTTAAATTATTTCTATTTTTATTACCTCCATTTTCATTATGAGTTATTTTTTTGTGACGAGTGATTTTTTTAGTTGATGTTGTTGCTGATTTAATGGCACTAATTACAGCCGCTATAAATGATTGATTTCTTTGTGGTGACAAAGAGCCATCATTTAATTCATTATTTATATTACCATTTATACCATTACTTCCATTACAATTAATATTATTATCATATTCTGGACTTCCATCACCACTACTACCACTATTTGTAAAAGCTTCATTATGGAAAACTACATCCTAAAAAGAAAATTGAAAAATAATTTAAATAACATAATTTTCATTACTATAAATTATTGTTAATTTAAAACGAATTAAAAGCTTAATAAAAAACGAATTAAAAAGCATTTTATATAATAATTAATTATATTACAAATAGAAATTTGTCTATCAAATCTAGAATATAATTTTAAGAAAATTTAAAACTATAAATTAATTAACTATTTAAAAAAAATTCTACAAAACTGGAATTTTACTAAATACTTAAAACTATTTTAATTTTAATTTTTTTATTTATTGCGTAATTTTTTTGATAATGAATCGCTGATGGCAACAAAAACAATGCTTTTTTTGTTACGATGCGATTCACTTACAGACCAACCTTCTTCATTCCATCATTATTAACATTATCCTGATAATGATCCTCGTTAGTATTTTCATTATCATTTTCATATCCTGGTAACTTTAGAATTTTTTGTTTTAAGTCAGACATTTAATGTGCACAAAAATTATATTTAAATAGATTTATAAATAATTTGTGGCCTCTAGCAAACTAAATATATATTGAAAAAATTTGATAGAAATTAAATGTAAAAGCTTCGAGTCAACAAAAAATGAAATGATCTGTTTATAAAAATCGTCCAAAATAATAAAATTATAGTTGATTATTGCTGGTTATTTAAATTTGTTTTAATTAATTTTTATCCACCGATATATAAAAGCAAAATACAATTTAATAAATTCAATTATATCCGATCTTCAAACCGATTTAATTCAATAATCCTGCTTAAAATTATAATAATTAATTTTTTTTTTAATTCTTACCTCCAAATCCTGTTCAGATATATTATATGATGATATCAACTGCTCAACAAGACTATCTAGTCGGGAATTTAAACCATTCAAAGCCATTGATGCTCCCGAAACAGCAGTACTTTTCTGTACAACTAAATCTTTGCTTCGATTTTCCAATGCTAAATATTTTGATTGCATTGTTTTATTTTCTTGTCTATAAATTAAAAAAGTTTTAATTATTTAAAATTTGATTTTATGACTCTATTTGAATATGGTTTACCTTCTTTGCTCATTCAATCTAACTAAATGTCTACATTCATCCCTTAATACTTTAATTTCTTCATCTTTATCGTTTATACGTTTTTTCAAAATTTGTAATTCATTTTCTGATTCTTTTAATGCTTCACACATTGCTGTCTTTTCGTTTTGTAAAAAGTCTTGTAATTCATTAGATTCTCTCTCCACATTGGCTTTCTCCTTCATTAAACATTCTTGTGCTGATAATGATCTTTGCATTTCATTTTGAAGTGTCCGACAAATTCGTCTTAATTTATTTATTTCTTCTTGTTTTTCACTTAATTCATGACCAGACATTTGAATTTGTGATTCAAGCATTAAAAGACTATCGTAACCTTGTTCTTCAGATGGTGTACCACGTGCCATTTCTAACATACCAACAACACGTTCAGTATTTAAATGTAATTCTTTTTGTACTTGTAATTTTTCTTCGCGTTCTTTATTTAATTGTAATTCCATATTAGTAATTTTTTTGGTTCGATCATCTAAACGAACTTGAAGTTCATCTTTACTTTGTGTTAATTGACGAATTTTATCATGTAAATTTTCCATTTCTTTATCACGAATATCAGATTGAGTAGCTATTTAAAATATTTTCAAAATTTAAATATCAATTAAATAAAAATTTTATAATAATAATTATACCTTTGGTTTGTGTTTCAGTTGCATCAATTTTAATAACTCTACCGACTGGTATTAGTCCAGAAAAAGCATTTTCAACATCCTGTCCAGTAATAGCAGTTTGTATACTTATTTCATGATAAATTTTAATCTTTGGTGGTACAGCTGGTTTTCTTGATCTTGGAAATGGTGCGACAATTTTTGATGGTGTTGATTCACGATATGAATACTGATTATTTGAGTTTGTTTTTTTACCAGGCACTATTACCGATGATGTCATTTTGTCACGTGATGTTGAACTACTACGTGAATTACGACCATTTGTTAAATCTTCTACAGATTTTTGTTTTTTTCGGCGTGGTAATGTTGCATAAGGATTCATAACTGTAGGTGAGAATTTTTGAACATCCAGAGAAAGCATATTAACACGTGTTTTTAATGATGCTAAATCAGGTACAGCAGAACCACTACGTTTTGGTGCAGACATACTTAAAGCAGCACGTCCACCAACAGATGGCCATCGGCCATCATCTGATGGTGTACCTGGTGTTCGGGTGGCACGTGTTAATGATGGTGTCCGTTGAACCATTCGTGAACTCGGTGATGCTGTAATTAGTGCTGATGGTAACGAATCTGGCTTTGGTGGTCTACTACGAATTGGTGTTGAACGAAATGGCGGTGTTGTTGTTTTACTGGAAGAGCTTGATGCGACTTTTTCACGAGATCTGGCACGTTCACGGGTCTGTAAAATAGGCGGACTAGGTCGTGTTAATGATTGTGTTCTATTAATTGATGTTGGTCGTGAACGTATTTTATTTAGCTGACCAGCAGCCGAACTTGTTGGTGTCATTATATCACCACTAGGTTTTCGAAATGATGTTGATTTTGGCAAGCAACTTGGTTCTGGTAAACCAACTTTTTTCTTAACAACATTTTGTTTACGTACTGTTGGACCACCAGCTATTGAAGAACTTTCACTACCATTCTCACTAGTACATTCATAATTTGAATTTGGACCAAGTACTGTATTTACAGTTTTATGACTTTCACCAATATCTGAACTATAACTAATCATACTCGAATCACAAGATATATTACCATTAACATTTGACTCATCAAGGCCACCATTACTACTTGCATATCCACCGCTATTACTGCTCAATGCTCTTTGTAAACCAAGCGTTAAACAATTTGCAATATCAACACCACTATCACTACCATCACCATAACCAGGAATTTGTTTAGTACTATTTAATTCTAATGCAGCCATTTTACTGCCAAGTACTTCTTCGCAAACATCTTCAACAGTAGTTTCTGATGCTTGAATCAATGATGACGAACACTGTTCACCGACATCTTCAGCAAATATTGCAGATGTCTCAAATGATCCTCTTAACGTATCAACAGAATTCTGTTGACAATCTGAAGATTCATTTTCATTTGACATAGGTTGTAATAATGAAAATGACATTTTTGTGATTTATTGAAATTGCGGTGTTTCATAGCATTTGCTGAAATAAATAAATAAATAATTAATAAATATAAAATATATGTAATTTATATAGAAATTTCATGTAATTCACGTTTTTACTAATGATATTTATAAACCTCACACAATTTGTTAGTATATATTTCTAAATTAGCAATTACTTTTGATATTTATATGAGATAGTCAGTGACCGGAAATAAGATTTTAAATTTCGTGTGTATATTTATATCAAAATAAATTGCTTTTTGATAGCTTTATGAAATGATTGAAATTTTTATTTATGTATCATAATTTTTTATGGTAACTAAATCCGTAAAATTATTGAAAATTATATAATAAAATTGAGCAAAATGTTTAAAAAAAATAATTTTTATATGAATTTTGAATTTATATTAAATAGTTATTAAGTGAGAATACTTCAAGGTTCCAACGTATCTGCAATAAAAACGTATATTCATCGGATTGTTAAAAATAATTCTGCATTATTTTGTTATTCAAACCTAAATATTTTTAACAACAACTTATATATTTGAAGAACTGAAATTACGAATAAATTGAGAAGCTTACGCCATAAATTTGAAGATATAAATAACAAACTGGAGGACCATTTAGAATAAGAATCTTCATTTTTACAGAATTTTACAATTCCATTATCAAAATTTCAGATTAATATAGCAAATTACTCGCGTCATTTATAACATTGAGATTGAGACTGAATACTTTAAAGACAATTTAAACGACTCAATATACTAAGATTCTAGAAGCTGTAACACAAATATTATTACATGCAATAGGCATTGCACTTAATTGCGGTGATGTCTATCAAATACGAAAACTTCCACTAATTACCATTGTATACTAAATATATGTCACTAATTCTTTTAATATCTTAATTTAAAATTTATAATATTTTTGTGAATTTTATGAAATTACTTTTAATCCTGTTGTAAAACAAGCCAATAATTATTTAAATATAAATTACAATTTAACATCTTTAAATTGTATATTAGAAGAATAGATATTTGTTAAGTTAATTTCTATCTGAATCTTACAAATTGAATAAAATCTCTTTAAGACAGTATAGATTATTTATTATTACAATACGTTATACAGGGTGTTTTCCGCGAAGATTTACTACTTAGTTTGGTAGCTATTTTACTAAACATCAAATTGGCAATAGACGTGACAAATAAAATTTATTATGAAAAAATATTCGATAAGCCAACGTTATTTAATCATAAAACATTTTTTTAAAATCAATCATCATTGTGGTGACTACTAAAAACTTGCATGTAATTTTGGGTAGAAATAATGTGCCATCAAAACTCATTATTTTTTATCGTTTAGTAGTGAATAGAAAATCATCAATAGGAAATTATCAAATTATTCATGGATTAAAAATTACAGTAGAGTTGCGTTATGTGATCTGAAGGAATCATTAGCTTTACTTTTTTGAAAATGAACGTGGCGTTACGGTAGCTGTTACTAGAGAAACATGATTGATAACTGTTTGACACCAAAATTTAATGCTTTAGCCTTGTTTAATGAAATGCATCCAACATTCCAATCAAATTACTGAAGGATCTGTTTCCACAACAAATTATATCAAGAATATGTGATGTCGATTGGTCATATGTGTGCCGGATTTAACAGTCCTGGATTTCTTTTTCTGGCTATTATATCTAAAAAACAAAGTTTATGAATACAGATACAGACCAGAAACAATTTAACGAAATTAATGAAATACCGATTAATAGAACTGAAAATGTTATAAAGAGAATCCGCATTTGTGGGTCTAACAGAGGTAAGTATTTAGCTTACTTTATCTTCCATACGTGTTTCCCAATATTCAATAAAACATTTATCAATATTGAAAGATTTTCTTTTAATTTTCATAAAGTTATACAAAAATAAAGTATTAAACATTCCCGATCTCCGCGAACACTCTGTAGATTATACAACTATTCTTGTTATACAGCATAACTGAAAACGTTCCTACGGTGCATCAATTTTTATGGGTTTAGATTCAACTAAACGAAAAAAAACTCAACATTAAATGCGACAATCTGCGCACGAAATTGCCATAAATGAACAAACAACAACAAAAACAATAAATAACTAGAAAGATTCCATTGCAACAGATGTAAAATAAAAATCAAATAAAAATTTAAGAAATTAAAAAATAAGAAGAAATCATATATAAAAAAAAAATACAATTTTCATGGATTCGTGATTATGTTGGCACGAAAATATTATTAGTGTTTTTACTTTATGTTTTATAGTTTTTTTGTATCGCGTAAGTCAGGAAAGAATTCATTGACCTTAAAAATCTTTATATGTTTTCAGTTTTCATGTTAAAGAAAAATACAAAATCATCTGGTCTGGAATTTTCTATAATACAATTAAATATATATTTATATTTTAAACCAACCTAAAGTTTAATTGAAACAAAATACAACATTTAGGAATTACAAGTCCACAACTGTGCCTATAAAATTTGAAAGTGAATGTGATAAATTGAAGGAGGTTCGTTATTGAATAATTTGTACTCTCCCTTAAAATATAGTTTGGATTTTGTAGGAGGGCATTGAAAATGTTCAGGAGTTTGTTTTTATTAACTATAATCAATATAAATTTTAAATTTTATAAGGCAATAAAATTTAAAATAAATAAATAATATGAAAATTAATGAAATTTAAAAGCTATATATAAATTATATTATTATTTACAATGTTGTAAAAACGGTACAAGAAATTACGAATTTAAAATGAAAATGATTATTTAATAGTGTTTTTTATAGCATTGCCAGATTGATTATTAAATTTTTTTATAAACATAAACAATAATTTTGTTTAATCATTTGGAGAGGAAGTCATATTAAGCCGGTTGACTGCAATATCATCGGTACGTACTGTATAACTGAAACTGGAAGATAAGAAAACAACAATAAATAGATACATATATATATGGCAGCATCTTACACCGTAGATAGTTTTAAGATTTAACAACGCCATAAAAATAGAATTCAATTCAACTTTAACAGCGTATATAAATGATTCCATAATTATTTATTTTAACTTCTTTTAACAGGTGATAAGAAAGATTAACTCCAGCATTAAATATAATTGTTTTATAATAATAATATTCATTAATCAAGACATTCCTTCATCACGATGATATACAAAAATTTAAATTAAGTAGAAGATTTAACATGGTTTTATTAGAAAGAAAGAAATCATAATAAGCCGGTTGACAGAGAAATAATTGGTACTGTAGTGGTTAAGAAAGCATCAAACAAAAATATGACTGCATATATGATGTGTTAATATCAACGACTTTTAAGTTGTAACGTAACGACTTTTAAGTTGTAACGTGTTTGTTTGACAGTTCGTATAACTGGCAACAATGAGACTAAGTCCAACATTAAATTCATTTTATATTTTTTTTAATTTTGGCATGTTTCTTAACTCTTTATTGTATTACGCAATTTTTATGCTGTCCATACACTATCCAATTTGTTTGTATGACTGGTTAGCTAACAATGCTACATACTATACAACTTTTTATACAACCAGGTACACACATAACTTTTTATACAACGAGGTACACACAAGAAACGTCAATTTGGTTGTTCAACTTCCCTTATACACTATACAATTTCCAACCATTATCCAACGCACAGCCCTGCCCGCCTACAAAAATCGAAATTATAAGTTGTACAACCAAATTAGATAGTGTATAGGCAGCATAATATATTAATTTATTTATTTATTTTTTAAATATTAACTAATATTTATCGGGTAATAAATATTTAAACAATTTTTTTTAAAAAAAATTTCAATTATATTAAAAAATGATAACATTGAATATTTTATGAAATATTTTATTAACCCTTTCCTGCCACCAGTTGCTTATAAGCAACTATAACTTTTGGTGGTTATATTTAATAATCTAGGCCACATAATAAATATTTTAAGGGTTCTTCACTTAGTTAATTATATTGCTTTATTGAAAAAAAATTCTGGTAGGTGGCGGCTATATATTTTTAGTACGTTTAAGGGAAATTAACTTTTTGAAGAGCTAGAATTTTGTTGTACGCAAGTTTAGTGAAATTAAGATATAAAATTTTTGTAATAATTCGGTAATTTTTAATAAAAAAAAAATTTAAAGCGATATATTAATAGTTTTTGTCTATAAAAAACTAAATAGACCAGAAAATTTATTAAAGGTAAGTAAACTATTTGAAGATTATTCACAGTTGCTTATAAGCAACTATGGGCTTTTAAGTTTTAATTCACAGTTGCTTATATGCAACTATGGGCTTTTTTAATGGAAATAATTTAGAATTATTAGGAAATATTGACGAATTATATTGAAAAGTATTTTATTTTAATGACCTTCATTGCCCATAGTTGCTTAAAAGCAACTGATCCTTATTTTTTAATCCTTAATCTTAATTGAAAAAAAAATTATCAGAAATGGTTCAGAGTGCCTCTTTCTACAATAAAATCGTCGAAAAGATTTTTTAATTGTCTCCGAACATAATTCGGGCAGGAAAGGGTTAATTCAATAAAAAAATATAATTCAGATTTCTTATTTTTACAATTAAAATTCATTTCTACATATTGCATTATAATTAAATTCATATATGATATATCCAATAACTTTTCCAAAATATTATAAATATTGTATAACTTTAAAAATCCATTTGTAATGCTTTATCATAAAATTTCCAATATTTATGAAAAATATATTGCACGTATCTTATTTTTGTAATAACTTCTTATACAAAAAAAACTTAATTTATATTTTTCCCACATTTTGTATAATAAATATATAAAAAAAACCAATGTAATAAAAAAATGTTCAAAAGAAATAGTTTTATACCCTAAAAAAATAAAATATAGAAAGTACCTAATAATAATTCATTGCTTTACAAAAATTGAGTTTTGCTATTTTTTTTTTGCTTTTACTAGACCAACAAATTAAAGAGTGTTGCAAAATTACATGACTGTAAAAATTTAGTGTAAATTGAGTTTAATAAAACATAAATTATATTTCCTATATACGGTCAAATTGTATATTAAGATGCTTTTAGCGGTTCGCAACCTTAATTATATATTCTATATATATATTGATCATTTACATTAGATTAATGTATTAACACTTCCACATTTAACCAGACAGTTTCAATACAACCTCAAAATATTGCAAGTAATTTAAGAATAAAAATTAGTTTTATTTTATGATATCATATTTCATTTTGATATTTATATATTTTTAATATTTTTGTGATCAAAATATTAAAGTAACTAAGATCGTAGTAATATCTAATTAAGTCAAACGTAATATTCATTTGTAATTTAATAAAATTAATCAAAAAAATTAAATCTATCTCGATTTTTAATACAATACTAGACTAAATAACAATTTATTTATTTATTATATTTTTAAATTACTCTATTATTTAATCTATAGCAAGTTTAAAGATCAATTGAAAATTAATAAATTCCATTTTAATGATAACTTTTGTGTTTTTATAGATATACATATAGATAAATTTAACAATTCCGATTGGTTTTATTAATTACAAAACGAATTTGAAAAACAAGCTAAATAAGCAAAAAAAAATATAGGTCATTTAAAAAGTATGCTTTGGGGTGTTATAGGCTCGCTCAACATTATATTTACATAAGATATAGATACACCAAATAATATACTGCAGGGGTTAATTTTCAAAACAATATATAAAATATAAATATACATTTATTTCAAGGACCAATAGCATTTCTATCCGATTTATATAGTTTTTAGTCATGCTATTGTAATTGGTGATGTGGAGCAGATTTTGTATTTGAATATAATTGTATAGTTCTATATAAATTTTATAAAACTTTAATGGCTAGTTTCATTTAATAACAATTTAAATCCTTCAATAAATCAGATTGATTCATGTGTGGATTTTATTTACAATGATTTTATTTACCAGAATCTAGTAAATTATTCAAAGTATTGACGAAAATAGATCATTTTTTCGAGTTAATAGTAAGCCGAAAAAAACGATTCAATGTAAACTACCTTCTACTAGCCAAGCAATTCGAAAATATTTTTAATTTCCATACATTCAGTTGCATTAAAACGAATCACTCTAAAAATCGTGTCAAAAACTAGTTTTCCTAAACAAAAACTTGTTCACTTTTGACCCGTTGTTAATTCACTGTATTCGTATGGAATTTGATTATTATTATTGTAACATAAACAGCGCCATCTTTACGCATTTCAAATTTCAAGTCTCTACTCTATGTATTCAATTTTGAAATATAGCATCAATTTTCCGATAAAAACAATCTATGTAAAGGGACATTTAAATGAGGACATCATTAAAATTTAAATGTATAAAAAATAAATAAATCAGATGAGGAAAATTATAAAATGATAAGGAAAATTTGAATAATTATGAGAATTTTAGTAATAATCAATAATGTACTTTTCATAACTCTAGCTAGATAATAATTCAATGTTTGTGATTATTTTTTATAATACTTCGGCGATGTGCTATACTAAAACTAGTTTATATAAAAAAAATACTATTATTAAACTATAGACATTAATAGCTAAAACAATTTTACACTTGAATAATAGACACAGCCAGCAGTGGTGAAAATTATTATTATTCACTAAATCTTCATAAATAAATAAATAAATAGAAAAAAAACGACTATACAAAAAGTTTATAATATTATTTTTAAATTTATTATTATACTGGTCTGCGTATTTTTATGTAATAAATAACTGGAAAATAACTGTGTACATAATGGTTCGTAATACAGAAAAAAAAATAGTAATTTAATACCTAATGATCATTATTCGTTATGACCTTTCAAGGTATTCAGAAAAATTAGTGGAAAATTTCAATAAAAAAAAATATATATTATGAAAGTCTATAAAAATGGTGTAGACTGAGGTGGAAGTTACACCATTTTTTATCTACGAGTAAAATTATTTATTTTGAATTAAAAAAGAAAAAACCACTTAAATATATTTATGGAAATTTATTAATATTAATTGCTTGAAATTACTAATTAATCGCTTGTCTTATTATCTATAATATTCCATACAAAAATTCTATGTGTAAAAGGATAAGGACACTTAACAAATGTGTGAAGAGAAATTTTAATACTTCTATACAAATTGAAATCATTTATTTTTATTGTATACACTAAAAAAACACCTGTTGACTTTTCACATAAAAACCATCATTATCGTTACGTTAACTTTATTAAGCAAAATTGCGGAAATTCTTTGAAAACTTTTTTTTATTAAATTAACTTTTACGCACGCTTTATTTATACAAAATTTTATACGAAACATTAATTATATTTATTTCATTTTGTACAATTTATTTAAAAATCAATATCAATTTACTTGTTTTGAGAGACCTACCAATCAATGGATATTGAGAGTCCTAGCCCCTCATTAATCATAATTTTGCCGAAAAATGTACACCATTGTCTAATAAAAATATTCAAATAATATTTTTTAACCAGCCCCCAAAAGTATCGTAATCGTATGAAAATTAATCATAATGGAAACTACCTTCTAGAACCTCAGTCGTGTACTGAAATATAAAGCATATATGTATGCACAAAAATTTGATACCAGATGGTCAAACCCGTCTGGCAGTTTGGTAAAACCGGTCTGAATAGACTGAAAATCCGGAAATCGAATTTAGGGCAAGGGGACTACATTTTATACGTCACATTTTATACTTGGTGACCAAGTGTGCTGACGGACAATGACTAGAGCAGCTCGATAATTTTATAATTGCACCCACAGAATCGTGGTCTCTATCAATTAAGAACGATGTACTATTTTATCGGTTTGGGCGGTAATGCATATAATTGGATAAGGAAAAGTTCTTTCACAATAAAAAATATGGCAATAATAGTAATAATAATAATAGTGGTCCTCACAGCAAATCAAATATAACTAATTTAACTAACTAAATAAATAATTAAATTACAGAATTATTATATATAAATTGAAAAAATTACTTATCATACATTCAACTTATAAAAATTTACTTGACGCAAATTTAGCTTTTTTACTATATTGAAAAATTTTCATTGTACCGACCAATTTCGTAAAATTCTAAAAAGTACAATAAGTACAAGGTTTTAAAATTTTTAAAAAAATAAAAATACACAAAATTAAAATCAACTTTTAAATTTTCATAATATAAAAATTAAGATCAACTTTGAAACCAAATATTTGAAAAAAAAAATGCTGTCTCACTAAATATGGAAATTAAATAAAATAAAAACTTCACTGACATTATTAACCTGGGCATATTTAAACTGCACCCTTTCCCCATTTATTTACCACAACTTATAATGATCATTGAAGAAATTCGTGATAAAAATAATTTGCAAAACGACCTAATTTTTAACAATTTTTATGTGCATATTTTGATAATAAACATTAAAAACATAAAATTCAATTTATAGAATTTCTATATAATATACAAAAAAATAAAAAATAATTTTAAAATTCATCTTCCAAAATTTTGTGGTTTATTTTTTTAGAATTTCATTTTAAAATGTAATAAATTCTGAAGTTCACAATTTATAATTTAATATTTTTTCGAAAGTTTATTGAACTAATTCACTGGTACCCAAAAAAAATTATCATCTTGTTTTTTTTTTTTTATATTATTTACTTCTTACAGAGAAATTTGGAAAATCAATTTAATTAAGTAATCACAAAAAAAGTCGAAAAACCATTTAACACTACTCAAAAGAAATTTAGTTAAAAAGTTTCTTGAAGAAAAATGTTAATTTTGTGCAATTAAATTAATCAAAGTTTAATTAACTTTTAGCTGAACCAAACTGGTTGGTATTTTAGTAAATTGTATCCAATTTAAAATCAATTCAGAATGATAATGTTAATCATTTTTATAATATATCAGATCTATTTAGGTTAAAAAGATTATTGGATTTTTATATATTGACGTACAAGTTGAGGTAGTTCTTCTATCCAAGCATTGATTTTTAATCAATCGACGCATGACTGGAAAGCAACAATTATTAGTTTTAGTTGTTAATTTTATGAAATAAAGTTTGCGGTTTTGACATTTGCAAAGAATTTTACTATTTAATCCTTCATGTCAGAAAAAATCACAGTGGTTGACGGATAGTTTTCACTACCGAATCCTGGTTGGCAATACTGACATAGTTCGTAGTAGTAACCAAAAAATTTGTAATCCTAGTGCATGAGACTGGTATGTTGAAATTAGAAGTGTTCGATTGCTTAGCATTGTGTGCTACAGTCTAAATCGAGCCTTAGTTTCGTGATATGTTATTGCAATTTCGAACTACTGATTTTATATGGAATCGAAACCCTAAGTTTTTTTTAATGAAGAAACATTTAATTGCAAAAGCTAATTACTTTTAATAGTGTCAGCAAATAGTTTCATTCATTAGCATTTTTCTCAGTCTTAAGATCACAATTACATAATTGCAAATTTTAATATCGCTACTCATTTAAAACTGAGTCAAATTAGAACGACATCGACGATTTGGTATGGAGTTGAAACCGGGGTTATCAAACCTAATTTCATTATATCCCAGCATCATGTACACTTTCAAGTTTCAAGGAGTTAATTAATAATTTTTGAAATAAAATAATTTTTATTAGTTAATTCTATAGAAGAAAAATGATTTCCTTGTAATTGATTCAAACCAATTCAGATAATATCATTTAATTACTTTAATTACAGACTTTTGATTAACTTGATCCCACGATAAAAATGCATTGAATAAAATTGTATATGAAACATAAAAAAATTTTATCTACCTCAGTTCAAAGTTAATGAAAAGTTTTCATAAATACAAAATTATTAAAAGAAAATTTATTTTCTTTGTATAAAAATATATCATCTTTTATGGATCAGGAAACTTAAATAATTGAATTTTCTTATTTATAGTTTTATGTTTTATGTATTGTTATTTATTTATTTTTCATTTTTATATTTAAAATTTTCTATTATTATTATTACGATTAGGAAGAAAGTTATGAAAAATTATAAATAGATAAGAATAAACATTAATTTATAACAAAAAAAAACACTATAGTAAATAATTTTAAAATTTTTGTATAACCATAAAATATTTATTATTTTAATGGTTAAAACCACAAAACATATATTTTATTATTGTATATACATAAAATACATAATGACAAAAACCACACATTAAAATATATCTTTACAAAAAATAATTGTATGTAATTTCTAAAAAATAAAATTTTATAGTTAGATCAATTGTGTTAAAAACTTTTAAAAGATAATTTTCTAGATACTCAATTATAATTTAAGTATTTTTTAATTTAATTTAGTAATTTAAATTGCATAAATAAATCTGTGCCATACAAAAAAAAACCTGATAACAATTATGTATTACCAACGATAAAATCTACAATTCTGAATGGGAATAGATAAAAAATATAATTTAAATTCACACTGGACATCACAACTTAAATTTGGAATAATAATAATTTGATTCTAGAGGCTACATTATGCGTAAAAACGAATATGGAATTCGATATTTGAACAATTTGATACAATAAATGTCTGGACAAATGGAAATATCAACTGAAACATGACAATCTAATAACATCGTCACATAATTAATAAGGGAAAGAGTGAACATAAAAAAGAAAATGGCATTTATTACAAGTTAGGCAATTTAAATATCAAAGTATAATTTACGATTCCTTTTTAAATATCATCTTTCTTAAATACGTAATGAATCGGATCTGAATCCGACAACAGATTTTTTTTAGAGGACCCCAATAACATTTATAAATTCACACAATTTTATTGATTTTTTCTGTATACGTACAATATGTACATAAAAATTATTATTTTTGCAAATGGTAAAATGATAAAAATTAAAATTGTTAGTACTAACAAAACCTACTTTTTGGAAAATGGAAAAGCAACATAGACGGAAAGAAAGTAAAATAAAATATAAAAGATTTTGTAAAAAAAAAAAAATGTTAAATGCAATTCAAAATATAAATTTTAATTTATATTTAGTTTCCAATTATATTTAATAATACGATTTTACAAAATCTCAATTTATCTTAGTTCAAGTGTTTTTACAAATTTTCGAAACTCTGGTATGGTGCTTTTGATATTCTATATATTAAAATAAAACCATTTCTTTCTGTGCAATGGCATATGACTACGTTATAGTACAAATTATCTGAATCAGTGATGCAATTTTATATACCGACAAATTTCATTAAAAAACGAAAACCTCTCAACTAAATAAAACAAATCACATTTTGTGGCTTGTGCCCAAAGCTTTTCCATTGTAATAATAGCAACAAAATGCAAAGAAAGAAATTCTTTGATTCCCTTCTTTCTATTCTTCCTTAACCAGTGATGAACTTTGGGAGTAATTGTAATGATTTTATTTCGTATTATTATAAAATTTCATCCATAATTTTGTAGCACAATTTAAAATTTTATGTATTCCATAAATTTTTTGTCCTTACATTTTACTTAATACATCCCTTATTTATATATGTTTCTTTTCATTTAAATTCTGTTAATATTTAAACAATTTTATTCTTATAGCGTGTTGTTTTCGAGTGTCTATATATACAATTTTCATTGTCAAGGATTTAACTTTTTCTTTTAAAAGTACAATAAAGAAAATTTGCCTTCCTGTCAAGTTTTCATACAATTACAAAATAAAGTAGGTTAGTCAAGTTTAATTATGTATGTGAATAACAAAAAAAAAAAAACCAATTATAAAGTTTTCTTTTTTAAAATATATTGACAAAACCGCCTATAATTTTTTTTTTCTGAACCAGTTTCATTTGCAATTTAACAAAATCCTTGGGAAAGCCTCATTAATAATTTAAAAGAAAATTTATTATTTAAAATATTTTTTTTTATATATAATTTTAAATTTTCTATTAATTTTCTAAAAATATGTCCATTCTTAAAAGGTTATTAAACTTTAATGCTTATGGGAAGTATTTAAAATTACTGGTTAGAGCTATCAGACGTCAATTATTAACTTACCTTGTGCTTTGAATGAAAATAAAATAAAAAACGATTTTTATGCACATTTTAATTTTATAATTTATTCATGACATGAGACTTTTGAAATATTTCGTATTGACTTTGTCCAGGTGCTAACATATTCAATTATTATGTTTATTTTTTCCATTAATTTAATATTTATTATATGGTTTTAAATATTTATTTAGCTATAATATTACTTGTACCGTACTCTACAAGAGCATATATAAAAGTTAAACCCACTAGCAATTATTTTTTTTTGCTGACTAAGAATTGTATTATACGAAATTTATCATCTGAATAAATTTTGAAATCAAAACAAACAGTTGAAAATATAGAAATATAGAGAAGGAAGATTTCATTGATTCTAAAGAAGAATTCCTTGAACGTGGGATATTTTACAAATGGTATAATTATAGAAAATTACCGGACATTAAAACATAAGTGGAGCATTTTAATAATTGATACCATTTGCAACAATATCTCCTGCTGACACTGAGGACAAGTTGATTAATAATCGTAATTGAAAATATTTTAAATGTGAGGTTATATTGACAGGTCTAAATTCCGGCATTTTTGTTTTTATATGAAAATCATTTCCGAAATTTAAATAGGATCAGTCTAAAATTTTGATTTAAATCAAAATCAATAATTAATTTAATTGTTGTCGTATGCGATGCATGTAGGATACTTTAAATTGGAACATGAAACCTATTTTTTTAAGGAGATGTAGGTCTATGGCATCTCAGTTTCAAGCACATAAGTGTTTATTATCCTAAAAATGCATATTTCACTATATGTACTTCAAGCTTTCGAAAACTGTTGGGTTCAAATTTATAGTAAAATAAAGGCAATCTGTGAAGTGTGAAGTGCTTACTTAAGCTTAAAGCTGGTGGTCGTAAAGCCTGTAAGCTTAAAGCTGGAGGTACTCTCAACGACATTGAGACTTATATTTTTCCACAATAAAGCAAAAATATTACTTAAGTAAACATGAAATAATTTTTGATACTTTTAAATCAGTCTTTTAAATCACAAGCGTATGTTGCATTTCCAGGAATTCGGAACTTAGCTTGATATTTAAAACTTATTAATGAACTACTAACAATTTAATATAATTTGTTTGTCTTGAAATTCCTGATTTCTTTCAACATTATTTCCACTCTAATTTTCTTTCTTTTTGTGCATTTCTAACAGGCTTTACGTGATTCCATAATTATTGACCTAATTATTTTAATTATTTTTAGTAATTAATAAAATTTAAAGGCTACTAGATCCTTGAAAGGTCAATTAAAAGTAATCATGCTATGAAATAAAATAAAGCTATTAAATTACTGATTTTTTGATTATTTTTTAAAAAAAATAACTTTATTAACATGAAATAGTGCTCCTTATTTCGTCCTTCAGTAAATATGTAATATTGTACATATAAATTTTCATAAATAAATTTCTAGATTATTAGATGCTGACAAGATGTCAATTAAAATAAATGGTATAATAATACCAATAATACGAAAATAATAAAATACCATTATTTAAATCTGAGAAATATTAATATTTCTGACACTTATCTGTTAAATAATTTTAAAATTATTACAACGTTAAAGATCTTAAAAATTTCAATTTCTAGAAACTTTGTTTAAAACATAAAAAATTTACAAGATTCCATGTCAAATATGGAAGACATTTTAAAATTAATTGACACATTTAAAGATAAGTTTTTAATTTTATATTTAAACATTTAACATTTTTATAAATAAATTCTATAACAATTTTTACTTTGTATTATTTTATGATCTTGAATAAATAGCATGAAGGACAATAATTACAAGATTAAATTACTATTTATAAATCGGTCTTGTTACGCTACTAAGCTCAAGTCTGTGGGACTAAATCTTTGATAAAAAAAAACCCTGTCTTAAAAATATAAATTTCATATTTCTTAGGAATGTCAAATTAATAAAATATATTAGATTAATTACCTTATAAATTAAATTAAATTAAATTAATACGTTTATAATTTACGTATAGAAAATTGTATAAATATCCAAGTTTTTTTTTAAAAATATCACCTTTCACAAATTAAAAGAATTTTTTTTTTTATGATTTTTGAAGTATCATAAAAGAAGTACAATTTAAATTAAAAAGAAAAAAAAAATGGAAAATTTATAAGAAAAATAATCCAAGAATTTTCAATCTTTTTCTTGATTTGTGAACAAATAAAATATAAATGAAAAATAATCTTCAAACCGAAGTGTTTAAAAGCACTTGAGAGTGAAATGATAATGGTGATGAGACTCAGTTATAGAAGGAAATTTCAATTTTGTAAACACACTTTTTAAAAACAAAAAAGTAAGCACTTCAAAGATTGTTTTTTCTTATACTATAATTGCTGGATTGGTTAACTAAGTAAACAATTTTCTGCAAATTTTCTATGGCAATGGCAATTATGTAAATATTTATTGATTTTCTTACCAATAATTTTATAAATATATATTTATAACAAAAATGTTGAAGAAATGAGATGCAACTTTTCTTTGGAATCAATTAAATCAAAGACATATTTATTTATAAAATAATAATACCATTAAAAAAAAGAAGTAAATATTTGATTTCTGACAAGATTTATCATTTTTGAGAATATCTTTCAACTTTCATGAAAGATATTTTTAATATTTTAATTAAATTTTATGTTATGAAAATTAATTTATAGGATACCAGTCAGTCTATGCTAAAGATATGTCACAGACAATTTTTCTTCATGACATGAATAATCTTAAAATTATTTTTTCTCAGAAACTTGGAATTTTATGATGGTATACTTAAGAAACTTTTTGAATCTTCTGTCAAAAATAAATTAATTAACGTAAACATGCTATTATCAATATTACTTAAGTAATTAATAAAGTTTTGAAAATATCTTTCAAAAATATGTTAAGGTCAAATCGTAATATATGATCATAAACCGATAGCGCTAGATGTAGATTTTAATTCCCAAGCAAGACAAAGCCAAGCCAAATGTAATTCGGGCAGAAGAAAATTGTAGTTTTTATGAAAGATTCTTGATGAAAATTTACGACTTCAATTAATTTTTCGTTAAAATTTCTTATTTATTATTCCTTTACATTATTACCAGCAACATAAATAATATTTTGAATAAAATTTAATTTAAATTTAACAATATTTTGCCGCTCACATTAGAACATAGCCAAAAATAACAAGTTATTTAACAATATTTTAACTTCTAATTGTACAACATTATTCAATCTCGGCTGTAGTCTGTTCTTCCTTGGATGTGATCACGAGTATTAGCTTTGCTTTAATTAATTTCCCTATGTTGAACATTTTTCAAAGCTAGCGCTATCGATTTGCGCTCATATTGCGATTGGACCTTATCATATTTCGAAAGAAATTGCAAATTGGACCCTTATTTAATAAAAGCCAGCTGAAAAACTGAATAATTACCAATAATGCTATATTCAGTCAAGTGTCACGACATATGACATTTTAGTAAATTTACAAGAAAATTTGTCATCTTGCATTATAAATTTTGCTCAAATAATACAATTTTTCAACAAGAAACATTTTGAAAAGTTCAAAGTCAAATTTTATATAATAAAAAAATTCACGTGACAAAAATAATAATAGCTATTATAATAATATTCTAGAAATGCACCCTACCACCAATCAATTCATAAAATTGTATGTTGTCATAACAACTCGGTATTCTAAATAATATGAAATTTGGTTTAGATATATTGCTTGCAAGCATAACATGTTTTTAATAATTGTAGGAGTATAGGTCACATTATTTGTAGAATTCTTAATGTTTTATATTTATTTGACGACGTATACTTTATTATTTTTATATAATAATAGCATATTAATGTACCAACCCCTGAAATGCACGTTTTATTTCTATCAACCCACATTTCCTATATAATAATCACGCATTTAATTGTGACCTTCATTTAGAGAATCAATAATTTTATATGTACATATAAAATTCAAAAATATTTATTTATATTTTCATACCCAAACCCCCTAAAATTATTTTGTCTACTATATATTAGCAAATAGAAGGAGGGTAGTTTTTATAATTCATATAAATTTGTATATAGAAAAAACAAAGTTTGTGTACATACGTTCAAATTAATTTTTATAAAAATAAATTAATAAATTTTCTTATTTTATAAATAAACCAAGAAAAAAATAAAAGAGAAAATTTATAAAATTATTTATTTTTATATTAAATTTCTGCGTAAACAAAATGCTAACATTTCAACGTATAAATAACATTAAAAACCAAAAATTTCTATTTACATAAATCTGTCTTTATCTTTTTATAAAGAATAATTAATTTTCAACAAAGCCAAAAATTGCTAAAGGTTTAAATGTGTTGGCGACATCCTGTCTAATTTGGTTTTTTGCTAAAAAAAAAAAATAATCAAACCTTCAGGGTAAAACAATTTTTCAGATTGTTTATTTGAAACTACATAAACAAAAAAGTTTAAAGGATTCTCTCGGACAGCGATGACTGCATCACCATGGGAGTAATTCAATTTTCTATTATTTTTCTTTAGGGCATAATTATTTATGAATTTGACATGTGTATTTCCAATTAAAATCATAAAATTTGAATTTTCTGAATTAGAATGGAATGATTGCCAATGTATAGCCGGAAAGCTAGCAATGAATTTACTTTTGTTATTTCAGCAGTCATTAAAATAAAAAATAAAGATTCTTTTGAACTCTCTAAGCATAGAATTGAAGACTTTATGGCTTTACGCCATAGCGTATGGAAAAAACTGCTAAAATTTTGGTACAATATTAAATGTACATAAAGGATGCATCAAAACAATCACAATAAAAACGCTGCCAGACCAATAATAAAACCCGTACTAAGTATATGGAAGTAAAAAGTAAAATAATCATCTGTAAATGAAATGCACTTATAGCATAAACGTGTGATTGAGCTCAAATATGGAATTTTGGTTCCCATATGATATTTACTTAACGCGAACGAGTTACCAGTAGTTTAATTTCATGTTTAGTCTATCTTCTCATTTTCATCACATAAATAAGAATAAAGAAAATCCATTGCTAGCTCTAAGTCTATTACTTTGATTTTTTAGATTTGTTAAAATTTATTGTGTAATGAATGCGTGTAGTCTAGAATTATGAATCCATAGTGATAGACAGACCTTGCCTAATGTCTCCTATATCTAGAGCTTATCTATGAAGCTTCTATGAATAAACTTAGTTGGTTGGTTCGGTTTGAGAAGTGGGGAATACCTAGACCTTACATACGTTCCGTTGTACCCCCTTACGAAACGTTACCCATTTTCACCACGAATCGTAAATGCCCGCAACTATTCCTGTGTACAGTCTGAGCATGGGTTTGCTCATATTTAGAATACTTCTCATTTGTTTAGCTTAGGGGTTACTCCAGAATAGCTTTGTGTGGAGACAACTATTCAGCGTGACCCATTCTATTTTGTTCTACTATCCATAGTTTAAATTTAAACAGTATTTTAATCGAGTTAACTGGGTAGCCGATCTAGCAAATTAGGAGGCTGGTATCCACCGCACTATTTCTAGCCAATTTATCAGCATTTTACTTTACCCATTCTATCCCTATGACCAGGAGACCAAATAATAAGCAAATTATTCCTTCACTGATTTTCCTTCACTTAGGATAGTACGACATTCAAAAACCAGTTTAGAGTTAATGAATAAGCTTACTAACATTGATTAGCTATGTTTACTGTACCGAATACAATATAATAATTCCCTAATTAAATTTAAATTAATTAATATCAGAGGTCGAGTTATTCTAATTTTCTTAATTAAAATATTTATTGGTAATGAATTTAATTCATATATAAAATAAAATAAATAACCAAAATATCAAAAAAATATATTTATTTACATTATAAAAACTATTTTCTAAATTATATTTTATATTACGTATTAAATTGAATTAGTTCAAGTTTAAAAATCAAATTTATCGCACATTTTCTATATAATATACAATAAAATAACAACATCAAAATAACTACAATAAGAAAACATAAATAAATCATAAATATTCATTAAAATAAATGTTGATGTGCTTGGTAATTTTAATAAAAATATATACATTATTTTTATGATTAGTCAATAAAATAAATTTGTTTTGATTACATCGATTTTTATGTGGGCAATCGCTAATAACAAATTATAATTATTCTTATTTTTTGGTGTACCTTTTGGTACCACTTTATAAAAAACAAAATTATTGATTATACTAATTGACAAAATTTTGGTAAATATGCTTAAAGGAAAAAAATTTAAATTAGAAATTTAGGTTTGCATAAAACTTGTAAGAAAAATATCATAATAAATTTATTTCATAGCAATGTCACGTTGAATACCACATTTAATAATTAATTTCTGGTAAAACGTTAATTAAACTTCAAGTGGAAAATTTTAACATTAAATATAACGATATAAAATTGTGGATCTATTTTTGGTTAAAATGAAAACACCCTAAATGACAATAAACAAAAAATTATCTCTATGTTAAATCGACCTAAATTCACACCTCCTTTTCGGAGAGCCTTCAAAATAATATATTAGTGTAAAACGCAAACTGTCGTGTCAGAAAAGAAATTGTATATAGAGAAATTTTTGATGGTGGTTACTCAATGATTAAATATATTTCTTTAAATGCAATTTATTTTTAACATTTATTTTGATTGTGAGGGACTAACTGAACTGAAACCCAAATCCCAAAAACAGCATAATGAAAGAAACGTAACACCCCAGCCATATACCTACGTCAATGGAAACGATTCTTAGGTATCTCAAAGAAAAGGGCTAAAGAGATCCTTACACTTAGCAAAACAAAACTGCGCATAAATATTAGCCTGTTCAAATATCACTGCCCGATTAGGTATCAAAAGATCAGAAATTCTGAAAATAGTGACTCTGGGTTGTGTTCGGAGTTCTGATGATGAATATATTACTGACCATACTACTGTGTGAGACTGTAGCCCGAAAAATGGATTTCTGAGTCCTCAGTAATCAGAAAACCTGGTAATCAGAAAAACCAAAAACTCTACGTTTCTACAGAAGTTTGTATATGAACTGACAAAATACTAGTATGGTAGGCACAAAGTTTGTAATTCTTAACGACCACATATTAATCTAATATAGGAAGAGTTCAGAAATAAATAAAATTTAACTAATATTATAACTGCCAAAATATAATTATGACAGTTAATTATACCAGGTATCCAAAATTTTCAAGAATACTTAGACGAAACTTGATATATTTAATAAGTTAATTTAGAAATTATAATAAAGGGTGTTCAAAATTAAGGTATCATTTTGATTATAAATGTTACTAGTTAAATGTGTTATGAATGTTACTAGTTAAAACTCTAAATAAAACAACCTTTTACTTTTTTTATATTACAGAATTTTATACATTCATTCTTCTTCACTAATTCAAATAGCAGGAAACCAAATCAAATTAATTTTAAATTACTGATAATTTAGTTATTCTTTTAATTATTCAAATTCATTTAATATTCTTCATAAAATTCATAATGAACTGAATCTTCATTCATATTTAAATGTAATTTTTTGATTTAAATAAATTTTCAATTTAAAATTTAAATTTTCTGATAGTTTTTTATTATTTTGCATTTAATTTTTTATAGAGAACCTACTAACCATTTTTGATTATATATAGGTCCTCTATTTATATTTTTAAATAATGTAATTATGTAATCAAATATTTTTATAAATAAAATTTTAAAAAATTAAGTTAGTATAAAATTTAATGACATAAAAGAAACCAATTTGGGTTGGTGATACTAATTGTTATTATAAAAATTCCAAAATTGGTTTTTTGTGAAATCATGTAGAAATTTAATAACAAAAAATAAATAGAACCAATCTTTTTTTTTATGTTAGTTATGCTCCCCCATTGAATGTCCATAAATTATTTGGGTTTTTATTTTATTTTTTTATTTTTTTCAAAAATGGTTACATATTTTCGATTCATTCAAATTATTTGTGATTTCCGGTATAATTATTTGATGGCATTAGTATGGTTGGTCATTCACTGATGAAGTGCTTTTGTTAAATATATTTCTATTTAACATGGAATTTATTCATAAACAAGTATAAAATTTGTATTGAAATTGATTTTTTTAAATAAATTATCGAATAAATATAAAATTTCTTTGGTTTGTTCAATAACCAAACCAATAAAATATATTCATTTATTCGTTCAATGGGAATTGTATATTAAATTTTCAGGACTTCTTAAAGGTAATTTTACTAATTAAAACAGTAAGGATCGATTATTATTTAATTAAATATATTATTAAAAAAATATTTAAATATATAATTCTAATTTACCTGTAGGCATTTTTACTTAATTAATGTTATTCATGTAAAAATAAACTTTTTGACCTCAATTAAAATAGAATGTACTCTAAAGAATATTTAAATATACATTTCAATCTTTACATAATATATGCTTTATCACATAATAATTACATATACCAGTTTTTTTTTTTAATAAAAATAAAAATTTCCTTAAAGTCTAATCTAAAAAGCTTTAGAAAATTAAATTTTATATTAACCTTGCTCTGGCGTTAAAAAATACAAGTTTATTATATTTGAAATTGTATCTGGGACAATGATTTCTACAATTTCAATTGTGAAAATTATTTTAATAGTATAAATAAATCATTTTAATTTACAAATCGATTTAAATTTGGTAATTTTTGTAATTATACTATATATATTCAGAAAACCTTATCTAATCTCGATTAACCAAATAAACTGCGTAACTATTATTTATCCCAAGACTGAAAAATTTATTGAACGTCCATAATTGTTTAAGATATAATCAATTTACTAAACTAATAGATCTGAAAAATTCACAACATAAAACAATTATTGATTTAAAAAATAATTAATTTAACAATTTAATTTTTTTTCTTTAAAAATTAAAATAACATTTAAAAATAGATTATATTTTGTAAGTCCATTAAACTAAAAGTCAATTTTATGCTTGCTCCCCCAAAACAATTATGTCGACATTTTTAATTGGCAGAATAGAAAATTTATCTGATACATAAAATGCATTTGTTTGGAATGAATCCAAAAAAAAACATATATTTTTTTTATGTTTTGTATATTCTATTAATTACTAATTTATCTACTGGACAAAAAAAAAATATTCTTAATATTATTTTTCCCTTCTTCTTGAATAAAATCTTAATATTTTGAATTTAATTTTAATTAATCAATTGGAAATTTTTATTGATGAAACATCAAAGATAATTAAAATATATTAAGACATAAAATAAGAAGATTATAAAGTTTTAGAAAGTGAATTAAAAGATTACAATCTTTCAAGTATGAAACTTTATCAAAATAAAAAAATGTTAAATTATGGGTCAAATGGATAATAATAGCGATAGCAATTAAAATAAAATATTAAGTTGAAAATTTTTTTAACTAAATATTTATTAGTTAATTGTGTAAATTTGAAAATTTTTACTTTATAATATAAATAAAATGGTTTTTGTGATTTCGTGTAAAAAATTACATTGTTAAAATTTAAATTTGTATAAATATTTTTATAATTAACTAATTTAAAAATGATTTGATTCTGTGAAAAAAAAAAATATTTTTATGAGTTGAAAAAGAAATAAAATTCACATTCAAATTTTCGCTATTTATTTCAAAAACAATTTCCGCCAAATTTGGATAACTTGTTTAGGTTTAGAGCTGCCAAAAACTCTCTAATCTTATTAGTTAATTTAATTTCTACAAACTTCATCTAAATTATGTTGTGTACAAGAATTTTCGGTTTAAAGTTTCTTTTTGTCAAAGTGCATCCACCTGTATTATTGGTAAAGACGTTGAAAAGGTTTGAAAATTCGAGTTAATAGACTAATTAGATTGGTGACGGTGTTCGGTGATGATAGACTCAAGATTCCATATGTAGAGTAAACATGGAATCTTGAATCTATCATCATGAGACTAAAGATTCCATATTTACTCTATATGGAATCTTGATTAATGAATATGTAGAATAAAATAGAACAGGGGTCAGGAACATGCGGCAAGAAAATTTGAAATTGCAAGGAAACGGAAATACAGTCGTACAGTTTTTAGAAGAAATTCTTACTTTTGAACATAAATTTAGCATTGTTTTTTGAAGATATTTCTAAAGCTGAATTTGTTTATTTTGAAAGTATAAAAAATTACCGGACAAAATTAAATTTAGAGGTTACAGATTGTAAAATATTCGCTGTTATGATCACTACAATTTCTATTTCATTTACAAGCCGATTTCATTATTTTAAAAGTATCAGGAGACATTGAAGACAATTGGAACTTGTGGAAATAAAAAATAAAAGTATCTGGGTAAAAAAACTTGATAACATGTTAATGGAAATTGAAATAACTATACAGGAAACACCTCAGGACATCATATTAAGATGCTGGCTTGCTTTTGGTCTATTAACACTTTTTGGTTCAACAATATTTGTGAACAACTTTTCTCCTTAATGAATTTTATTAAGACTAAGTACCGAAGCAGAATTAGTGATGAAAGTTTAAAGTGTTTGGTACAACTAAAGAACATGAAATAAGTTGCAAACTTAAATAAGCTGGCCGAACAGATACAAGTGCAAAACACATTAATAAACTAATATATTTTAAGATACCGGCCATATTTTTAAACTAGTAGATTTATATTAAAAGAATACTACTATAATTATACTACTACTTACTTTATTTAAAAAAATGAATAAAAGATTAATTTTGAAGTACATAGTATAATACAATTATAAAAAGATATAATTTTTAATATTAATTGTGGGTTTTATTTATTTATATAACGATTTTTCAAATATGTTTACAGCTCTTTAATTTAAAATTTCAATTTTTTGTTGATTTGGCTCTTCGTATGGAAAATGTTCCCGACCCCTGATCTAGAATATGTATTTATACTTATTTCCAACTTTTGGCATAATATTCAATTATTGGTCACTAAAAAGAACCCATTAATATAAAACCCAGACTGCACAATTAATACTGGTCGTAGTGTAAGTACCAAACTGGAAATCTTTAAAACAAAATTCCCTAAACATATTTCTCTAAAATATAATATAAATTAAATTTTATTATGAAAATAAACAATTAAACAAATTAGACCAACCAATTATGTTTATTTCTTGAATTATGTTTATTTGTGGAGCTTCTGTTGATTAATTAATTTATATTATTCATTGACCTAAAATATTTTGAGCAATAGAAGCCACCTCCGCCATACAGTTAAAAATTATACTTTTGTATCATTTAATAAATTTCTCCAAACTTTAAATTAATTACATTATGTCTAAATTTGTATGGAAACTAATTAATCTCATTTTGTAGGGTATTTTATTTTCGAAAAACCATTTTCAAATAAAAATAATTTTATTTCATACTTGATTAACTTATATTTGAAACCCAAAAAAAAAAAGGTTTAATTAATATTTAAGAATTCTTTAGGGAATTTTAGAAAGAAATTCATGTCCCAAGGGTACAAATAAATATTTTTTATTTAATTTTGGATAAATTCCAATAGTTTTTTTTTACATTGCAATTTATTTTATCTTCATTCAGCATAGTTTTAAGTTTATGTAAAGTTTTTTAAAAAGAATCTTGTTTTACTTTAAAAAAATGTATTTATATTTATGTTTTGTTTCACCATTAAATATTTAATTTGTTGTTAGTGTGTTTTTTTTTTTCAAAATTCATAAAACCAGAAATTATGGGGGAATATGATGTTATGCTGCAGCAATATGGTAACTAAAAATAAGTTTTTTTTTTTTTTGTAATATATTATTGCACACATTTGTCACACATATGAAATTTTTTAAGACTAGGTTTACACTATATAATTAATATTTAATGAATTATTATAATTATGAATTTAAAATTAAGTTTATAAAATTGCAATGATACTTGTGTTTTTTAAAACTTTTATTAAAAAATTATTCACAAAGATTTATAAATGACTCGTTCATTTTAAACTCCGAAAATTAAAAACTATTTTTTTTAACAATCAACAGTCTAAATTACAAATTAATGGTGGTACAAATGAAACTCTTGCCATTTACATTTAACAGAAAATTCGAATTTTTATCAGAAATAGCAGAATTTAATAAATTCAGTTAGTGTAAAATTCAATAAAAATGTCTTTAAAATTGAACGTCATAAATAAATGTCAATAAATTTGTATGTATATAGTCTAAACACAGCCTCAATATACATTCCCAGCTAATAAATTCCAATTTATAGGACACCATTAATTCTGTTGCTTAACAGATGCTGTTCAAGGGGGAGTTTTTGGGGTAATAACACCACATGCATTGAAGGGTCTCCAAATACTTGTTTTATGGGTACGAATCCACACTAAATTTGTATATATTTTTACAAAATTCTTTATTGCTCTGGTTTTTGCTTTGATTTTGGAATTTCGCCAACATTAATATTATAAAAACAAAATTATTTACGCAAATATTTTTGTTGTGACTTTTTCAAAGGGCAAGTCATTTTTTTTTTTATTTTATTATATTTTATTTTAATTTAAATAAATTAAGTCCACTATACAAAAATTAGGATGATTTTGAGTTCATCTGAAATTATTGGACTTTTTGAAAAAAAATAATTATTTTGTTTTTGTAGATAGAATGTATGAACGGAACATTCTCGAGATATATGCAATGAGGAAGTATAAACTTTTATTTATAACATTTACAGGGGATATGCTCTAGCTCGCAGGAAATGTTTATACAATTTTTAATTATTTTATTGTACAAGTGCTGTTAGCTTTTATTATTATTATTATTATTATTATAATGATTTTTTTGTGGCATTTAAATTTTATAGATGATATTTTTGAAATAATGTTGACAAAAATAGACAATATTTATTTTTATTTGCGTATATTTTTATTAATTATTGAACTAATTTGTTTTTACAAAAATGTGACTGAAATAGGCCAGAAATATGTGACATGACATATAAAAAAATATAATTGTTTATTAGGGTACACAAAAATAAAATTATTTTCTAAAATTTCATTAACATTAATTAGCGTTTTTAAATAAATTTAATAATATTATTAGTATTTATATCTTAATTTTTGTAAAATATTAAAAATTATTTGTAATTTTTATATACAAATATATATTTTGAATATAAATTATGAAGAAAATTGTTCGTAGTAATGTTTGACGAGGAGTGAAATATCAATTTTGTCACAAAATTGTATTTACTTTGGTTTAATCTTTAAGTATCATCAATAATTATAACTATTTATTAAATGTATTACTTTACTCTTTACATAATGTCACCGATATCTCGTCAATGTTATCTCAATCACATTATATTGATAAAAAAAGCTCCCGCCTAGACCCGAGCTTTCAAAAATGCATACCTTGGAGGATTTTACGTAATCTTCATAGATGCTAGAATGTTTTTCCAAAAAATTTCCAGGTAGTAGTTTCTATAGAATGGGATATCATTTGCCTTAGAAGAATTTGATTATTTTTTCTTTTTCTTTGTTAGTGCGAATTCGTTTCGTCTTTTTAAGAGCGACGTTTTTATAAATTAGCCTATAAGTTTATCCATTTTTGTTAATACTCATAGTATAGTATGAACAGTTTGGCCTATCTATTTTTCTTTTACAGAGTTCCCCAGTGTGTTTAGCTTTTTATATTCATCGATTTTCATGGTTTAATAAAGTCCCTAAAAAATTTATATTTTTTTCTGAATTATCAAGGACAATTTATATAAATTTTTTTATATAGTATCTTTTACATTTCCGGTCACAATTGTATCCTTTTCACATGCAGAACTTATCAAATATTTTTTTTTTAATAATTTCTTATGCAGCAAAATTGTTAAACAGAAATAAAATATTTATTTCAATTATTTTTTTTTGCATTTAAAATTTAATTTCTTTTGCAGATCTTGTTAAAAAAAAGGTGAATCAATAAACTGCATCAAATTTCGTACAACGAAAAACAAATCGTATTGAAATTGAAATATGTAATATCATAACAAATAAAAAACATAATTATTTAATTAAAATTTATTCTAAAGTTCCATCACTAAATAAAAATCAAAAATTATTGTAAAAATTTCGATTGCCAAGAATAATTCAAATAATATTAATAAAAAAAACTTAAGTTGGATAAAAATATTTTGGCGAGAATCACAGTTTTTCCAAATTTATATTTTAACATTTATAACAACAATTTAAACATAATTCAAGTTCTTGAATATGTTAAAATAAAACTAAAACATAAAACTATAATTTTTTTTAATATAGCTATATATTTATATTAGAAAATATTCTAAAATCGATAATTTCCTTGAGAAATTTCATAATTTTTCATATTATTATGTTCAATGTTCAAAGCAGAACAAAAGCTGCCAACTAAGAAATAAAAATTCATAAAATCTTTCCAAGAAAATTGTTTTTTTTTTTATGCTGTTTTATGTTCAAAATAACAGGAAATATTTATGTAATTTAATATTTTGTAATATTAGTTTAACAAAATTTCATGTTTACATGTTTCGTTTTGCTTTTTTATTTTTTATAGTTATGCAATTAAACAATTTCCTATTTTTATTTAATAATTTTCTATTCGAATTCGAAACCTAATTTTCGTTTAATTATTTAATAATAATTTGTCTTTAGAATTTATGAAAATTTCTTAAGAAATTGTTAAAATAATTTAGGATTAATTTAATGGTGCCAGAAATATGAAAAATTAAAATTTACTACAGTAATTAAAATTTCCTTTAATATTTAAAAAAAAATGATTTTATAATTTCAATAAAATTGTATTATTTCAATTAACCTTTTTATAACAAAATTCATTTTTTTCTAAATTTATCAACACAATATTTTTCTTTTACAATAATTATTATGTTCATTAATGAAAAATGCAACAATCTGTAGCATAAATTATCTGAAACATCATATTTAATTAATTAAAAAAAGAAAAATGATAAAAAAAAAATACTTTCTATTATAACAACCCACAATCGCATGATGAATTTAAAACACAATTTTCTGAACTAATTTAATATCGGAGACTTTCTTGTTCGTAGCTGAAAATTAATATTACAACTAAAAAAGCTGCTAATCTACGGGTATACCAAAACTCGGAGTTTGTAATAATATAATAAGTACTTTTACAAAACAAAATCAGAAATTTATTATTTCAGGATTGGTTAGAAAATTTAATTTCTCTAGAAAATCAGGAATGTAATTTTAAAATTCAAATAAATAGATCACAAATGTAACCTGTGTGTGTACAAAATGCAATTCAAATCAGATAATAAGAGCTTGTGAGATGCACCTGTACAAGTATTGTGTGAATATTTGTTGTATTGCATTTTTAGAATTTCCACCTTCGAAAACGAAAATTTTTAAAAATAGGAAATTGTTTAACTTCATAACTTTAAAAAATAATAAAAAAAGTAAAACGAAACATGTAAACATGAAATTTGAAACAAATTCATTTTTTACAATCGGTTTTTCTATCACAATACTTCATATTCTCCATAATTCCTCTTAAAATTTCATAATAATATTTTCCTTTGATTATGGTATTATAGTAATTAAATGATTATGCTGGTTAAGCCCTGTATTTATGGTATACAATATGTTCTGTATAATGAAGATTTTTTAAATTAAATGCATCAGTTAAATGAGAAAGGAACCGTCAGGGTCTGGAGAATATTAATTATTCAGATAATCTTATTATATAAAAAAAAAAATATGAAAATGTCTGTACATCGGACATTTTAATGTTGCTGTATATTTTATCCACTTAAAATTTACATTCTTTTAACAAATAAAATATATTTACACAATGTATCTGGGTATAATAAGATATTAATAGGACGAATATACAAAAATTAATTTATATAGAAAAAATAGGACCCAATAAAATTATAAAAATAGTATATGTAAAAAAAAAATGGTTTTAAGATATTATTAGAATTTGTTTTTTCTTCTTTGAAATGATAGAGGTTTTCCGAAATTCTATTGTAATTTGGATATATTAATTTTATATGGATTTCCAAACTATAAATTTCATTATATTTAAATATAATATTGAAGAATGTTTAATATATAACCGCAAGATATATATTGCTTTTAATAGTGGGATAATCGTTACTATTGTCCTAAAATTACAATTACACATCGTAAATTTTATTACTGGGACTCATTTAAAGCTGAGTCAGCTTATAGCGATATAGTTGTCTCCGAATTGAATCGAATCCGATTTCTACACTCAGTAATAATGTTATATTAATACAGAAGTAGTCAATGTTTTATACTGAAATCCCTTTACTTTTAAAAACTGTATGACTAATTTGAGGATGAAGAATTTTTATCGTATATTCTTAATCATGTGAAAAATTAATAAAATTACAATGCAATTTTCTAAATAACATCAAAGAAACAAAGATATAAGATATTTAAGCATATATATAGCATTGTCAACTAAAAGTAACTAAGAATTCAAATAAGTTGAAAATTAGTCTGCCAAAACCTTAGGGTTCAAATTTCTAAGATTTTTTTTTACGAATTCTAACTAACAAAGAAGAAGAAAAAATAATCAAATTCTTCTTATGTCAAAGGATATTCCATTTTATTGAAACCACTACCTGGGAAAAACCTTGGAAAAACATTCTAGCATCTATGAAGATTATGTAAAATCCTCCAGGGTATGCTTTTTGAATACGTAAAAATTATTGCGAAAGTTAGTCACCGGAGAATATCAATATCCTTTTTATTTGTGTTACCCAGTCGAGAACAGTTTTATTACAATTGACGTTAACAAACTATAAATATATATAAAAATATACTTATGTAAAATATTTGTATAACAGTTTTATTTGCCAAATACAAAATTGTTGTCATTATATCAATAATTTGTAATTTATTATGTATTAAAATTCAATTACATTTAGAATTCCTACCTAACCGAATTTCCAATTCAATTTTAACCTTCTTTTCATTTACAACCATACGATTTACTTTTTTTTTTTATTCATAGCGACAGCTGTTAAAATATTTTAGTCATCAGATGTGCACAAAAATAGCCAATGATTAACAATATTTTCAATATTTTCAAAAAATTTCATTTATTTTAACAATAATAAACTTTCCGAAAAATTTATGTATAGACATTTTGTCGTGTGAAACATGAGTTTTTCACAACAACAACAAAAATTAGCTTTGTATATCTATATCTACAAGTTTCACCAAAACAAATGAAGATACACTTTTTTTTCGATATGGTTAGTTTAAAATAAATTAAATATTAAATTTATTAATGGTTACAGAGAAAAAATTATCTTTCCATTGAATATTATTATATAGTTTTATACAAAAAGCAATCATTAATGAATTTTCTTTAACGATCAATAAAAAATCTATGTAATAAATATAATATAGTATCTAAAAAATTTATCTAGTGTACTTAATCGATTATTAATATGAAACCGTTGTAATTCGTGTCGATTTTATTTTGTTATAGTTTTTATTATTTGTCTTGTGTGTATTTTATTACAAAATAAAAAAAATAATTATTTTTTGCAAAAGTAGAAAATTAAATAATGTACAATTTTATATCAATAAGTAAAAGCTATTAACCTAGGGGAAATAGATAACTGGTAGTTATAACAAGAGTGATTTGTAATTTAAGTATATAACATTTGATTAAAATGAATTTTATGTAATTGAGAAATTTTGATAAGGACCTTTATAAAAAGTTACCAATATCAAATTTTACTAGTAAGTAACATATAGTAGAGTAACCTATGTACCAAATTTCATTCAAATCTAATATTAACTTTACTATGAGTTAGAGTGTTCTCTAACTTATTTGTTCTAATTTCTATAGTGTTATAATTTATTTTTGTATTATTGGAATTACATAAATTCGAAAACATAAATAAAAATTGTTTTAAGATAAGTTCATATTTTCGACAATCAAGTCCATCATAATCTTTCATAGTTTTTTAAATAACTATTCGTAATATGATTAAATAATAAATTAGTTGTTTGAGTGCTAACAAAATAACAAATTAATTTTATATACATAGAAAATTTATTTTCAAATCATTCCAAATTTCGATAGTTTAACAAATTGATCTTTAATTTATACTTAATAATTTAAATTAGTTACATAAATAAGAAAGTAAAGTAAACGAAGTAAATATATATTTCTAGAATAAAACAAAACCAAAAAAAAAAAAAATTAATCGTATTTGGACAGTACATAATTAGTAAAAGTTGCATTCAAAAAATTCAATAAATCATGGTCTTTTAATTAATTTTATTACATCAACGGTTGTAGTTTTTCCAAGGTTTTACTAAATTAAGTATACAAAGCTGGGAAAAATTAAAATATCTTCAATTTTTGAATTTTTGAATCAATCAAAATTTTTATTATCGTATCTTTCAGTTGTGAAATTTTAAAAATTAACGTTATTCGTGTTAGTGGTAAAAAAATAACGCTTTTGTGGACAGAATCCTTAAATACAGGATGTTGATCGACAAGCATGTCTTTTAGAATTAGACTTAATTGATATTATCAACTGCAGGTATTTAAGAAGAAACCCTAGAACATATCATACATGTGCAACTGGCTTGACATGATCAAATCGTACTACGCAGATCTGGAAAGGGTCTTTAAAGGTAGTCCTGAAGTTCTCTCTTTTAATTATAACTAATAAAAAATACTTCAATACCAACTCAGAACTAGTTAGCCATGATTGTGGTATAAATATGTAACCCAGAGTTGTCCATGTGAGAGGCTTTGTCCCCATTATTATTATAATGTAACCTTCATTCTTAAAATTCCATAATTTTTATTATTCAATTTTTAAAACAATTTTATTATATTTTTTTTTTAAATTTACTTATACAATATGGAAATTATACAGTTCAATTAAAATGTATGAAAATTACTTTATTTATTATTTTAATTTACTTGTTTACTTGAAAATATTTTTATAGTCATTCACAAAATATTACAAGCATTCAATTAAGTATACAAAAATTAAATTCAAATGTAAATTATATATGATAAAAATTGTATTACATTTAATTATGTGAATCAAACCAAAAAAAAACTGGAAATTACAAACCCCAGCAATTACTTAAAATATCTTCTTCTTTCATTTTAGATTCAAAATATTTTTTTTAAAATACATTTTTTTTAATGAAAACTACTTAAAAAGTGACTTTGAATCTGGTTTATAGGGAAATATAAATGGAATTTCATTGAATGAGTTTACATTACCGGCTTTTTTTTTGTTGTTGGAATATATGTTATTTTTTTATTCGAAAAACATTACCATTTTTTTGTTAAGAAAATAATATATAAAAAAAGTATCATTAAATTATTAAATTTATATAATAAGAGAATAATTTTTGTTATTAAGAATATGGAGAAGAATAAATTCAGGTACAAGGTTATGTTAATTAGTTACACAGTTAAAAATAATTTACTTTTTTATATAAGTAGCATAGTAATTACTTATAACCAATATTTTGTTAGCTTAGGTCTTTATGGCCTATTTCACAGTGAAAATGTAAACGTTAAACTTCGATTTAACTTATTTTCTGGTTTCTCATTGTAAGCTTTAAGATAATCCTTAAGATTTTTAAAGTTATTAGTAAAAAATTAAACAATTCTCTTCCTCCATATTTTATAAATTTACATTTTTATTAAAATCATATTAATTTTTATAATCACCTGGTGCATTTTCATTCACAATCACAATAAACAATTCACATTTTTTTGGTTTAGCTAAGCTTAAGATTGACAAACCAATTGAACTTATATGTTCAATGAATTTAAGCTACACAAACGATTTAGTTAGCTTGAGGTTAAGCTCTCAGTGTGAAATCGGGCATTAGTGTATAAAACTCTTGTGAAAATTCTTTTATTAAAGGAAAATCTAATAAATGTAAGACCGAAAAAAGTAATATAAACTTATATTGAACATTTAAACAAAAGATTAAAAAACTGTGGGGGGACCAATTAGTAAACCAACTGGAAAATATTAAAATATTTTTTTTTTTTGTTATTCCAATTTTTTTTAACAAAGTAATTTATTTACGTTTTCGGACTAGAATAAAAGATCACCGGCAAAATACCGGTAGTATTGTTTGTACGTTTCACGCAAAAGGTAGTTCCAATATATTGTACTACTCGGAAGCAAGCAGAAAATAAATATAAAAGTCAAGAAAATTGACCGCTTTCATACTGATTAAATAACTTAGACTTAGACTATTATTTATATACGTGATATTCTATTAACTGTAGAGCTAGCAAGGGATTATTTTGGTAATTTTAGCAGTCATCAAAATAAGTATGCATACCAGTAATGGAATAACTAGTTAATAACAATCTGGGGTATGAATCTGGGGTATACACATTTTCATTACTGCTAAAATAATCAATATTTATTCCATTACTGGCTCTTAGTCTATATACAAGCTTCTAGAAAATTAGATTCGTAATTATTTTAAATTATATAAAATAACAATACAATTTGAAAAATTATAATGAATCAAAATTATTAAACAAAAAACAATCTAATTTACAGGAAAAAAAATAGTGGAAAAACTATGAAAATTATGTGTTAAAATTATTTAGATATTTATATAAAGGTGAAAAGTTTAAACTGATTTAAAATTAATAAATATTTTAATGACTAAAAAATAGAATTCTGAAACACGCAAACTCTGTACTGTTTTTTATGTATAGCAATACAAAAAAGAGCTTAGTATAATCTACATTACATTAATAGTTCTACTTCTACATTATTATTATTGGTGTTACCTTATTTTTTTATTAGAGCTGTTTCTCTTTTTTGTTGTTTTTTATTTTTAATTAAATAAGTTAATTTACCAGATAAACAAAAGAAGAAATTAAATTCATTTAAAAGAAAAATACAGTACGGTGTACCTATATGATAATTAGTAATATTGTCAGTTTACAGTATGTCACTGTCAATCTCTGGTGACTGTTGACTAGTATTGTTGACAATGTGAACAAATTTTTTTTACCTTTCTTTTCTTTACACATTTTTTTATAATTAATTGTGTAAAAAGAAATCGATTTTAAAAAATGTAGATATAATAAAAATAGTAAAATTAATATTTTGAGACCGATTCTAATCTAAAATATTAAATATAATATTGATATGGAGAAAGTTTTAAAATTATTTTTTTAACTTTCAATTATGATTTTCAGTTAAGATTTTCTTAATTATCAATTAATCAAAGTTTTTTTTACAAAATTTTTTAACAAATTTTATTGTAATTCTTTTGTTATTTATAATTGATAGAAATTATTATTTAGTATATTTTTTAATTCATAGTTTTAATACTTCTTAAGTTTTAAATTGAAATTAATTGAATTTCGATATAGTAAGTGGAGAATTTAAAGGTTTTCCAGTATTGGTAATAAATTTGAATGGAAATTTCAATCTCTTGCAAAAAAAAGGAATTAACTCGCAAATTATTAATATGAAATTTTAATTTTCCTCCTAATTAACCGAAAACAATCAACCAATTTCACAATTGGCCGAAAGCTCAATTTGCTGAGTATACAATTGACCGAAAACTCAATCGAAAAAAAAAAATATTTACTGAAATTATGTTTATATTCGGTAAGTTTAGTATCCATTAATTGTGTAAGTAATTCGATCAATTATGCATTCGGTAAATTTGACCAGTTTCATTAGTTAAATTATGAATTTGGTCGATTGTTATTGATCAATTAGCCGCAAATCATAATTTTAGTTTACTTATTAGTCATGATTTTTAAAAAGTTCTATATAATAAAAATTTCATCTTACAAGAATATTTAATTTGAAATTATTTCCTCATTATTTATACTTATTACATTATTGCAATGTCTTATACAAGATTTTTCACAGCCAAATTACAAATCAAATTTATATAAAATGTGCATAAATATATGCTGTAAAAAATCATATTTATCTAAATTTAAATCTCACACATTATTAAATATACTCTTATAAATATAAAACTAAAAAAAGATTTGTGCTAAATAAATTAAGAAAAATTGTACTCAGCTAACTATAAAATTGAACTAATAAGTAGTTCTGCAATTTTTTTAGTACAACTACAGAATATATAATCCAAAAATTTATGTTTTACATATAAAATGTTTAGAGACTATATAAAATTCACCCGCAATGCATTCATAAATGTTATGCAATCATGCAAAATTATTTAATAACAATTTATGTGAAATTTTTTTTAAAAAAATAAAATAATTAATTTAAATATAAATTTATGCATTTATATTATTATATAATTAATTCTAATTTTTGTCATACAACACCATGACGCCATAGTAATCTCAAATTACTTATTCAAATATTTTTACTATACAATTTTCTTATACATTATTATATTAAATTTCATAAAAATATCTTACTTAAAATAATTATACCAACATTTATAAAATATATTTTAGTAATATAAAATGAAATTTAATAATTTTAGTAAATTATGTGGGCAAATCTAAAATTATATTAAAGAATAATTCAAAATTGATGAAATGCTTTTAATAAAACGTTTTCCAGCCTTTTATAAAGTATATTAAGTATATTTTTATAGGTTATATTTAAGGAAGCCACCAGCAATGATCAAAATATTTTGTATATAAATAAACGATCCAAAATTGAGTAATCATTTTTAAAATAATGTGATACAACGAACATCAAAATTCATTTTCGGTATTGTATGTGATTCATTCAGATAGAATTACCAATATTTTATATCTCGGACGATTTACATAAACTAATAAACCCTAGAGCCTAGAGATATGAACAATACAGCTTAGCCACGAATCTTATGGCTGTAATGTAATGAACGCATCGATAGTTTTCAATCCCTTCATATATAAGTTGATCCAGGAAATTGATATTTTGATGATTGTTTTAAAATTTAAAGTAAGAATTTTTTCGAAATTGCTTTATTTTCACATCAAACTGAATGAAACTAACTTAATTAAAACTGAGGTTTTTTAATCAAATAAATAATTCTTAAATGAAAACCAAAACATTTTACGAATTTATATTTATTATAATTTGGGAATTGCGAATTGCGAATCAATAAAATCGTGCGATAATTCCAACAGATAATTTTAAAAATCATATAAATTATGTTGAATATTGCATAAAAGTTGGTTTATATTTACATGAATTTTATATTTACAATTTCTCTTCATAATATTTATCTTTATTGATTGAAAGTTGTTTTCAAAAAAAATCGAAAACCACCTACATCACTGGTTGAGGATATCTTGAATTTCAGGTAAATTGATAATTTTCTGTTCATGGTTTAAATATATAGGAAATATGAATTTATCTGGCACACATTTTATTACCATCGCATGAGATTATTTTGACTTTTCATACTAAATACACAAAGTATATGTATAAAAACTTGGAAAATTTAAATATATAAGTATATTGTATATAATACAAAATATTTAGATTACGTGAAACGCTTTCATTTTATTTTATTTCACGAAAAGTTTGAAGCGAAAAATAAACTGAATAATTGGAAAAATTTATTGTGTTTTATTTTTTTTGCTTCTTTTTGGTCGAAATAGAAATTCAAACACTTTTTTCCAATTTTGATTTTCATTTTTCTATAAACTGAGTAGAAAAGTATTGAATTTACAGAAATATTGTTAAATCGAATTGTAATGGTTACAATCTACCAATTTTCCATAATAATTTTGTGAATTTACATTGTCAAAAAAATTGCACCTAATTTTAAACAGTTTTTATAATTGACAAATGACAATTTACTATTTCAATATTTGTGCAAATGCTTTCAAAATTTAAAAAGTTTTTCGTTAACACGCATTACTAACATAATTTTTTTGTATATATACCACCTACAAGGATGTCGTTTTCACAAAAAGCATAATTATAGTTTAAATCAAATAACTAAAAATATATTCTTCACATCTAATTTAATCTAGAAAGACAACACTGAAATGGATTCAACGATGCACATATATGACTTTTATTAGCCTGCCGGATTATAAGTAATAAACAAAAATGATTTTTCTGATATCTTGCAACTTGCAACAATACAAATTGTGTAATTTTCATATGAAATGTTCCTACAATTATTTTAAATAATGTAGACCTTTAGAGGGACACATCACCACAATTTGGTACAATTAAATTATTATATATATTTATGTTTATGAGCTGATATACATTCAACTGTTTAGTAAACTGTTTTTCTTTACTTTTCCTTATTCTTTGAAAATTCGGTAACATATAATTTTAATAATATATCTTTTCTTAACATGAAATTTTTGGTCCTTTTAAAAGAGATTATATACACTAAAAAATAAATTATCGATTTTTCTTTTGGCATATATAAATCAACTTTAACTTTCAATAATTGTTATTTTATGTTTCGCCCAAGGTCTTTATATAAAACCTTCCCTAACAATGTTTTTTTTAGATATATATTTGTCAAGTTATCTTTTTTATAAAACTTATTGCATTTCATTTTCAGAAATTTCCATTTTTGTGATAATATTTGTTTTTAGAGAACAACATACAAATAAATATTCCTGGTACATTTCTACGTATTTATTTTTAACAGACATAAAAAAGGATCAAAAGCACATAAAATTTTATTTTAAATATTTTGTAGAAAACTAGTTTATTAGTATTTGTGTAATCTTTTATTTTCTTTTCAACTTATTTTCAAGTTATTTTCCGTATTATTTTTGGTTGTAAAACAAATACATATATGAATATAAATATTATATAAAAATCCTGAAGGATTTATTTTGTAAATGTGTTGTATACATAAATATATACGTATGATTATTTACGGGCGTAGGCAAAAATATGAAATGTTTTCAAAATCTTATGTAACATTTTATTAAGTGCCATAAAAGTTATAATTGTAAAAGTAAATATTGAATAGTTAACACAATACAAATAATCCAGTCAATTTTTTTTATGAAATGGTTCCCTGCAACTTATATATACGCAAAAATATATAAGAAATGCGTTTTTTAGACTGATGGACTGAGTTATATAAATATATACTCGTATATTACATGATAAGATACCTATACATTAAAGTCATTGCTCTCCTGTCGTTTGTATCCAACCTAACTTAAAATTTTAACATTGTAATTATAAATGTTACTATACGTGATATATAGAAATTGTATATTGTCACGTTGTCAGAGTGTTTAAAGTGCAACTTTGAGTTCTTCTGCAAACTGACAAACCCATAAAATATGATTTTAAATTTTCTGATAATAATTTTACATTAAAATCAAAATATTATCATATTTTTTAGATTTTTAAAAATATGTAAAATAAGCTCAACAAAACAAATTGCTTAATAAATCATAATTTTTTTGATTATTTCTAATCCCATTAAAAAAAATTATTCAAATTTAATTTATTTAAAAGGAAATATATAAAACATAAAAACTAAAAACAAAAAAATCTCATCATAAATTTATAAATTTATGATTTACTCAAACGCATTTTACTAAAAAAAAAAAAAATACAACCAACAGCAACACTCCCTGCAGATATGTATACTTAAAATGACAGCATTTTACTATTTTATAACTTAACCTAATTTGACCTCCAAAACGGAAAACTAAATAAAATAGAAAAAGATCTTCTGTTTTTTAGTATTTTTAACAAGCATTTAATCTCTTTCCTTATATACTAATTCAATATATAAAAATTTAAATTTGTTTTATATCATTTTTTTTTGTTTTTTTGGAAATATTTTTCTTGTTCATATCATTTATCATTTTCTTAATAATAAATAGTGCATAAATAAATTTTTAAGTGAAATTAAAGTTAATCTTCAGCAACTGAAAAAAATTTAAATCTTTTATTTCCTGTTTTGACTTTATGACTGAAAAAAAAAATAATGTAACCGGCAAAATTAGTATTTTTGGTAAATATAAAAAATATATTTAATTAATATATTGTTACTACAAACGTTTAAGTGATATATTTTATAATTTCCAAAATATTATACATTTGTGGACCGGCCCACTTCAATTTTTCATATATACTTTACGATTCGTTATATATTTTAATTTGTATATTAAAATTTTTGATAAATGATATACAAAATATTCGAATTTTGCATATTGAAGTGAACGGGTATAAATAATGTTAGCAAGCATACAATCGATAATTTTATTTTTAAAAATATACTGACAAAACTCATAATGTCATCATAAATGTTAACCACATACAAAAATTGTTAACTAACAAGGAGTAAGTAGATAACTCATAGTTAAATTCACACAGTGATTTATATCTTCTGACGTTTTTTAAAAGATAACAAATTTCACATTTTTTTTTAGGCACTAATAATTTTGATAGAGACTCACTGTCAAACTACCGAAGATTACAAAACTAATATGTGTAACAAGTGTCATTGAAATCGGATAATTAAAATTCATGCTACAAAATACATAATCAATTATATAATTCGGAAACTAAACGTATCTATCAACCCAACTCACTGAATGTACAAACTCCAAATTTCAGGATCTGTTATACCAAATGTATGTAAAAAATATTAAATGTATACACAACCTTTTTTTTTATTGGAGATTTTTACTTTCTTACCTAACCCCCAGAAAAACTTTCAGAGAAATCAATTTTTTTAGAATCAAATCCAATGCAACAAGAATCAGTATTATTGCATTGGATTTGACTCTAAAAAAATGGATTTCTCTGAAAGTTATTCTAACTTTTAACTTGTATACTCGTAATATTTTTTACGAAATTAAATCACTTTTCCTGTCAAAGATATGACAAATGGAAATATGAAGGTTATGAAAAATGAAATTGATTATATAAAACAGAGACATTCAATTTAATTTCGTATTTAAACTATGTGCTTATATTTATAAAATAAATTTTAAAATTCTGATTAACCTAATTTTTATATCAATAAAAACAATATAATTTTTGTAAATTTATTTAAAACAGGACTAACTTAATTTCGCAGTTTAATCTCGTAGTTTAAAAAGTGTCTGTAAAAGTGTCTACAAAGGTATAAGTTAGGCAATTAAGAATTCTGATTATCCTGATTTTATATTACTTATATACAACGATTTAGCATTAGCAAATACAAATAAATACATATATAAAAAGTTAAAAAGCTTATTTCATGATATAAAAAACGTTTGAGGTTAATCCTATATATAAAATAAATTATATCGTGTTTATTGTATACAAAATGGACAAATATTATCTTTTTTCATAATTCTTTTTAAATTGAGTTTATATATACATACATATTTCAAAAGCATGAAAAAAGCAGATGTTTAGATAAACAGCAAAAAAAGGCTATTCTAATATTGATGTTGCATGAGATTTTTGTTAGTTCTTTTAATGCTTTTTTTCTGGTTTGGTTTTATAAAAATAAGTGATATAATAAAATACGAATATATAGCTATAACATTTAGCATCATCATATGTTCAATTTTTATAACCCTTCAGGCAACAAATTAAACAAAAAATGGAAAATATTCACGATAAATAATTTTGTAGTGTATATTTGTGTGGTCTCTGTTTATGTCATACATTTTTTAAATATATACATTTGCTAGCATGTTTCAATTATATAATCAAATTATAAATTTACCAGAATATTTTATTTGTTTTAAAATTTATGATAAGAAACGATAAATTTTGGGAATTATTTTCAAATGATATTTCCTTAAAAATATTTGTAAATGGCAATGATGTTCCAGATTGATCGTTAAATTTTAATTTGTATTAGTAAAACAAAATATAGGTTAAAGTTGGGTCGATCGCAAAGAGTCGATTAGTTAAGTTATAGTAATCGAATATCTAATGTCAGACTAGACACAAGCTCAATTTTCTCGTTAATCAAGCTCCAAGCAAATGTGGACCTGATAAAGAGACCGATTTATTTGTTTGAATTAGCGAAAATAAGAATTAAAAGAGATATATTGTTAGTAGTCTGTAGTCCTTCGATTCATTAATTAGACTTCGGTCACAAAGATATCGAAAAAAAAATGATTAAGTTGTTTATTCGTTTGCCAAATATATTATATTTAGATATAAAATAAACAATATAGAAAATAATATAAATAAGAATGAATGAAATACCCAATAATATGTTCTTCATTATCTTATACCCCGAACAGAATCAACGCAAAGTATCAGAATTATTCACCAAAAATAAATTTCGATTAACAATAACAATATTTTACTAACTAATATTAATGTGACTGACATTCACCAGCATTGCTTATGGAAAAAGTTAAAAGTTGGTTAACTTTTTTCTTGATTCTGCGTTTGGTATAATCGGTTTCAAATATTTTCATATACATTTTAAATTTTTTGACAATTGTAGCCTGTGTTATGTATTCTGGGTTTTAGACTTTTTGTTAAATTAAAAAATTTAACACAAATTCTCTGTTTTGATCAATTATTATTACTAAGGTTACACAAATTTTCTATAAAATGTAAATCTATTAGATTGAAATCGTACTATATGTGTGCAGACAATCGATTCGTAATACAAAATATATTAAGATGTTAAAATAAAATAAATATCGTAAATTGTTGACCTGCTTTTAATACCACACATTATCATTAACCTAAACTTATCAATAATATTTACAAATATCATCATAACTGATATTGCTTTGACCACGAATTAACCAATAATTATTATTGTCAGATTAGTCGCATTCCTTGTATGCTAGACCTTAAGCAATTAGTAAATTATAGATTACCTCTAAATAACAGTATTATTGTAGATGCGTAAAAGTATACCTTCGAATATGAATTGATACAATTAAATTGCAAAATCCTACCTATAAAATAATCACATAGCCATAGACGAAATCTAATTTCTGAGTTATAAAAACTAACCAGACACAGGGGATAATGTTATATTAGATGTAGGCAGACGTTTATAATATTTCTGGAGCATAATATTAAAAATAATTGGACTATACATTTTTTTTATATTATGCTAATATTAACACAAGCTTCTTACTAAATAAAGTAAATTTATCAGTCATCATTTTCTATTACAAAAATTTGCACAAAATTTTAAAAATGCTAAATCCTAGGACATTTATATTTTGTTAAATTTATAAGATATTTTAAAATCTTAATGGAAAATTTTCTTAAATTAAATATATACTTATTTTAAATTTCATTTTATATACATTTTTTGTGGAATTTTGTCAAATAGAAAGGCAGAGTTTTTATATTTTTTGTGTTTTTTTTTTTTGTGCAAAATAAAAATAATATCCAGGCATTTTTCAGTCACGATTTTTTTTTATTTAATTTTTTTTTTTTTTATATGCTAAATTTGTAACCACATATAAAGAGTGACTGATTCTGTCTTTTTGGAATTCCAAAATTGTAAACTATATAATACCAACAACAACAAAAATACCTAAAATAGAAATATATTTAAAGTATAAATCATTTAGTTTAGGCTGAGAACAACTAATTTTGTATTTCGTATTTTATATAGAAATTTGTAAGCTATGTAGATAATTTATATATTTTAAATGACTAAATTTTTGATAAAATATATTTTTTATACAAAAAATACTAATCTTTTATTTTGCAGAAACCAGAAATTTAATCAAATAAATAACTGCAACAAAAAAAAAACTGCTAAGTAGGGGTAGCATATAACTCGTAGTTAAATTTAAATCATTTGTAAATTTCAACAGTGTTTTGTAATTAATTGTACGTTTATAACAAACAGTGGTTAGTCAAAAATTTCATAACTTTTAAGACTCTAATCATTCTAAATTTTGATAACTATCCACTGAAACTGACGACCCTAAATTTCATAGGCACAAAATAGCTACAAAACAAATATTACACATTTCATTGAAATCGGATAATAATTACGATATTACTCTAGAGTCTAGACTAAACTAAATAGCATATGACCCCTACCAAAGTAAGCTTGTGCACAATCATGAAACCAACCTAAACCTATGTAATAAATGTTATTCAAAACTCAGATATATATAAATGTTTTTTAAAATTTACTTAGAGTAAAAATCACGTATCAGGATGAAGTCGAGATATGAACCGGGGTGCCAAAATTTCATTCAAATCTGAAGAGCTTTTTTAGGATATTTGGTTACATACAAATATTGCGTACGGGACGCCGATTGCATTTTTAGACACCCCGACTTCGAAAACGCAAAAAAAAAAATGTTCAGCCCAATTCCTTTTTTTTTTTTACCATCAAGTCCAGTACAACACTCGGTCGTAGTTATTCTAACTACTCGTAATATACGTTTAACAGGGTAAATTCAAATGAAATTATATTTTTATTTTACATTTATAAAAGTATATAAAGAGTCCTTTCTATTCCTTTTTCTGAATAATAAAAATAAAACTTTATATAATTCAACAGCTGAATACGTATAGTAGACGTCTGTATGTAATATTTGTCCTCCCTTAATTGATATAAATTTTATAATACTGGATATGTGTGTATATGCCAAAAAATACACACAGTTGTAAAAGTATGAAACGCCATATTTATTTTGGCCGTTAAGGTTTAAGGACTTCCATCTTTCCATGTAAAAATAATATTTTGTTTGTGTAAAATATATTTTTAGATATAGATTTAGTCCGAGGATTTTCAGGTATACACTTTATTCTTATAATATATTTTGTTTTGTTAGTATTATACTTTCCCGCTTTTCAACAAAAAAATTATATTTAACAGAATTCTCATTATTAACAAAACCATCTGTTTAAGGTTGAGCACATGGTAAACTAAATTAAGATTTTATGATTTTGGTACATTGCATAGAAAAATCGGTTTTTATTAAAATACTTATATATAATAATTCTACATTATCTACATAGAAGTAATAGACAATTTAATTATACAAAATTGTAAAATTTTACAAATTTTAGACTTACTTTTATTTATTTTCTTGATTATGTTCTTTTCGAATAGGTCCGCCAAAACTCAAGAATTTAATGTTTTTTTTTTTTATAAATATTAATTATAATATTTTTATAATTTCAATTCCTTTTATTATTTTTTGATCTCTTTTGTTTTATAATAAAATTATTGGTAATAATTTATATCAAAAATTGATTATTTTTCTGTATTTCGATTATTAATTCCTTTTTATATAAATTCTTTTCAAATATTTTTTTTTTTTTTTGAAAAACTTTATAATATATAAATATAAAATTTTCGGATGGATGATTAACAAAATTAAAAAAATAATTTAATATATAAAATAATTTATATAAAAAAAAATAATCAATTAATTCACTCTGTAAGCCGAGGAAATTCAATTAAATCGAATTATACACTTTATAATAGAAATTTTTCTTGTGCAATTGAAAATACAGTAGTTCTACGATATTTTTTTAATGATATTAAAATATATAACAATTTTAATTTATTTTTTCGATTTTTTTTTTTATAATTAAATATATAATTTAATTAAATCACTTTTATTACGGATATCTTTAATAATATAATAACGAAAAATAACTTTTTTTCTTAAGACTTTCACAAAATTTAAAGTGGTAGATATCGAAGGTCCTTCTTGTTATACGTAAATTATAAATATGACAAGTATATATCCTCGATTTATTGGTTGGTTATATATTATTTATTAAATACAATTTCTGTCTACTTTCATCATTAAAATTTTAAAAGAACAAAAAAAACATCATCAGGCAGACAGAAAATGGAGAAATATTTTTATATTATTTAAAATTATACACAATATTTATTTGAACACTAAAACTATGATAATACACAAATTAAATTGAATTGATTTATTAAAAAATATTATATAATAAATTTTAAATATATTTTAATTATTGCTAATTATTAATTAATACAGAAAACATTAAAATTTTCACAAAATTAAATGAGAATTATTAAATTATATAGTATATTTTATTGAAAACAAAAATTTATAAACACAAAGTAGAAATTTTTAACACTTTGTTCATCATTGAACATAAAACTCGAACTGAATGAAATATGAAAATGAAATATGAAAAATGAAAGACGTTTCGCGTTTCGTTAGAAGAGTTCGACGTTCGACTTCGACGAGTTCGGCCGAGTTCGTTCGACATTAGTTGAAAAATAAAATAAAATTTTATTCGGTATATTAAAAAATTTTCCATGTTGTCATTTGTCAATAATTTCGAAAATACATTTTATTACCACATTCATCACATTTTTTGGTTTTTATTGTCTAGTCCTAGTGTCATGTGTCAGTGTCAAAATAACATTTAAATTTTGAAATAGGATTGATTATTTTATTTAAAATTCAATTTTAGTAGCAATTAAAACCACATAATTTGTTATATCAAAAGATTATAGTGTTAAATAATTACGCAAGTAGTAATGAAAAAATACTGCGCAATAGTGAATTCTTATACGCAACGAAACTGGAGCTCCAAGTATCATCACCGTAATTATATCGTCAACCATTAAAATCGATCCAACTTTTACGATGTACAATATAACTAACTGATAAATAAATAAAATATTAGAAATTAATAAAAAAATTATTTAAAAATTCATATTTTAAAAAACAATTTAGTTATTCTCTTTTAATTAGTTAGCCGTCAATCGTATATAATATCATTATTCTGAAATTCAGAAGACAATCTTATAATGGGAAAAGAAGTAATTTAGGACACTTTAGTTTATTCAAACTGGTTATTTATAACACGAGTTTGATTTTACGGATCGCATAAATATGAATGGCTTTTGGTGCATCATATACAATTTTTTATAGCTTTAGTTCCTTAGTATATATACCGGTTGATCTTTCGAAGTTTTTTAGTCGAAGTTATAACGCTTAAGACAATTATTTTTATAAAATCAAGAGTTTCTTAAAACAGTATTAGCGTTTTTTCCTTGAAGATCATACCACTGTTTAACACTTTTGCGTACTTTGGCTCCATCTATGTAAGGGAATCGGCACTTTTTCATATTAAAAAATAAAATCAAAATCCGCAGCACACTTATTAATGAACATTTTAAAATTGGTCTACACTACGCTCTACGCAGTGACCAGTTACGTTCCATCGTTTGATCAGCTTCCTGACAATATGGAATGCTACACGTCGACATCTAACACAATTATTAAATATTTTAATATAAATTTTTAGTCGATCTTGCATTCTAATATTCAGGTTGGGTCGATTCAGTCGATTACATCTATAAAAACTCTGGCCACACCTCGTATAAACGATTCAATTTCGAATTCCGTTCCGATGGCTAATCAATTTTTATTACAAAAATTCAATTTATCTTTTATTCAATATTTTCGGCGTTGGCATTACTATTGTAATTTCATAACAAATATCTTTTAAATATAAATCTACTCTGTCTTGTCAATAAAACAAAATGAAGTCAGAATATAAGAATTTCTCAAATTAAACAATTAAATTTTTAGATTTATGAATAAAAATATGTTAATAAATTATTTTTAATTGTATTGATATTAAACAGGTAAGAATTTTGGAGTTCAAAATGTAATTATATTAATATTTGCTCGGAGAAAATATAAATTTTATAACCGGTGGAAACCAATCAGAATGAATTCTTATACACAAAATTGAAAACATTTTCAATAATTAAAAATTATAATTAAAAAATTATTTTTTTCGTTCAATGATTTTACAACGAATATTTTCAATTTTTTTCTTTCAAAAATTTTTCAATGAAAAATATTTTTTTCTTTACATACAGAAACAGAACAAATAGGTATAAAAAATAACTGAAAATGTCTAAACGTGGTGCAGAAGAAACTGGAGGCACTTCTGCCTCTGGCCAGCCACCAATAAAAAAAGTTCATTTTGAACCACATTTAATTGGACCATGTTCGACATTAGAAGAAATGGACATAAAAGTATTACAATTCCAAAATAAAAAATTAGCTCAACGAATTGAACAACGTATGCGCACAGAAGCTGAACTCCGTCATCGTATTGAACAATTAGAAAAACGTCAAACACAAGATGATGCTGTTTTAAATGTTGTTAATCGTTATTGGAATCAATTGAATGAAGATATTCGCGTTTTACTACAACGTTTTGATGCTGAAACCGCAGATGAATCAGAAAATAAAAATGAAAATGAAGTTACAACGTCATTTTTGGCACAATTATCAACCTGGGATAAAGAAGAATTGGACGATAAATTGGCAAATCGGGTGCAAGTATCAAAACGTGCTGTTGCTAAAGTTGTTCAAGTTATTGACCGGTTAATGCAACGTAACGAAAAGATAACAGTTAGTTTAAAAACTGGTATTACCACAACATCTGGGACAAATCCAGCTAGTGGTTCAGATACAACTGATGATAAGTCGGCTTCAATTCAACCAATTGATGATATTTTACGTCAATCTCAAATTGAAATAATGGGTGAAAATCGTAGTCTACAGAATTTAAATACTTCATTACATGAGAAATTTCACACAATGTCATTAAAAATGAAAGAATATCAAGATGCATTAACAGCTAAAGAAACTGAAAATGCTGAATTAAGAAATCAAATTGATGAATTACAATATGATTTGGAAAAAGTCCGTTGCCGGAATGATAAATTAGAAAATCATTTAGCTGAGGCTATTGAAAAATTAAAAGCTTATCATCAAATGCATGGTGATCCAAATAAAAGTGCAGCACCTGTAAAACCATTAAGTACAACAAGTGTCAATAGTCAACATTTGGAAGATTTACAAAAAGAATTAGAAGAATATCGTGAATTGGCTAATAATCGTTTAACTGAATTGGATAAATTACATTCAACACATCGTGAAACATTGAAAGAAGTTGAAAAATTAAAAATGGATGTAAGAATAAAAAAAATTTAACATATTATTTTTTGGAATTTTTTTAGCTGTTTTAATAATAATAAATTTTATAAATTTTAGATAAGACAATTGCCAGAATCAGTAATTGTTGAAACAACTGAATATAAATGTCTCCAGTCACAATTTTCAGTTTTATATAATGAATCAATGCAAATAAAAACAATGTTAGATGAAACACGTAATCATTTACAAAGTGGTAAAAATCAACATTTACGGCAAATTGAAGTAATGGAAAGTGAAGAATTAATAGCTCAAAAGAAAGTACGTAGTGAAATGATACAAATGGAAGATGTATTAGCACAAATACGTAAAGAATACGAAATGCTTCGTATTGAATTTGAACAAAATATGGCAGCTAATGAACAAACAGCACCAATTAATCGTGAAATGCGTCATTTAATAACGTCATTACAAAATCATAATGGTCAATTAAAAGGTGAAGTACAACGTTACAAAAGGAAATATAAAGATGCTTCAGCTGATAATGCTAAGGTAAGTTTATAAGTTGGTTTTTTTTACATCTTAAATTGATTAGGAGGGAATATCCAACAGTCAGACTGATATGTTAAAATTGGTAACCGACGAGTTCATCGAAAACTCGTTCATGGAATACAAGTTCATCGAAAAAAAAAATATTTTTTAACTATATTATTTTTTCTGATTATAGATAATGAAAAATACGTGTTCCATGACTAAACAAAAAATGATATAACAGAACCTCGCAAGTTTTTCTTGAAATTTTTATAATTTTTATTTTTGATTCTTTTCGTAGGGATTTCCCTGATTATTACCCATATTAATGAAAATGATAAATTTTTCACACTTACTGACTACTTATTACCTTCTTTTCCTATTTATTTTATTTATAAATTTTACGCCCGCTGTTACAGAGGTCATAAGGAGTTTAAGTTTACCTACATATTAATGCAAACTTATATGTACTTATTAATGAAAACAGTACTAATTAATGAAAACTTTCCCAGTAATCATTTTCGATTTATTGTTTTCAAATAAATAAAAAATAAAATAAAATAAATATTTAATGCCGGGAATTCCCTGTTCTTAACTTTATGAATGCGAAAATTGTTACGTGTCGTCAGTCGTTAGAATCCAGATATACATAAATGTTTGTGATTATTTAAGATCAATAGCACATAATGTATCATACTAAATTTTTTTCATTTGAATTTCATTTAAAAATTAATGTATGTTTTTATAAAATAAATTTCTATAAGAACTTTAAATAACATTTTATTTTTTGATCATTACAACTTCAAAATCTGTCATGATAGTTTATACTATAGTTAAAAAATACTTTTTTTCGATGAACTTGTAATTCGATGGATTGATCATTCGATGAACTCGTTTTCGATGAACTTGCATTCGATGAACTTGTTTTCGATGAACTCGTTTTCGATGAACTCGACGGGAATCGATAAAATTGTAATGCATATAATATAAATTATAAGAATTATTCTCAGATAAACATTTTTTATGCGACTATATTTGGTGTAACCTGGCGAGGTCTTGAGGATTCTTACCTACCCATTTTTCACAATCCACCAAACACTTGTATTATATCAAATTTAATGAAATTTATTAAAAAAAAAATGTTAAATGATTTTTTTTATGCGCTTAATTTTGCAGCTCCGTAAAGAACTTGATGATTTAGCAGCTAAAATTGAAGGAACTAAAGCTCAATCAAATGACGATATTAAATCAGAAGGTTCAGTTAAAGAAGAAACTAATTCAGACACATCATCAAATGCTAAAGACGAAAATTTAGAATCTAAAGTTAAAAGTGAATTATAATTTAAATATATCATACTCAGTAAAAATAAATTTAAATTTCTATTTCGTTTTTTTTTTATATAGTTGAGACTGAAGAACAAGAACAAGAAGGTCAAGAATCTAAAGAAGGTATTAAACAAGAAAAAGGAACTACTGGCACTAATAATACTAGTGGTGACAAAAAAGATGGTCAAACTAGTAGTACAGGAAATGTTGCTGTTAAAAATGAAAAAGATACTAAAGAAGCACAAAAACTAAAAGATATGAAAATTGCTGAAACTGAAATGGTTCGAGAATTAAGAGCACAATTAAAGTAAAAAATTAATTACAAATTTAATTAAAATAAACATCGTTTTTTTTTTACAGAAAAGCTATGAACGATCAAAAAGAAATGAAACTTTTACTGGATATGTATAAAGGTGTCTCAAAAGAACAGCGTGATAAAGTCCAATTAATGGCTACCGAAAAGAAATTACGTTCTGAAATCGATGATTTACGTAATCAATTAAAGAAAATTCAAGAAAGTAAACGTGAAGAACGTAAAAAATTAGCCGACGAAGAAGCAATTCGGAAAATTAAACAATTAGAAGAACAAAAATATGAATTACAAAAACAAGTAGCTAATCAAAAACCAAATACAGATGGTCCATGGCCAGGTGGTTATGTGCGACCATTTGTTGGGTCGCATGAAGAAGAAGCATTACTTAATGAAATGGAAGTGACTGGACAAGCGTTCGAGGATATGCAAGAACAAAATTCCCGATTAATACAACAGTTACGTGAAAAAGATGATGCAAATTTTAAATTGATGTCTGAACGTATTAAAGCCAATCAAATGCATAAATTATTACGTGAAGAAAAACAAATATTAGAAGATCAAGTTGCTACCCGGGATACACAAATTGAAGCAATGCATATTGTATTACGTAAATTGGAAGAAAAAGAACGTAGTTTACAAAATACAGTTGCTACAATTGAAAAAGAACTTGTATTACGACAACAAGCTATGGAAATGCATAAACGTAAAGCTATTGAATCAGCACAATCAGCAGCTGATTTAAAATTACATTTAGAAAAATATCATTCACAAATGAAAGAAGCCCAACAAGTTGTTGCCGAAAAAACAAGTTCATTGGAAGCTGAAGCATATAAAACGAAACGATTACAAGAAGAATTGGCACAATTCAAACGTAAAGCTGAACGTATGAAGAAAATTGAAATGACTGGTACAACAATTGATGAAGTTATGATGGAAGAAATACGTGAATATAAAGAAACATTAACATGTCCATCATGTAAAGTTAAACGAAAAGATGCTGTTCTATCGAAATGTTTTCATGTTTTTTGTTATGATTGTTTGCGAACACGTTACGAAACCCGACAAAGAAAATGTCCAAAATGTAATTGTGCATTTGGTGCAAATGATTATCATCGATTATATTTGTCCACTTAAAAAAATATATATGATTGCTTGCCGCTTGATAATTTATTCTTAACGAGACGAACTTCTTGATTGATGGAATCTATCAAAAATGAATATTTATTTTTATATTCTTCATTGAGTAAATTTTTCTTTCTTTTATTGTGGGGACTTGAAAATAATCGTAATATAAAAAATATAATATCATTATGTATTTTAAATTTTACCTATTTTAGTTAAGTTACATGGTTCTAAAAAAAAAACAGAATTGTATTTGAAATTAAATAAATTTATTTCTAATTCTAAATATTTGCTTTAATTAATAGTTTTCATTTCCATATTAAATATTTTTTTTTTCTAAATTTTCAAAAACTACCAAAATAGATCAATTTATTGTTTTACCAATGCTTCTCTTATATGGTGGGATTAAATTTCTTTAGAAAATATATTTTACTAGCTGAGTTGTTGTACATACATCATTACCCGTTATAATATATTAAATTTTTAAATAAATATTTTCACAAAAATAAACGTAATATGCAAATAACAATATTACAAATTACAATTGTATAATGAAAAAAAAAACTAATATTTTATTCTTATTTTATTTATTTATATCAAACATAAAATGTGTCAATTGATACTGATAATAACAGAGGTTTAGTATTATTTTAATATTTCTTATTTTTACAAGGTATGAATGTATTGAATTATTTTTGTATTTTTTTTGTTTTAAATATAATAATAAAAAAAGATTATGGATTTTTAAATGTTTTAGCTGCTCTTTGGTCTTCCATACGTCCACTCTGGACTTTCATAATAAGTGAAAAGAAATCTTCATCTGGCACCGTTGATGTATCATTATTTCTTCGTCTTGGATCATTAGTTTCTACATCCATTGTAACATTTGAACATGGCAATTCAGATCTTTGTTCTTCCAATCTAGAACCTTGACATCTCATTAACATATCAATAAAACCATCATCTGGTGCTGCTGTATTATTTGGTACATCTGTTTGATTATTTATATTTTTCGTATTCATATTTACAATACCAGAATTTTTTATAGATGGCAAAATTGCCCGCTGTTCATCCATTCTTTCTGATTGTAAATCAGCAATCATTTCAAGTAATGAATTACTATTATCTTTTGTTGTTGGAATATTTGTATTATTATTTTGTGTAGCTAATGGAATTTTTTGTGTATTATCTTTTCCAATCATTTTAATGGAACATCTTTGATCATCCATTCTTTTACTTTGTGACCGTAAAAGCATATCAAAGAAATCACTTTCATTTACTTTTTGTGATTTACGTGTTAATTGTTCTTTTTGTTGTTGATTTAATGAATTTGTACGTTTACCATCCGGTGTAATTTTAATTAAATCCAATTGTTCCATACTTTGTCGACGTAAACGATTTAATCTAGAATTATTAGTGGAATTTATTTGAGTTTTTTCTGATTCAGTTGAAGATTGTGCTTCTTCCGAATTTAATTCATCATCATCAATTAATTCTGGTAAACCTAAAATTTTACGTAAATCCATTATATTTATTTTGGCAGTTGATTCTCCAACAGAATCACATAATTCTTTGGCTAATGCATAATGTAATTCTGCAAAATGTAAAGCCTTTTCATGATTTCCAACAGATGAATGAGCATTACCTAAACTCCAACAAGCTCTTGCTTCACCAACACGATCTCCTAATTCCTGAGCAATTGATAAATGTCTATGATGATAATCAATTGCTGTTGTAAAATCTCTGAGTAAAGTATATGTATTACCCAAACTGTAACATGATTGTGCTTCAACAGCTCGTTCCGATAATTCAATTGCCAATGACAAAGTTCGTTTATAATGTTCTGCTGCCTTTTCAAATTGACCTAAGAAAATATGTGAATTACCAAGATTACTATTTGCTCTTCGTTCGGCAGCTTTATCACCAAATTCACGAGCAATGCGTAAACGTTCTGTATGATGTTCTATTGCTGATTCAAAATCACCCAAAAGATAATATGTATTACCTAAATTTCCATACGCTCTACCTTGAGCCCCACGATCACCAAGTTCTCGCATTAATTTTAAATTTTGTTTATAAAAATCAACTGCTTTTAATAATGCATCTTTAACTTCTTCCGAAAATTCAGTGGAATCATTCTGACCAATATGTTTTCCCTTAGCATGATAAACATTACCCAAATTATAAAGGGCGCGACCTTCTGACAATCTATCACCTAACATCCTAGCTAATGTAAGATGGCGATCACAACATATTGCTGCTTCGTCAAATTTACCCATAACTTTTAAAGTATTACCCAAATTACCAGATGATTTTGCTTCACCTAATTTATCATCCATTGTTCGTGCTAATGTCAAATCTAATTTATGATATAACATTGCTTGATTATAATTTCCCATATAAAAATATGCATTTCCAAGTTGACTGTAAATAGCACTTAAAGTTCTTAGATCATCGGTTCCTGCTTGTATTGCAGCCTGAAAAAATGCAACTCCAGCTTTACAATCACCAGCTTTACATAAACGTTCGCCTTCTAAAGCTAATTCAAGACACATAGATGATGCATCATTTGCTTGCACATCATTTGTTAAATTTTCAGCACTAACAGACAAAGACATTTTTACAATTTTTACTGATATGTACTGATTATAATTAAGTGTCTTTTTTATTTATTTTATGTATATAGTACAAAATGTGTTGTCCAATTAAAACAGCGGAGGGCTGAAATTATTATTTAATAATATACACAAATTTTAATAAATCTTAAATCATATTTTATTTACACTTCTCTAGATCCTCCTTTTTATTTATCTTCTTAATTAATTATAATTAAACGAATTTTGTGATTAAAAATGTATGTAGTTGAAATTGAAAACTATAATGACTCACTAACTGAACGCTACCTACCAAAACAAAACGCAACGGAACGTTGCCAATACTATTTTGACAGTCGGGGAGTCGGCTTGATGCAATACAATAATTACGAAAAACCCTAATTACATTTCATGATCAAAAATCGTACGGTTAAAAGTGCTCATAAACCGTAAGACAAATATCATGAATTTGTCTCACTATCACTGTCATGTGTAAAAACACCCATCATAACGACACTTTATGATGAAATGAATCCAGAATTCGATATTTCATCAGACTTTTTTAATATACAACGTTTTCTTGTTACGGCAATTTTTCTTTTCGGAAATTTTAAGTCACATCCACAGAGCTAAACGAACAAAAAAGACGTCGCAGTTCGCAGTCTTCAGAAATTCATGTTTAATTGTGTATATATGTATGATGCGCGTTAAGCGCATTGAATTCCACTAAAATTTGCGGTAGAAGCCTTCCTTCTACCGCAAGAAGCTCTGAATACAGTCGCGGCAGGAAAACGTCATATAAAAAATCCACCACATATATATTTTTAACCCTTTGGCGTTAAGGACGTGATATGGCGTAATGTGGTGGTTTTTTGTAGGACATGACGTCCTACAAATTGCAAATGCAATAAAGCCAAGACGTGATATAATGTCTGTTTTTATATGTTTACTTAGGAATTCAACATATTGTGTCCCTTTAGATGACATGTAAACAAAATGTGTGTCCCGTCAGGAATATTTATAAAGTATATTGTTTTACGTGAACATATTTGATCGTGAAATGTTTTGATATCGCCATGGCGTGACATGCCATCATAGATCCATATGAAAAGTATTAATTATGCGATAAGTGTCCAGTAAAGAACATATATTTCGTATTTTTAATTTTTAATTATTTTTATGTAAAAAGTGTGAGAAATATATTTAATTGCTATATAAAATAATTAATAATTAAAAAAAAATTGATTTAAATTTATAAATATCTAATATAATAAATAAAAAATAACTAATTTACATTTATATAGACGTCATGTACATAGACGTCATGCCCTGCCGCATCATCAACGGAAGCTCTAACCGGACAGGACGTTCATACACGTCACACCCACTACTTAAATTTTTCAATTGTGCTTGTGGGCGAATCAGTACAATATTACCATTATTATGGTCGTTACAGGTTACAGGATAGTTCTATTTTCTCTTCTTAAACCAGAGATACCAACAAGTGTCCCCATAGAAAACACAATAAAAGATATAGTTGCCGCCAAAGGCTTAAATATTTTACAGAATATAAAAATAAAAGAAAAAAATACTCCCAGCGAAATAAAAAATATTTTTTAGAAGCTAGTAATTGAGGGTGGTTGATGGAGAAAATATGACAAGAACAAGAAATAAGATTAAAGCCAGGGCTACATTGTTTCGATCGGTTCAATTTCGATTCGTTTCGAAAAGTTCAAATTTGACGTCTCCATATATTTAATATGGGAAATCGATTGAGTGGACACATAGGTCGAAACGAATCGAATTGAAAGAGTTTGGAACGATTGGAATTTTGCGAATCCAAACTGAAGGAAATGTCGAGAGAAATGAAATTTGACTGTTTCAAAAATAACAAAAGCAAAATATATGTAGTTTAATCGATTGTAATCGGTAACTATGTGTTCAGTCTACTTAAACGTCGAATCGAATCGAATCGAATCGAAACTGAACTGAACTGATAGGAACAATGTAGCCCAGGCTTAACAAAAAATATTTTGACCCACTTTAATAAAATTTAAACTTAAAATACCAATATTTTGCGTACAAGTTTCAAATATGCTGAGACACGCTGTATATTCTAAATTTTCTATATCTTAATATCTAATAAAAAAAACTGTTCTTTATTTTATACACACGTTTTTATTTTAAATATATTATTAATATTTTTTCATCGTACAATACTTTGTTTAATTAACTTTTTAGTAGATAGAATTTTAAAAAAAAAAATGTAAGCCCAAGATTTTTGAATTTAATTTTTTTATAATCCTATCTAATGATACGTATATTATATAAATTAGCAAAACTTTTGTTATTTTAGACTTAATAGTTAATATTTTATTAAAAAAATACAAGTTATCAATAGTTTCTTTGTAAAAGTGAAGAAGAAAGTGTAAATTTGATAAAATTGTGCATCAATGTGTTATATAAAAATATTAAAAAAAAATTAAGAAAATTTCATAAAAACTTAATAAAGTAGTTATAAATTTGAAAAATGTATACAGATTTTAAGTTACAGAAAGTATTCCTATTTATTTTAATAATAATTTCGATTTTTAATTTTTATATTTTACGATTTTACACAATAAAAAATTATTCAGCAAATTCTGTTTCTGATTTTTCTTTTAATTATATTTTATTATTATACCAATGTATAATTTTTTTCTTTTAATTTATTGCATTTAATCTTAAAACTATAATATTAATTCTCTTTTTTTACATTTTTATATACTTTTCTATTTAAAAAATATATATCACAACGATTTAAATGGCATATTAACAATCAATTAATTTTTTTACTACGTTATCATTTTGTTGTTCTCTTTTATTTTTAACCTATTTCTAAAATAAATGTTAAATTTTATTTTATTTTATTTTTTATCTTATTTCTAAATTAAATTAGCAAATGTTAATTACATAGTGTATAAAAATATTTTCTTATAACATTTAATGACTGCTGAGAAAAACATAAACAAACAAACAAAAAAATACAATTATTGACATTATATTAAAATATATAACAACATAACTTTTATGCTTATTCAAAAAAATAAAATATATTTTAAATGCGAACAAAATATTTAAGTAAAGTTTTGTTATCTTTAACACATTTAAAATATAAAATAAATAATATAATATAATAAAATTAAGAATATTTTTGGTTAAACTTATAAAACCTATTTTATCATAAAATTTAATTTCAAGACTTTTTTTAACAATATTAATTATTTTTTACTATTTAAAAGAGAATAAATATCACTTTTTGGATCTGGTGCTACAGAACTCCATTCGGTATCATTACATAACATCAATTTTATACTACTATTCAATTTATTCGTATCAATTGGTGAAATTGTACAAGTTTCTCGTATAAAATAGAATTTACTAACAAGACCATCAATCCATGATATTAAACTGTTACCAGTTCTTTTTGAATTTATTAAAATTAAATCTCGTAATAATTGTACATCTTCCTCTGAAGGTAAATATTGTTGCCATTCTAATGGATATTTCAGATTTGTTGTTTGGTCACTACCTAAATATAATATTTCTGAACGTTTTGGTGTTTCAATTGGTTTAGATTTTTCAAATAATATTGGTATAATTAGAAATTTTGTTTGTGCAAATAATGTTGTGCGACCAATTAATTTAACTGTCCATATACCTGGTATTAATGGATGTTTTAAATTTGATTTTGAATAATTTATTGATTCGGTTTGTGAATCTTCAACATGAATTTCATTAAAATCTTGTATTTTACCAGATGGATCAATCCATAAAACAGTTAAATTATATGTATAATTTTCAGGTTGATCAGAACCAAGAAATTGAAATGTTAATACTGGATCAACATAAGGTCCTAAAATTTTTGCAAAATTACGTGAAATACGTTCTTTTTGATCATAATCAGAACTAATTTCGAAATTTTTTATACGTTTACCAAATTTAGTATTTTTAGCTGTTTTTGAAAATTGATTTGGACGAATACGAGTTTCTAAATCAACAGACGTTGAAGAAATCGAATAATTAATAGAATACCGTATTAGAAAACCTTTATATTCATCATTAGCCTTAAAAGTAGTTATTTCTTTTAATTCATTTGGTTGAAATTTTAATTTATGTCCATTTATTCGCATTAAACTTGTGGCAATTGTTAATGCAGCATCATCAGTTACACTTTTATCATCATAATGATATAAATTTTGCCAATAAGAGTTTAAATTAATATAATCACTAGTATATGGTCCAAAAAGCCATTCTTCTAATTGTAAAATGATTGCTTGATTTATAATTGGTTCAAATTTTCGTGCAAAAAATAATAACTTCTGTTCGGTCGATTGTAATCGCGGCCAGTCTTCAGGTTTAAAATCATTTGGACTACAACCACACCAATCTACAACATGTTTATATTGACATTTACAACCAAGTTTACGTTTCCAATTTGTAACATGTAAATTGTTATCAATATAAGTATTACAAAAATTTGAATTGCGTAATACTGTATGAAAAAATGATTCAGCTGGCAAAAGTGTATGCTGGAAAATAATCAAAAGTCCCAATAATAAATCATTTCGTTCATAATTTGTTACATATTCAACGAAATTTTTTGATAATGCTATCCAATCACTGCCACCATCAATTTGTACACCTTCCGGTAATTCTCTATCACCAATTCGCCACATATGTGTATCACATTCTACAAATGTCTTATCTAAACCTTGTTTTTGTACAAAACGTTGTGTTTCACGTCCATGACTTTTAACAAAATTTTTATCCCGATTTGCTGTTAAAAATTCAACAAGTTTAGTATTTGTTTTAACTGGAAAATCACTTTCACTTAAATTAATCACAAAATCCCATTGCCAATTTGAATTTTGTAATAAATCTGTCATACATTGAAGTAACATTGTTAATAATGATGCACCACCCCAAATAGTTGAGAAGCGTGTACGTGCTAAACGAATATTTGAGAATTTCGTTTCCAATTTTAAAAGTTCACGATAAAGGTAGTCTTGACGCTAAAAATGATAAAACTATATATATATATATGTATATTCAAAGTAAGTAATTTAATTGCTTAATAGTTTGAATTTGAATAAATTTATTTAATTTCCTTTCTTTGTGCTGAATAAACAAAAACAAATTAATCATAAATATAATTTGATTTTGAAATTTGAAACAATAAATATAGAATAGAATGACCTATTTTTATTACCGAAATTAAACATAAATTGATAAATTATTGTTAGATCAACAAATTCTCACACAATAAAATGTCTTATTTTCTTAATTTTTATAATAATCAACATTTATATTAACATATATATATTACTTACTGAATCAACATGAATATAGAAAAAATGATTTTGTGAATAAAGTGCTTTTATTAAACGATGCACTTGTCTCAAAGCACGACCATTTAATGTTAAAAGAAAAGCAATTCTAACTTTTTCCACATCCTCTTTTGAAATTAATTCTGGTAATTGTGGTGTAAATTCTAAATAAAAAAAAAAACATTTTATATTATTAACATATCAAATAAATTTATGTTATTTTCATATAAAACGGAAATATTTCATTTAAATTTTTCATTATTATTAATTAACACTTACTTGAAATACCAGTTTCGTATATATTTATTGTATAATATCCACCACATGCTTTTTTTGGATCACCTGGACATTTCATATTACAATTTGGATCGGGTAATTTTGAATTAGATTTTGGTATATCATTACCACAAAAACATTCTGTACTATATTGTACACCAGCATATGAAAATCCAGATTGTAGACACAGTTGTATACATTTATGTGGTGAATTTGTTAATTTAAAATTTGTGTAATAACCAGATAATAAACGAAATTCTTTTTCATCTTGATAACAACCTAATGAATGATTTGCTGTAAAATTAGCATTAGGACAGGAACTAATTAATGATCTTGGATAAAATTTTCCAGTTTGTATTAAGCATGTTATTTTAGCGATATGTTTTTTGCAGTCTTGTGTTTTAGCGCGATTCAACGCTGATATTGCTTCTTTAGCTGTAATTTTACATTCTGGTTGGAAACCTAATTCTTTTAAATTTAATCGTGATACAGTATTTTTTTTATGTTCTATTATTTTGACATTTATATTATTTTGTGTATTAATATTTAAATCTTCATCATCACCACCCACAGAATTATCATTAATTGAATTTTTAATATTACCTAGACTTTTTAATTGATACGATTGTAAAAAATTATTACCGCCACCACCAATATTTAATTGTGGAATCATTGATGATTTGTATGCCAGAAATAATTGTATTATAAGAAATAAAATTAATATTATAAAATATGATTTGTAACGATACATCCATCGTATCGTTATTTCCGGCATGATAATAATGATAGTAAGAAATTTTTCGATCCTTTATTAGTAGTCATTTAATAGACCACCAAATTAACAATCATACTATCATATACATGGTATTTTAAATTTAATTTTATATAGCCAAAAATTTTGATAAACTTATTAAATTTTGATATTGTACGTGTCAAAAATATACCTAAACACCTAAACAAACACACCTATTTAATAAAAATAATTATTTTAACTAGAATTTATTCTTTAATCCAACAACTTTGCTTTATGAGATCCAAAAAAAAACTAGTGTTTTATTTTTATTTTGTCAAAAAAGTCAAAATTATTAAAATAACGAAATAAAAACTGGCGCCTACCCTTAAGTCCCAACCATGGAAGACTTTTGCTGGCTTAAGTCGGCTTAAGGAAATGTGCTATTATTTATATGTAATGTAAATTGTATGGTGCAAATATACAGACTTATTCAATAAAATTATATTCACTTTCATTTACCGCCATATTTTATTAATTTTATTTTGTTTTGTTTTGAAACTGTCAAATTTCGACACGGAATGTGCTATTGAAATCTCAATAAAATATGCCTTCAGATTGTTATTATATTTTTAACTTTAATTACATGTTATTTAGTTAAAATTACATTTTCTCTCACAAATGGAATTAACTTTTTTATAATAATACAATATACATATAAATAATTATATAAATATCCACCACATTTTTTGTTGTACAAAATTTAATTTTTTTAAATTATTTCTATTAATTCTACAACAAATCCCATTTTTAAAAAATGATTTTTCATAAATAAAAAAAAAATCAACAAAACAATATTTTTATATCATACAACAATTTTCATATCAATTAGACATTTCGAAACGTAACGACTTCCAAAGCCGTAACCATAATAGGATTAACGACTTAACCTAGTGTCAAATTAGACTTATGGAAATGAGCGCTTTTCATATAAAAAATTGTATGAAGCAAACCATAATAGAATTAACCAACTTTTCGTTAAGTCATTTTTCGGTTTCGTTGACTTCAGAAACTTAAGAAACGGAGCGATCAACGAGCGCTCTTTCTCCCTCTTTCTGAAATTTTGACAAATTTCAAATATTTATTCAAAATTTCAAATATTTATTTGAAATTTGTCAAAATTTATAAATTTATATTTGAAATATTTGAAATTTGTCAAATAAAAATATTTATAAATTTATAAACAATAAATTGTTTTTATTTGAAATACAGTTTTCAATTATAATAGTAAAAAAATGGTGCTCATATTAATAATATGTGAATATGTATTTGACGTTAAAATTGACATAAGCAAAAGTCTATTATGGTTTGCTTACGTTATTCCTTAATTTTTGTAAAATTTTCGTTGACTTAGCAAATTTTTTTTGACACTACCTAGGTAGGTTAAGTCGTTAATCCTATTATGGTTACGGCTCAAAAGTTGAAATCGATTGAACTTTCTTACGGCACGAGCGTCCCCGGCGTCATGACGGCGGCAAGTTTGTCTGCTTTCATATATTTCCATATATTTTAACTTTTGTTTGACATTCCAAACCTTCAACGGCAACGGCGCAGACTTCTTCAACGGCGAGACTATAGCCTGGGCTACATTGTTCCTATCAGTTCAGTTCAGTTTCGATTCGATTCCATTCTATTCGACGGTTAAGTAGACTGAACACATAGTTACCGATCACAATCGATTAAACCACATATATTTTGTTTTTGTTATTTTTGAAACAGTCAAATTTCATTCTTCTTGACATTTCCTTCAGTTTGGATTCGCAAAATTCCAATCGTTCCAAACTCTTTCGATTCGATTCGTTCCGATTCGACCTATGTGTCCACTCAATCGATTTCCCATATAAAATATATGGAGACGTCAAATTTGAACTTTTCGAAACGAATCGAAACTGAACCGATCGAAACAATGTAGCCCATGCTTATCTCTGGGGTTAGATATCGAATCCAAATATATTCATATGGAAATTATGGAATATACCCAATAAGCTTAATAAACTATTTTGTTTATATAAAATCTTCTTGGTGAGATTGGATTTTGATTTTACAGTGGATGAGGGGATGCTTAACTTAGTGCTTGAAATACATGTGCTTTTTTTTGGTGCTTTGAGGCATGCTTTAAAGCGTGCAGCAAAATTTAGAAATAGGAATAGCTAATTTTTTTATTAATAACTTTTAAATGTATAATGATATAATGATCCTATGAATTTATTTTCTATTTGTGTATAAACCAACGAATTAGAAAGTATAAACTAAGAAAAAAAAATTTCAAAAGTGAAGCATAAGCTCTACCCATATGTGGTTTTGGATAAATCTTAATTTAAGAAGGGGTTATCTTTAAGCAAAAAACTTAAGCTTCCGTTGTGAAATCCATCCTAAGTATATTTATCAATCAAATTAATGAGTACTAAAATGCTATACGAGCATTTGAAGCCATTATTATACAATTTAAATTACAAGAACGAATTTCTGAAACCATTATACATACTTCTAGGTTGCCAGAGATTCCCACTTCCTAATCCTATCTATAAAAAAAAGAAAGAGTGTGAGAGCTAAGCTATGTCTCACTCAACTCAATTAAAGTTTTAAATTCACTGCTACTAGATTTAGCTTATCTTACTTATATTTTATATATTATCTGCTAATATATTTATATATAAGATATCACAATTGTGAAAATTATTTATTCCCGCGTAAAATTTGCAGACTTCTTTTCTTTATTTTCCACGATATTGAAATTATAAAGATATGCTCAAGCGCACGTTAATTGTTATCTCTTTTCTCATTATGACGTATATCTGTGACAATACAAACAAAAATTCTTATTACGGTATATATTTATATAGTGTGACAAAAATATTGAGAAAAATTATCGTGTAATATTTGTGTATAATTGTTTGTTAATGTTGTTATATTTGAAAATTTAAATAAACAAATAAATTATATATGTATGTTTTAATTTATTACAATATTGTGTATACAATTTGTTAATAACAATAATAAAAGTAATATTTAATATTCAATAATATGGTTATGTGCACTATGTTTGGTTGCACTTGCAATAGCAATAATAATAAAATACTTAAAATTGCTGCTGATTTAATAATAATGATATTGGATTTTATAGTTTTCCAAGTCATAAATTATTGTGTGAATATTTCTTTCAGGACATCTGATGAAATTATTCCAGCTGAATCTGCGATAGATTTATTTACACAGGATTTTTCAGAGATCCCAATGTATGCTATAAAAATTTATTAAATTAATTTACAATTAACATAATAGTTTTTTTAGTGACCTAGAAAATATAAATTTAAAGGCTGAAAATAATAAATTAAAACAAGAAATTCTAAACATTCGAATGGAAAATGGAAAATTAAAAATGATGAGTTGCGTAGTCAACTTGAAGAATTCAAAACAACAGGAATATCATTCAATACATTCGAAAAATCGATGCAAAAAAATTTCACTCCAGGCCAAATCAGGAAACCAATTTGGAACAGCAACTGAGCATATATAATATTTTCTATATCGTGTTTATTTTCATTTTTATATTTTTAATCACATTAATATATTATATATCTGAAAATTTTTTTGCGCCCGGTTTGATAGAAAAACACTTGCGTGTTGCATACAATAAAATTAACAAAATAAAAATTGTTGCATTTCCATTTATATTTTAAATCAAAATTCTAAACTATTACACAAATGTTAAATAAATTATTTTATTGTAACTGTTAATATTATATATATATATCATTCACATTTCGAAAAAGGAAAACAACCAACTGATCACTCTCAATAATTAAAATATTATTTTTAATAAAATAAGCAGTAATTATTCTTTATTTTAATTTTATTTTTTAGTTTTTGTAAATATTTTTGTAAATAATTTTGTTTTAAATATTTTATGTTACATTAATATTTAAATTTTTTATTTACACATTATGTAATAAATAATTATAATTCTTATATATACAAATCTTCATCAGGATCTTCATCATCAAAATCATCATCAGCATCAGGTATGTAAATAATATTACTGTCTCCAAAATCGTTTGTTGTTCTATAATTAAAATATATTTTTAACAAAAATTTATAATTATATTATTTTTAAATTTAACCTTTCATATGGTAGTTTTAATGCATTTCTGGCAACTAATTCTTCTTCATCCAAATCAATTTTAAATGTTCCAAAACTTTGAGGTTTTACATTAATTTCGTCTCTTTGTTTGTTATTTTTAATATTATCAATTAAAAATTTTCCACCTTTAGTTGTATATGAATAATTCTAAAAAATAAAATATATTAATAATAATAAATACCTATAAAATTTAAAATATTATGAACCTTATTTGAAACAAGTCCACCAATTTTTCTGTTTAATATTGACAAATTATTTAAATCTTTAAATGTTACTATTAAATCTGACATATATTCAAGAAATGGTACAACAAAATGTTCATTAATATTTTTCGTAGTTGCCCATAAAAATATTTGTTTAGTTTGTGGGTTCTTTTTAAGAAAATTAATTAATTGAAAAATTGTTGATGAATTTTGATAAACAAGTAAATTTGATAGTGTCGGTAAAATTACATTTGTTTTTTGATCTGTTTTTAATAATTCTTCTTGATATTTCTTTGTAATTGTTTTAAAACTACAATTTTCTAATGTATTATTATTTAAATATATACAAATATTTTGACCTTGTTCCTTCAACCATTCTTGAAGAAATTTCGTAGAAAATCTCTCCGTACCGACATTATCTATGTATAAGAAAAATACAGATTTCATTATAATATAAAATTTGAAATGTAGGAATATATTTTAATTACCAACAATTAACACAAATTTATTTTGTGTAATAATTAAATTAGAAAACATATTCGAATAAATTGATTAACACATGAAATTAAAATAAAAACTATATAATTGATTTTTTTTTTTTAATTAAATGACATTTTTGTGACAATTCTTCTTTTGGCGCTTGTCCTTAGTAGAGCTGTCAAACAGTCAAACGAATTGGAAAATATTGGAAAATAAAATATGATAAAAAAATTTAAACAAGAAAAATGAAATATCTATTAATAATTGTAGTAACTGTATTAAATTTTTCAATAATTCTCACACAAAACGTAAATATTATAACTATTTAATGAAATAATTTATTTAAAATATTACTATTAATTAAAATTATTTTAGTTACCAGAAAAATATGTAGAATCGGTTCAGCGGTCATCAACTCATACAAATAATTGGGCAGTTTTGGTTGATGCATCAAGATTTTGGTTTAATTATCGTCATATTGCAAATGTTTTATCAATATATAGATCTGTAAAACGTTTAGGTATACCGGATAGTCAAATTATTTTAATGGTTGCTGATGATATGGCTTGTAATCCAAGAAATCCAAGACCAGGTTATGTTTATAATAATGCAAATCAACATATTAATGTTTATGGTGATGATGTTGAAGTAGACTATCGTGGATATGAAGTATACAATTTGAATTACATTTTGATGCAATAATTAAAATTATATTTGTAATATTAATATACAACAATGTAATTTAAGGTTACAGTTGAAAATTTTGTTCGATTATTAACTGGCCGTACTCAAAATGGTACCGCAAGATCAAAAAAATTATTAACAGATTCTGGCAGTAATATATTAATTTATTTGACTGGCCATGGTGGTGATGGTTTTCTTAAATTTCAAGATTCTGAAGAAATAACCAATCAAGAATTAGCTGATGCTGTTGAACAAATGTGGCAAAAGGATAGGTAAATTTTTAAATATCAATATTTTAATAAACAACTAAAATTATGATTTTTTTTTTCTGTAGATACAATGAATTATTTTTAATGGTAGATACATGTCAAGCTGCTTCATTATATGAGAAATTTATTTCACCAAATATATTAGCTGTGGCTAGTAGTCTTGTGGGTGAAGATTCTCTTTCTGTAAGTTATGTTATAAAATTTTAAAATTTTGTAATTTAATTATTTAAAATTATAGCATCATGTTGATCCATCAGTTGGAGTTTATATGATTGATAGATATACTTATTATGCATTAGAATTTTTAGAAAAAGTACAGCCAAACAGCCAAAAAACAATGGGAGAATTCGTAAATATAAACTTGTACTTTATTAATTTTAATTTTTTTATTAATTAATTTGAAAAACGTAGCTTAAAGTTTGTCCTAAACGTGTTTGCATATCAACTGTTGGTGTTCGAACAGATCTTTATAACAGAAATGTAGATAACGTTCCAATTACTGACTTCTTTGGTTCAATACGGCCAGTTGAAATAATTACCGAGAAATATAATTTAACACTTAGTGATGAGTAAGTTTTCAAAATATCTAATTTGAAAAATAAAATTTCAACTTTTTATTTTTTTAGGTATGAAGAAGAGAAACCTTCAATTAGCTGTAAAGAAATTAAATATAATTTTGAATCACAATTCCCAATAGAACTCTTTAAATAATTTTAAATTCTTTTTTTAATAAAATAAAACTAAATAAATATAATTTTATATTTTTTTTTCTTACAGTAGATTATTACAATAAATCATGATAAAGCTATACAAAAACTATAAATTACAATTATTATTTAATAAACCTTTGGAATTGTTGAATCATTAAGATTACCTAATGTAACAGAATGTTGTGATTTCATATGTTGTCTAAAACTAACTCTTAATGCAAAATCAGCATTGCAAATATTACAAACATATTTCTTTTGATCATTTGATAAAAATTCGGGATGTTTCATTTGAATATGTTTTAATTTATCGCCTTTTCGAGCAAATTTCGTACTACAATAGTCACATGTGAATTTTTTTTCATTTGTATGCGATATTAAATGGTCTTGCATTGATGTTCTTGTATAAAACATTTTATTGCATAATTTACATTTAATATTACGAATACTTAAATGTCGCCTTTTATGTACATCCATATTATTAGATCGTATAAATTTTTTACCACATATTTCACATTGAAATGGTTTTATTCCTAAAAATTTAATAAGTTTAATTTAAAAAAAATTGTAAAATTTAAATAAGTTAATATGTTATATTAAAAAATTAATAAAATAAACAAAAAAAAATGTATTTATACCTGAATGGATATGTTCGTGAGTTTTTAAATTTCCCATATTCATAAAATGTTTACCACATATTTTACAAGTAAATGTTTTTTCAAAAGTATGAGTTTTATGTACATGTAAGGTTAATTTTGAATCACTTGTAAAACCTAATTCACAATAATTACATTGATATATTGGTGCATCAATATTTTTATGTACCCGTTTAATATGATTATCTAAATTTAATTTTGTTTTCATTGAATGGGCACATATATTACATTTAAATGGACCCAAACCAGAATGTTGTAAATTAATATGTATCCTATAAGTATGTTGATTTTTTAATATTGTACTACAAAATTCACAAGTAAATGGTCCAGGTCCAAGTAATTTAAATTGTGGTTTTGAAAATTGTTTTATTATAGTAGAATCTTCTTTATGAATATCAGCAGAACAATTGTCTGTATTATCACCATTAGAATGATCTATACTAGGCGATTTTTTTGGATCACTATATAAATCATCTTTGACAGAAGTTTCTTTCTCGGTATTACTAATAAAACTAGGATTATTACTATCATCTATGTCAGAATTTTCTATATTATCATCATTATCATTCGCTAAAAATGTGTAATTTTCAATAAGTTTTATATTCTCTGGAAACTTATAAATTTCTTCAATATTTTCAATGGGAGCCAAAGCCAATTGCATTTCATTTATATGAATTCCAATCATATGTGATTCAAATAAGTTTGCATTTTCAAATTGTTTGTCACAATATATGCAGAAATAAAGAAACTCTTGATTGTTTAAAAATATTAATCCACATTTATGTGGATTTGTAATTGACTCAATTTCGACTTCACATTTAATATTTGGTTGAAGAGTGTCGATTTTTAAGCTCATCATCATTCATCAAAATCAAACTCATCCAATATACCAAAACACGATAATCGATAAACTCAGGAGTAAGTAAGAATAACAATAAAAATAAACACAATACTTAACCCCAAATTGTCACTTCCCTATTTAACTAATTTCAAAACATTTTAAAAAAAAACAAAATCTGACAAGTGCCCAGATAGCCCAGATACATATATATTCCAATATCCCAGTGAATGTGATCCGCTCCAATGGAAGTGAAATAATTAAAAAAACAGACTGTCCACCCATCAGAAATATAATATTCAAAAAATTCATATATTAAAATTATTTTATTAATCATTTTCATCCAACAAGTTCAATACAAATTTGTTTACTAATATTATTTTATTACATCCTAATAATATCTTTAAGTAATCCCAATAATAGAATTAAACGTTTGCCCTTCAAGATTTAATCAAAACAATTTAATAGATACTCTGCCAATTGATATTGCTCAATTTTAGTTGTTTATTTATAATCAAAAGTTTATATCCAACAATTATATGAATATGAAGTTAGAATATCAATACATGTTGTCCCGGTTTGGGATGCTAATCCATTAAGGGGTGGTTCCTTGGTTCATTATAAGCAAAAAATCGTATGAAAGGGGGATGCATTTTCAACAGCCATTGAGCAACAGGGTGGTTTAAAAAAGTCCTTCGAAGAAGTAGGTACAAGCACTTATTAAATTATAACTTCTAGCGTATTGAACCTAGAATATCCAAACTAGTCGCGTTTGATAGACAATTAATTTACCTTTATTTCGATGTTACCGTTATTTTCACCGGTTTCCAGGTCTGCTTTAAAGTTAAAGTTTTGATTTTTTCAAAGAAAAATGAATCAGATTTTGGAAAAATGCCACTTTTCTCAAAATTTTGCCGAGTGTAAATTTTTTTTTTTTTTTTAATTTGATTTGGATACGTCATCGTTAGATACGAAATCTCCATACAAAGCTTTCGACTTCTGGTTTGCCCGGTAGAAAGGTAAACCAAAAGTCGCAGTCGTTATATTGCGTTAAAGTTATGATTTTTTCAAAAAAAAATTAATCAGATTTTGGAAAAATGCCAGTTTTATCAAAATTTGGCCGGGTGTAAATTTTTTGTTACCTTTCTACTGGGCAAACCAGAAGTCGCAGGTAAAAGCTTTGTATGGCGATTTCGTAGCTAACACTATGACGCATCGAAATCAATTTTTAAAAAAAAATTACACCCGGTAAAATTTTGAGAAAACTGGTATTTATATATATATATACGCAACGACGGAACCGACGTATTAAAGTTAATTTAATTTTAATATTTTTATTTTACAACGGACTAAAATGTCATAAGCAGCTGAGATGTGATAAATGTTTTTTTTTTTATAAATAATTTTTGTGCGTATTTGTGAAATAAAATTATGAAAAAGTTAGGTTAGCAAACATTTCAAAATAAATAGCAACGACGGAAAAACGTATTCAGTTTGCCACCCTCATTTTGGGATTCTACGTTTTTCACATTTCAATCAGTCGTCCGTCCGTTGCGTCCGTCGAGTTTAACTCCACTATTAGGCTGCTGTGAAGTTATAATTCGTCACTATGCTGCAGTGTTAAATTTTTATTATGAATCCACCTAAGATCTTATGCTGCCTACTCATTATCCAACTTGGCCGTACAACTTCTCATCCAACCGTCAAAATGGTTGGAAAAATTGCCAAGTTGTGTAGTTAGTGGGGCAGTTGTACAACCATTTTGATGGTTGTTGATGGGTTGCAAAAATATAAAAAAAAATTGATTTTTGTGATTTTTGTTGGTTGATGGTTTTAAGTTGTATAGTTTATGGGGTAGTTGTACAACCAAAATGACGTTTCTTGACATTTTATGTCAAAAAACAAATGAAAAGAAAAAACCCAAACGCAAACAATATTTGCCAGAGGTACACGTGCTTAAAATAAGATATATATTAATATAATAATTTTTTTTTTGATGGTTGGTTGTGAGAAAGTTGAGAAAAAGTTGTTATAAGTTAGTGGAGTGGTTGTACAACCAGTTGTACGACCAAGTTGGATAATGAGTGGACAGCATTAGGAATCAACTAAAAAATCACTACAGGGAAATAAAAATAGTAATAATGCATTCCATTTTGCTAAAGGATTTTTTTTTTATTTATTTCTAGATAATTTTGACATCTCGTGATTCGGTATTTGGACTGTACTGTAATCTGTAATAAAATTCTAAAATAAAGTATTTTTTTTTATTTTAAATAAGTATTATTTATTATTTTATAAAAGAAAATTAATTACCTATTTTTTTAATTAATAATATTGAAGAAAATGGATCATGATGAATTACATCATCAAAAACATGCAAAATATTTTTTACGATTTCTCAAATTACTCCCACCACGATTACAAAAACATGATTGTTCAAGGATGACAATTACATTTTATTCAGTTTGTGGATTGGATGTTCTAAATCGTTTAGACTTATTGGATAATAATTTAAGAAAAGAAATAGTCAATTGGATTTATAGATGTCAAGTAGTACCAAAGCCAGGATTAAATTGTGGTGGTTTTGAAGGTTCAACAACATTTTTAACATCAGCAAATTCAAAAAAATATTTAAATGGTGGTGGTGATTGTAATGCTCGTAATAATTCTATATTAACTGATTATAAATCATATAATTGGGGACATTTAGCAATGACATATACAGCAATTGCTACACTTGTAACATTAGGTGACGATTTAAAGCGATTAGATCGATATTCAATTATTAAAGGTGTCGAAGCTGTTCAAAAAGAAGATGGTAGTTTTAGTGCATCAATTGATGGTAGTGAAAGTGATATGAGATTTGTTTATTGTGCTGCAGCAATTTGTGCTATGCTAGATGATTGGGGTAATATAGATAAATTGAAAATGTCTGAATATATTATGAATAGTATACGATATGATTATGGTGTAAGTCAAGATGGTGAAATGGAATCACATGGTGGTACAACATTTTGTGCAATAGCAGCGCTATATTTAAGTAATCAATTACATCTATTATCTGATAATATTATTGAAGGTATGAAACGTTGGTTAGTATTTCGTCAAACAGATGGTTTTCATGGTAGACCAAATAAATTAACTGATACATGTTATTCATTTTGGATAGGAGCATCACTTAAAATATTAAATGCTTTAGAATTTACTGATTTCGAACAAAATCGTAATTATATATTATCAACACAAGATAATATAGTTGGTGGTTTTTCAAAATGGCCTGGTTCAAGTACTGATCCATTTCATACATATTTTGGTCTATGTGGACTAAGTTTTATTGATGAAAATGGACTTGAAGAAATTATGCCAAGCTTAAACATATCGTTAAGAGCTTATAATTATTTACAAAATTTACAAAGGGAATGGAAATATTCAAAAAAATAATTTCGTATTCAATAATATATATATATATTTTCGAAAACTTATTTTATAATTATATCGGTCGAACTATTTGTTTTCACTTGATTTCAGAAAAGTAGTTACATTTGACCTATACATATATATAAAAATATATAAAAGTGTTCATACCATATCATAATAGAGTAATTGGGCACAATTTACAAAATCTATGTTAAATTACATTTTTTTTTATAAAATGATATATACTTTTTAAAATGTTTGTTTTATTTTTTTTTAGCATTCAATATTGTGATTTGCACAATCTACTTAAAAGCTTAAAAATGTGAAAAAGTAATGTTAAGTTAAATTATAAATTTATATATGAAATAATAAAAACAAAAATATTTTATTAAATAAAGCCAGTTATTCTAATTTTTAATTTCAGGCTATAAATTTATATTGGATTATTTTATTTATAACCTATATAAAGACCATAAACAAATTTTAGTTATAATTGATGGACAAGGAAGTTTACATTTATGTTGTATTAAGTATATTAGAAAATAAATTTCTATAAATTTTTTGTAGAAAATAAATTTTGTGGTATATATAAATATCTACAATAATTTTTCTTCGGAAAACAATATTTTAATACATTATATTCCAATTTAGTGAATTCTTGCTCTTGTAAAGATTTCCAACAATTTATATTGATAACAGATATATGCATAATTATGAATGTAATATTTTCTGACGGGTATATTTTGACATCCGTTGAATATCTATCTCTTACAACGTGTATATGTTCTATATCTATATCTATATGTTAAAACCTTAAAACACCTGTTGCACTAAGGGAAATTCAGTATATTTATTAATTTTAATAATAAAAAAAATCTCTTTTTCGGCAGTTAGTTTTTCTGTTGAACATCCTAGAAAATATACAATTTATATCAAAAGTCTTTGTATTATATTTAAACGATATTTTATAATTATTTATTTTATATTTTATAATATTGTAATAATTAAAATTATTAGTATTAAAGTTATTTCTTATTTAGATCTTCACAGTTCACAGCTTTAAGAATATTGTTCAAATATTTATATGGATTAAACAATTAAACTTAATTTCTATTTTATAAGTATTTCTTAAATAGTTTTAATTATACAATTTTATTTAGTTTATTGTAAAATAATGATGGAAAAAATTGATAGAAGTAGACACTTTAAATTTTTATACATATTTATTCAAATAGTAGGATTAAGTTTAATTGCTGTTATGATTAGTTGGACTACAATATATTTAGGAGGCTTTAGTGACATAAATAATCCAAAAATTGAATTTAATTGGCACCCATTATTAATGACGATAAGTATGATATTACTATATGGAAATTGTAAGTAGAAATTTTGAACAAAATAATAATAATTTATGTAGTTCCTTTCATTTAATTATCTTTTCTTTTAAGCTATTTTTATTTATCGCAGCCTTCGTCAAGAACATAATAAAAATATGATATTGTTGCATGGCATTCTACATAGTTGTGCATTTATATTATTTTCAATAGCTTTACAAGCTGTTTTTGATTCGCACAATTTAGCCAAACCAATTACACCAAATTTATATTCATTACATTCTTGGATAGGACTTGGTGCTGTTGTATTATTTATTGTCCAATGGATTGGTGGATTTTTTTCGTTTTTATTTCCTAGTATTGAAGAAGATGATTTAATAAATAATTGTATACCACTAGATGTTTATATAGGTTTATTTGGTTTTATATTGGCAATTGCAAGTGGATTAATGGGTTTAACGGAAAAAGCATTTTTCTCAATGAAGTAATTAATATAATATATAATCATAATCATAAACAATTAAAAATGTTAAAAATAATTAAATTAACACCGCAAAAATTTAAGGTATTCAACTTTACCAAATTCAGGACAATTTGTAAATGTAATTGGCCTAATGATGATTTTTTTTGGTTGTCTCATTGTTTATGTAACCACCATTGGACAAAAATATAAAAGAAAATCGTTACCAGAAAATGATATGTTATTAACTAATACTAATTCTAATTATTAAATAAAGAATCATAAAGTAACATATTAAGATATTTATTTTTAAAATTTAAATGATAATACAAAATAAAATAATTATATTATATGTTATTAACAATTATTTTCTGCACTGTTATAAAATAATAAATATATTTTTTTCTAATTTTGAATATAATGTATATATACATATATATATATACATATATATATATAATAATTTCGCTGTTAGGCAAATATCATATAGGAACAGTTTTGAAAACAATCAAAACTATTTCAAATTCATCATCTGAATCTGGAGCTTTCAAAAAAGATATGTATCGAAAAGAAAATTTTAATTTATGTGTTATTTACAATATTATACTATAATTCTAAGAAATGTAGAGAAAATTTATTCAATTGGAAAAATCGGAAAAATCACATGATTTGTGAGATAGAAAAAAGTAATATTTTACTTTCATTTTAGTATTATCAAAAATCATCTACATTTAGATAGTTCAATCATATGGTGAACTGCGAAACCTTTTCGACAAAAAATAAGCAAGTCGTGAATTTACTTACAGAGATAATGAAAGGATATACCTTTATACCATATACAACATTAATGAAAGGATATAAAACTTAGATAATGTGAATATTTATTTTATACAGTAATTGAGCATTTTATTCTGTAAGTATACTCTCAACTTTCACAGTTCGCTATACAATTATTGAATTATCTATAAATTACGTAGATAATTTTTGGTATTATAAAACAATGGTCCTTTTATGATTGAAGACGACTCGCCATTCACCTTGCTATTCTCCTCACTAGAGCGAGTTCAATCATACCGAATATAGTCGACAATTCGATAAAAATTTTTGCCGGCGAGTGTTTTCATAACTTCAATCATACCGAACTGTAAACGTCGAGACGAGAGTCGAGTCGACTTCAATTATAAGGGACAATATGTTTATTTATTTAATTACAGAATACATTTATCCTTATTTCATACATTTAATCCATTGTAAATATGTTACGCTGAATGCCATTAATATGTGAATTAATATAATTACCGGCGATTATGTAACTTTACCAAAAATATCAGAGAAGTGGCATTTGGCATTTCAAATTATACAGTTTATTATTACTACAATTACATTTATTTGACGTTTAATTCTTTGATATATATTATATCATTTATCAAAGACAAGACATTAATTGACACAGGAGATTATTCATAATTTCCGGTATATGTGATAAATTTATTAAGTTTTCTAATATTTTCGTAAATTCACATAATTACCGGTAATTATGTAAACCGGATTAATCGATACCACTAACTACAATTCAAAATTTAAAAGTAAAAAATTGCACAAAATTAAATTATTGGTTTATGGTTTTACAGAATTAACTCATTTAAAATAAATTTATTTCGATATTATTTGTATAATCAATTTTTGTAATTATATAATGATATAATAATTAAAAATATTGATAATTATTTTATTATTTAATAATGTGTATAAATACGTATATAAATATGAATTTTGCTATTGCTATACGTATTTAAATGTTGGTAGAATGTGAAGAGATGTGAAGGCTTTAATTTTTTGATAATTTAGTTAAGTCAAATTGAATATGCGTACCAATTTCAATAATTATATAGTAAATGTAATTAAATTTAATCATTTCGTCTCAGCCTGTAGCAAATACATCACATTTCAAAGACATATTGATGAAGAGGTGAAGTCCGAAACAATTCTTTTTTTCTTTCTATTTTTTTGCTCTAAACTTTCCATCTCAATTCTACCTCACACCTCTTTCCTACCTTTTCTTTAACTCTTCGCCATAATCAGCTTTGCTGTGTCCACTTTAGTCGAATATCCAGTACTTCGGAATGTAATTGTAAGTGATTCTAGGCTTTCTAGGATTACTAGCAATGTGAAAAATAGCCGATCACAGAGATTTGTGAAAAAACTATATACCACGTACAAAGGTTTTAATAAGGGTACTACGCTAACAAAAAAATTACTATGAAAATTTCAATTAATTTTTAATATACTTTATTAATTTACAATTTAGCTCAGCACTACCTACGAAAATTCATGGAAAATGTGTTGTTGATTTTTTGACAATTTCATATATTATTGTTTCTTTGTTTTTTTTTTATTATTATTTTAATTATAATTTAATTTAGAAATGAATTAAAAATAATTTCTTGAAAAAATAAAATAAACATTAAATATAAGAATTAAATTTTCATATATAAAATAATTAAATAAAATAAAAACCATAAGTCCTAAAAAATGGCTAAATATTTCATTTATTTTTTTGCGGTTATAGTATCAGTATCTGAACTTGCTGGTTTATCATTTATGGGTGCAATTGTTGCTTTATGTGTTAGATTATGGCAAGAAAATCCAAATTTCACACAAGACACCCTTATTACTAATAACTTACATATATTTTTATCATCGCTTGGAGCAGTATTTCTAACTGGCAATGGTAATTATAAATAATATTGATACTTTTATATAATATATTTTAATTTAATAAAAATAAATTTAAATTTTATTTCTTTAATTTTTTTTTTTTTTTTAGGTATTATATTGTTTCGTTTATTAAGAAATTATAAAACATCACTTATTAAACATATTCATGCTTTTGTACTTGGTTTAACTTTATTAATAACAATTTGGGGTGTATGGAGTGGTTATAAAGCAGTTACATATTCAGCTCCAAAGCGGCGTCATTTTGAGAATATACATTCAATTCTAGGAATTATATCAGTTGTATTTTTAATATCTCAAGTATATATTTTAAAATGTTTATATCATTATAATTATAAATGTAAGAATATAATCATTTTTTTTTAATTTATAGTATCTAGTTGGTGTCTTCATTTATTTAACGGATGTTGTAAGTTTTGATGTAACTGAAAGTTATAATGGACTTCATGGATTTTTAGGTGTATCAACATTAATTTTTAATGCTATAACGGGAGTTGTGGGCATTTCAATGAAAGCAAATGATCCAATAAATTTGTAATTATATATTAAAATAATTATTTATATGTTTTCATTTGTTAATCATCATAATCTACTTTTTTTTTTTAATTGCATATAGCGATCTTGTTCAAAAAGCAGGTCAAAAATATGTTGAAGCGAATTATGATAGATTCACAATCGAATATAGGGTAATGTTTACAGCTGCTTTTTTTATGACATTATTTGCATGGAACTTTTTCTACATAACAGTTAATCCATATTTCGAATGGACAATGGTAAATTTATAAATATATAATTATATTTTTATTATTAATTTATTTATTTTTTTAGATCGAAAGATATTAGATATTATAAACAATTTTCATATGAATCCGTTTACCCTATAAAAAACATGTCTAGTTTTTCAATATTAATTTTACATTTTGTATTAAATTGTTTGATTATTTTTATTGTTTTTGTTTCTAATTAAAAATTAAATATATTATTAATAAAACTAATATATAATTTTAATTTTATTATTATTCGAATTTCTAATTTATAAAATTTATTTATTTTTTTGCTTTTAAAGTTTTGATTAGTAAGTACAATATGTACAAATAAAAGTACGATTGATTATTTTGTACAATGATTTTGTAGATTCATATTAAAATGTAGCACACCACATTTGGTGTTGACCTACCTAGGCATATTTTGACCTTTAGAGGATCCATGCTAACTTCCGATTAATATTTCATATGGTAAATATTATTTGATTCCAATAAAATTTGTTACACAAATTAGTTTTGTAATCTTGTTGGTGCTTTTAAAATTTAGGGTTGGAAGTTTAAGTGGGTCACTATCAAAATTATGAATTCCACAAAATACAATATTTGTGTCTTAAAAGATGTGACATTTTTAACATAGTACACTTTTTGACAAAGGTACTACTGTAATTACAAAAAAAAACTATTGGACATTAATCATTGTTACTAGTAATTTTCATCTTGCTCTAGTGAGGAACTTTTTTTTTAGAGTATAGACATAGTGCCATGTATATTATATTCTCATAAAATAATATTAAATAATATTTATTCTCATAAAATAATATTCATCTCTAATGATGATGTGTAATAAGTGATAACTATTACCAATTTTCAGCTACATATAAATATATCAAGTAAGTTTTTATATTTTTATTTGTCAATCAAATATTAATTGTTATTTATTTTATTATCAAATATAATTTTTGGCTAATAAAAATTAAGTTTGACGATTAAAAATATGTTATAACTAGAAAACAAATATTATAGTTAAAATAAAAAAATTTAAAAAATATAGAATATTAAATCTATTAATCATGAAAATATTGTCTGTAATATTTTTAATTATGAGTAAGGAGATAATACAATGAGTTAGGAGTAAGGATGTAACAAATATTATATCCTGCATCCAATACTATAGTGGAATGTATCTTCAAATAAAGTTCGGTAACCTGGGAACTTATACTATACTAGTATACTAGTATAGTTTTACTATAGTATAGTTTTTCCATTTCGTTTTTTTTTTTTAGAAATATTGTATTAACAATAATACTGAATATTATTTAAAAATAAACTAAAGATGATAATATCAATATGTTTAGTTGGAAGTAATACAATTAAATTTTATTACCTATTATTACTGATCCTTTCTTTGAATTATAAGTCTTTTATATTTCAAAAGTAATCGTTTCGTTTTTAAACTAAAATAGTCAGTAGCTATTCCTAAAAGTAGATTAAAAACAGAGATATTGTTTATAAATCCATCTATCATCACATATTTTCATTTTCATGACATCGAATATTTGAAACCAACGCCATTCGATAACTGAAATTCTAGCACGAGCACCAACACTTCTCTCAAACCTTCGTATTATTTTTATAAGCTAATGCAGTTCGAATTGTTAGTATAATTTGTTTTTCAGAAATAAATGTTTTTTTTTCACTACAAGTATTTCATATTATATAAATATAGAAAAGTGTTCGGATTAGAGATGGATCCATCAATATATAATATCATATTATTCTTTATAATGAACTTTTTTTAATTTGAAATAGTTTATAATGTGTAGACTACATATAAACTTTTTCAAATTAAATTTAAAATATTCAATAATAGTAAAGTTTTTCTTATCTATATAAATGATAAATGAACAATATGAAATATCTTATAATTTCTAATTTAAACTCATATTTGACTCCACATTATTAGGTAAAAATAATTAGCATCTCATCATCTTGAAAAGCATATAAAAATTTTAATTTTTATGAATTATTGAATTGAAATTTTGTTTTTGTTCATTATTTTATATGGTGTTCGGGAAACATCTTATGAGCCTACATCTTATGAGTGTTGTAGGCTCATAAGATGTTTTCATCATTACATCATCAAGGCTTATTTAAGAGACATTACTATACACATACACACTTTAGTATAATTTTTTGGGTTCTGAAAGAAAATAATAAAATTTTCTCTTGCAAACATTTTTATTTCCGAAAATTAAAAAAATTCCAAATAACAACAAGTAGTTTTTAAAAACAGTGATACGGGGTACCATATAGCTCCAGCAACTTTTACCATTGTAATTTTACAACTGATAAAATGTATAAAAAAAAAATAAAAAAAAAAATAACAATAAAATTATAATAATATTATTATAATAGCTACAATTTAAATTATAAAATCTTAAATATGATATTTTATATCTATAGCCATATTCAATCATTTATATAGAATTTTCATATTACCATAATTAGGAGGGTAGCCCCTAACTACCGATAAAAACAAAGATAGTGTTGATTTTTTGACAATTTAATATTATTTCTTTGTATTTTGTTTTTTTTTTTTATATTTTATTTTTTCCATTTCAATTCTTAATATCTTTGGATATTAATCAAAAAATAATTTCATTGCATTAATTGATATTATAAAATAAATAATTAAATTTTCATATATAAAATAATTAAATAAAATAAAAACCATAAGTCCTAAAAAATGGCTAAATATTTTATATATTTTTTTGCAATATTATTAGCAGTATCTGAACTTTGTGGTTTATTATTTATGGGTGCAATTGTTGCTTTATGTGTTAGATTTTGGCAATTAAATCCAAATTATTCACAAGAATTTATTCTTAATAGTAACTTACATATGTTCTTATCATCGCTTGGTTCAGTATTTTTAACTGGCAATGGTAAAATTAATATATATGTAGAATAAATATAAATTTTAAATTTTTTTTACAAAAATTATATTAAAAATTTTTTAGGTATTGTATTGTTTCGTGTGTTAAGGAATTATAGAACTTCGGTTATAAAACATGTTCATACTTTTGTACTTGGAATAAGTTTATTAATAACAATTTGGGGATTTTGGTGTGGAATTAAAGAAAATTTATATAAACCTGAAGATTTCTTCGGTGCCACTTTGTACGAAAAAAAAGCAGCTATTCCTTTTTATCCATATCCATTACATGGATATCTTGGATTGGTTTCATTATTAATTTTAGTTCTTCAAGTATGTATTATATTTACATTTATAATATTTAATATTTTATTATTTATATAAATAATATGTTTGTAAAATAATTAATATATATATAAATTTTTTTTTATATATATATATTTTAGTATGTTATTGGTGGAGTTCTTTATTTATTAGATGTGGTAAGTTTTGAATTAGCTGAAGATTTAACTGGATTACATGGATTTGTAGGAGTAGCATGTTTATTTTTTAATTGTATTACATCACTTACTGGTATTGCAATGAAAGCAAATAATCCAGAAAATTTGTAATTATTATAAAAATTATTTAAATAATATGAAAATCATTAAAATTATTTATATTATTTTGATATATATGTAGTGATGTTCTGTTGAGTCATCATCGTTATGTTGAAGCAAATTATGAAAATTTTACGTTAGAATTTAAAGTAATATTTGCTGCTGCTGTTTTTATGACAATATTTACATGGAACTTTTTTTATATAACAGTTAATCCATATTTCGAATGGACTATGGTAAACATAAATTATGATATTTTTGCATAAATTTTTGAATTTTTATAATATCTTAATTTTCGTAATAATTTTTTTTATTTTTTATTTTTTTTTTATATTTTTAGATTGAAAAGTATTAGAAATTATTAAATTGGATTATTTTGAGCATCCATTTATTTAATATTTATATATATAGTATATATTAATATGAATTATTTCTTGTTGTATTTTTTTTAATTATATAATAATCTAAAGTTCATTATTCTAATGAAATTTTTATTAATTTGTTATTTTCTTGTTTTGGTTTTAATTATTATTAATTATATAATATTATATCTAATTCTTTAAATATATTAAATACATTTATTATGTGGAAAAAAAAGGAAATATGTTAATTTTCTTAACAAAGTTTTACTAGAGAGAGACCTAGAGTGTAGAGGTTTGAAATATTGTACAGATTGTTGAAATTTTATTTTAACAAATTCTGAGTTTTTCGGCTACACAACTGATTCTAGCTCATTAAAATATTAAGTAGGTACTTGTAATGTAAGATACTGGCATTATTATTAAAAATACATCAATATTGTAAAATAATTTCGCTATCCTCTCAATTAATTTACAAAATTTTGTTTAAATTACAAATTACAAGGATGATTTTATCGGCTTTTATAATACAACTTGTTTATGGTATTTTGTAGTATTGTATGACGTTTTAATTTTCAATTATATAATAAAATCAAGTATAATAAAATCAAGTAAGTTTTTATATTATTATCTGTGAATCAAAGATTATTTATTTATTATATATATTTTGTCATCTAAAAATATATTTTTATATATATTTAAAATTTTGTTATTCAAAATCATTTTTGTTGATAAAAATTTTTAAATTAGTGTATTATTCAAAATCAAAATGGTTAACATAGGATTATTGATAAATGTATTATTATTAGAGATATGTGCTGTATTGTCGGTAGTATTTTTAGTTTTAGGTGAGGGTAAAGTTGAGCATGAAAAACGTTATGATCTGTATCATTATGATAGTGGAGTGAATCTACATGCTTTACTTATGTTATTGGGACTTGTAATTACCAGTGGAAATAGTAAAGTTTTGTTTTTCAAAAAATTTTGTTATAAAATAAGAAATATTTAAATTATAATTAATATTTTTTTTTTATTATTATTATTAATTGATTTTTAAGGTATGATATTGTTTCGAATTTTTAAAAATACTAAGACAAAAACATTAAAAATGCTTCATGCTACATTACATGCTATTGCAATAATATTAGCTATAATTGGTTTTGTAGCTGTATATCGTTCAAAAAAGAAAACTATGAATCAAACGCCAGAATATAAACATTTTCATACAATTCATTCTTGGTTTGGACTTTATTCAACACTTATGGCTATTATACAGGTAAATTAATTAATTTTAAATAAACTTTTTTAAATTTTAATTTTATTTATTTATTTTTAGTTTGTTATTGGTTTTACTGTTTATTTGTCCATATATGTATCTTGGGAAGTACAAGATGAATATGCTTATGTTCATGCTTTTGTTGGAGTATCTAATTTATTATTAGATACTGTTGTAAGTTGTTTAGGTCTTGCATTTTTAACAGGATACAATATACCTGAAATTATTTCGGATACTGATTGTAAAATGTATTAAAAATAAAAATATATATATTTTTTTTTTCGTAATATATTTTTATTTCTAATTTAGTGGCGATGAAGATCCTTTCTATAGTAATAATTTATGTGGACTTTTTACAATCCTTTTTACTGGATTTGTATTTTATATATTGGTTAATCCACATAATGAATGGGAAAGGGTAAAAATTTAATTTCCACAGTAAAAATTACATATAATTTTGGTTTTTAATTTTTTTTATTCAGGTTGGAGAATTGTAAAATGAAAAATTTTCAAGATTAGCATAAATATTTTAATTTCAAAATTTAAATTTATTTCTTTTTATATATGTATAATAAAATTAATCGAATTTTATATGATATACTGGGTCGTAGCGTAGCTACTAGTTTTTTTATTTTCAGCTAGTTTACACCGATCGTATTACACGAGTGTGTACCAAACTAGTATGTATATTAGGCATCTCTATATCGACCACATGTCATCGTTTAAAATTAATAATTTCATAAAAATAAATTTTCACAAAAATTTTTATTGTAAAGAAGTAGGAAACATAAGACAAACGTACTGAATTATTCAAAATAACAATATATTTTATATTTGCATAAAAAGTCATCGTACTTAAAAAAAACCATCGTTTATCGCAAACTTATGGTGTGCTGTGCTTCAAGCAATTAATGCTGCTATTAAAGAATATATATAAAAATTATACCTTTTATTTCATTTCTGTGATTGTAGTTTTAAAATATTTATTTAACATCTGTTATCCGAAGATATTATTACAAATTAGTTCAGAGAAGTATTCAGTCTGGACTCCGACGCTATTATCAGAAAATAAACTTTTTTTGTAAAATAATATTTGCAATTGAATTGAATTTCAATACACAATTAATTTTATAACCTCTTAAGTTTATTTATTTTTTCAATTCGAAGTTTAAACTTTTGAATAATTAAACTTAGTTTAAATGTGATTGGTTTCCATAATAAAAATATATTTCAGGGTTCAGGTTTAACTTAACTAAATTTAACTAAAAGAAATACTATTATGCAAAGGAATTCCAGAAAAATATGTACTCTAAAAAAATATTTTAGTTTTGTTTATGGTTTTATAAACCATGCTGTATCTTTTTTTTGTTCAGTTTTCGTTCTTCTCGTAACCAAATTTTAGTTCCGATTTGGTTGTTTTATTGGCAGGATGGTAAAAAGGAGCAAAAATATTTTTTTTTTAATTTATATCTTTCAACACAACATTTTTACCTAATTGAATAAAACTTCAATTTCATTATAGGTCTTGATTAATAAAATTAAATTTTTCAGGTATAATATCTTATCTACTATTAAAGCTGATTTTTAAGACTTAAAATATTAAAAAAAGGGAATTTTTTGAAAGTATTTAATTGTTAAAATTCTTTCAAGTTTCGTATGATTTTTGTTCTGATTTGAAACTGGTTTTGATCCCTGAAATGATGATTCCTGAAATTTTTTACTAAAGAAGTTTTGGGCCACTGCAAGGTGTTCAGTTATCTTTTTTATAAATTAGTATTTTGTTAATAATAAAATTATTTATTATTTTCATATATTTATTTTTGGAACTCCTGAAAAAAAGTGTACTAGTTTAAAAAACCATCAAAATGTTAAGGAGATATAAACTAAATTTACGTGACCGAATTTCTCTACTGCAGTTTAATTAAACTCAGTTTAATTTTTCAAAGTAATAGTAATTTTTTTTTACAAAGCCCTGGTTTAAGATATTCATAGTTTTAGATTACAAGTAATACCGAGTTTTAGGAGTTTTGTATTTAAAAAATTAAATATTTGTAAAACTTCCTTTATATTCGTTATATCAACGAATGCTAAAGCATGTTTGGTATCCAGCTCTGCAGCTGCACCAAACAGGAAGTACTTAAAAACATTGTATGAACCTTGGTACTTTAAAAACGATTACCTTCACAGGGATCTAATAATAGACATCATAGCTAATGACATTAAAAAACTTGTAAGAAGTAATAAAGAGAAACAGACAATACGTCAACGAAGATGCTATTAAACTCCTAAACAAAACACGAACATAAGACGACTTAAAAGGGTTAAACCTTTTGAAGTAGTTTAAATTAACGACCAAACAAAACTAGAATATTTATCTTGATATAATTTCTAAGACAAAAAATAAATTGCTTAGCGTCTATTAGAGATTTTCATAAATTTGTTAATTGGAATCAATCTGACAATTCAAAACCTTCTTAATTTTATAATCGTTACCATATAACGAGCCATTATAACCAAAGATTTATTTTATGAATAGTATTTTCAATACAGTTTTAACATAATAACGTTATTTATAAAATTTTCTTTAAATTTACAAGGATATATGGCTTGTAATTCTTTCAAAATACACCATACACTAGTGTGTAGTTGGTGTCGTGTAGTGTAGTTTTATATTATCAATCGCATAATAAAATCAAGTAAGTTTTTATATTATTATATATGTCAATTAAAGATCATTTATTATATAATTTGTCATCAATAAATATATTTTTATATATAATATTTAATTTGGTTAATATAAAAATTACATTTGGTAACAAAAAATAGAAAATCATTACTAAAAACCAAAATGGTTAATATACCAATAATATTTAATGTATTATTCATTGAAATATTTGCAGTATTGTCGGTAGTATTTTTAATTTTAGCTGAGGATCCAGTTGAACATGAAAAACGTTATGATCTATATCATTATGATAGTGGAGTTAATCTGCATGCTTTACTTATGTTAGTGGGACTTGTAATTATCACTGGAAATAGTAAAGTTTTTTAGTTTTCAATAATTTTTATTAAAATAAGAAATACTTAAATTATAATTTTAAGGTATGATATTGTTTCGAGTTTTTAGAAATACTAGAACAAAATCTTTAAAAATGCTTCATGCTGTATTACATGCTATTGCAATAATATTAGCTATAATTGGTTTTATAGCTGTATATCGTTCAAAAAAGAAAACTAAAAATGAAACGCCAGAATATGAACATTTTCATACAATTCATTCTTGGTTTGGACTTTATTCAACACTTATGGCTATTATACAGGTAAATAATTAATTTTAAATAAAACTTTTTTAAATTTTAATTTTATTTATTTATTTTTAGTTTGTTATTGGTTTTACTGTTTATTTGTCCGTATATGTATCTTGGGAAGTACAAGATGAATATGCTTATGTTCATGCTTTTGTTGGAGTTGCTAGTTTATTATTAGATACAGTAATAAGTTGTTTAGGTCTTGCATATTTAACAGCATACAACATACCTGAAATTATTTCGGACGCTGATTGTAAAATGTATAAAAAATTAAAAATATAATTCTATTTATTTTTTATCGTAATATATTTTTATTTATAATTTAGGGGCGTTGAAGGCACTCCCACTAATAGTAATTTATGTGGACTTTTTACAATCCTTTTTACTGGATTTGTATTTTATATTTTGGTTAATCCACATAATGAATGGGAAAGGGTAAATATTTCATTTCCACAGTAAAAATTAAATATAATTTTGTTTTTTAATTTATTTTATTCATAGGTTGGAGAATTGTAAAATGAAAAATTTTCAAGATTACCATAAATATTTTTAATTTCAAAATTTAAATTTATTTCTTTTTTATATAATGGAATAAAATTAATCGAATTTCATGTTATATTAAATAAATTTATTGAAAATTACAATTAATATTTTAAACAAAATATATAATTCAATTATCAATTTTACCTACTAAATCAAGACAATGAAATGGAGTTAAAAATCAATATTTAAGGAATTATTTATTTATTACGATACAAGCAGCCACTCGTAATATCTAGAAATCGAATAGAAAATTAAGATGTGACACAGCGTATCAAAATTTTATATTGAATATGTAAGAGGTTATTCAATTATTGTGTTGTAAAGTTTAAAAAAAAAAATTATGGAATAAATCTTTATTTTATATAAACCGTATCTATACATTTATTTACTATGACATCAATATGTACCATGAATTTGCCATTGGATTCAAGTGGTAATTTTAAATATTTATTATTTATACTGATATTAACATCGATAAAGTTACAATTATTATTAATTAAATATAAATATCTTATTAAAATTGTTATAATCAAATTGTTATAATTATAAACCATTATTATCCTCCTAATTTACCATCATATAAATTTATAAATTTCGCAAATTCATGATATCATTCTCATTCCTGTGATGTCAGATCCGATTCTATTTAAAATTTGAGGACCAAACAATTTTAAAATTGATACCTAGTGGATATTAAAGTTACAGAAATTTGTTAAAACTTTTTTGAATGACATAAGTAAACACTTATCAATTATGCATAAACTTATGAACTATTATAGTTATCTATCAATATTTTTTTAAGATCGTTGGATTGTGGGATTGGTATCGAACAAAAATTGTATATACTTTAGAATCTTGATTTAAGATTTGGTTTATTTTGTTATTTTCGATCATATCGTATTACATAATACGTTTAGAAATATCAAAATATAAATGTATTTTTTATATATTTTGTAGTTTGGATCCAGTGATTTACTCCAATTGTAAAAATATATAGTTATTCAGCACGTGTATCGGGGAAAACGTTACGTTTGAAAAACGAATCGAAATTGTCACTTCGGTATCGCTGAAAACGTTTCATTAAAAACGTTTTGATTTCTAATCGAATCGATGTATCACGTAACTTGTTTTTTTAACTTTTTAATCGAATATTTTAACGTCAACTAATTTGTAATCGTATGTACATTGTTATCGTCGCTTTCTGTGCTATGTTAATTGATGTAACAAAAAAAAATGTAAGTAAATTTGTATTACTTTATTCATTTTCGCTGCTGATACTAAAAAATAATTGCATGTTGCATGCTTGAAAGCATTGCCATTATAAAAAAAGCTGCTAACTAGGGGGAGCAGATAACTCATAGTATGTTGTTTAACAGCGATTTATGTCCAAAAGTTTTTTGTAATTAACATTATCTTTGTAACAAACAGTGGTTTCTTCAAAAATTGCTCATCCTTATTATTTATTGATTTAATTTTATATTTTTATTTGTTTAATAATAAATAATATTATTAAAATAACTATAATAAGTATAAATATGCGTAATCACGAATCCAACCTGTGTACAAAATTTCATTGAAATTGAATAATATTTACCATATGTTCTAGAACATATGAAATATTAATCGGAAATTTTAGCATGGACCCCCTCAGGCTACTAACTTCTACCTTAGTCTACACATGCGTAATCACGAATCCAACCTGTGTACAAAATTTCATTGAAATTGAATAATATTTACCATATGTTCTAGAACATATGAAATATTAATCGGAAATTTTAGCATGGACCCCCTCAGGCTACTAACTTCTACCTTAGTCTACACATGCGTAATCACGAATCCAACCTGTGTACAAAATTTCATTGAAATTGAATAATATTTACCATATGTTCTAAAACATATGAAATATTAATCGGAAATTTTAGCATGGACCCCCTCAGGCTACTAACTTCTACCTTAGTCTACACATGCGTAATCACGAATCCAACCTGTGTACAAAATTTCATTGAAATTGAATAATATTTACCATATGTTCTAGAACATATGAAATATTAATCGGAAATTTTAGCATGGACCCCCTCAGGCTACTAACTTCTACCTTAGTCTACACATGCGTAATCACGAATCCAACCTGTGTACAAAATTTCATTGAAATTGAATAATATTTACCATATGTTCTAAAACATATGAAATATTAATCGGAAATTTTAGCATGGACCCTCTCAGGCTACTAACTTCTACCTTAGTCTACACATGCGTAATCACGAATCCAACCTGTGTACAAAATTTCATTGAAATTGAATAATATTTACCATATGTTCTAGAACATATGAAATATTAATCGGAAATTTTAGCATGGACCCCCTGAAGGTATTAACTTCTAACATGGCCAACACATGCATAATCAGAAGGTCTACCTTTGTGCCAAATTTTATCAAAATCAGATAATAATTACATGCTATAAAACACGTAATTATATAAAATTCGGAAACTAAAACTGTTTTCTAGGAACCCCCTAAAGGTCTCCAAATTTCAGGAGAGCCAACTAGATCCCAAAATTAGCCTATATATAAAATATCTTTGAAATCGGTTAACAATTACTATATGCTGTAGAACGTATGAAAAAAAAAAAATTAAAAATTAAATCGGAAATTTAACATGGACCCCCTAATCCTACTAACCTGTAATTTGGTCAACCAAAGTAGAATCATGAACTCAACCTGTGTACCAAATTTCATTGAAATCGGATAATAATTATAAGCTGTAGAGCATAAAGAAAATATTCTTCGGAAACTAAGTTGCTCATATATTAGTTTCCCATGAACGTACTGTACCTACCAACTACAAATTTGTGGAGTATCAAATAGATAACTAAATGAAACTGTGTGTTCAATATCATTGAAATTGGGTTAAAGGTACGGTAGATATAGATAGTTGAACTTATGAAAAGTAATTACGGATTTTTACATGGACCCACTGAAGTATTGACTTCAAATTTTACAGACACCAAGTACATACGGAAACTATCATATGTACCAAAATTTATGCTAATTAGATAAAAATTACTATATGCTCTAGAGTATACGAAATTTTAATCGGAAATTTTACCAGGGACCCCCTGAAGTTACAGACCTGTATCTTGGTAGGCTTGTGGACAATCATGATACCAACCTATGTTTTAAATTTCATCCAAATCTGAGACATGAAATTTTTTTTTACATTTTCCCGTAGAACAAAAACACGTAGGTTGCCACATAAATGGGGAAATCTAACATGGTCCCACTGAAAGGATCGATCTCATCTTGTACCGGCACCTGCGCGAGGTATGTTAGAGCCTGTGTGCCAAATTTCATTAAAATCGGACAAGCGGTTCTAGGAGATGTTGCTGCGCACATAAAAAGCGTACGCGTACGCGTACGCGTCCCCCGGACACTTTTTTTTTTTTGCATTTTCGGACTCCCCGACCTCGGAAACGCCTATTTTGAGCGAACTTTTTTTTTGACCATCCAACCCATCACCAGACTTCATAGTATTTCATACTATTCGTAATAATTTAAAAATTTTATCGTTTTAAAACTATGACTTTTATTTCCGTTTTTAATACAATTTTTTATTTTTTCAAAATTAAATTTTTAAAAAATAAACAGCTGATTTTATTATTTAAATGTGTCAAAATAGCAATAGTTTAGACAGTTTAGACATCGAAACTCAAGATTTCTTTAGTTGTTTTGTGTTGGCAAAACTGTTTAACGTTTACGTTCGTCTTCCCCGATTAACCGTTTTCAAACGAACGTTAATCCAATTCGAAACGTTTTGAAAAACGTTAAGTTTTCTCCGATACAGGCCCAGGAATTTGAAAGCCATCCCGATCGTATGGTATGCCATGCCATGATCCAAAGAAAAAAACTAAATCGTTATATTTTTCTCGTTATGATTCCCTTCCACAATGAATTGAGAAATACAATTGTATAACCCATATCTGTTTTTGGTACTCATCCTGTAAATTTTATTTATTCATTTACTCTATATATACATATCAATAATTTACAGGGTGAGTAGCAAAAACAAAAATGATACATATATTACAAATTACAAATATAAAACAATTATTATAAATAAAAAAAAAATGAAGAATTTTATTTGAAATCCAAATGTAATACATAATTATGTACAAATTAATATAATTAAAAAAAAGTTTGTTTTGAAAAATTAAACTAAAATTGAACGTATTACAAGAGAAATAATTATAAAATCAAAATATTTTTTTTTTTTTTACATTTAAATTTTACATAACTTTTTTAAAAACTTTTTACTTTTGCGATTTTTTATATTTTTTATTTGGATAACAATTTACAACCATTTTATATTATTCTATAGATCTTCTTCTTCTTCTTGTTCCTCTTCCTCATCACTAATTGAATATGCTGGATTTAATGAAACTTTAACTTCGACACGAAATAATGAAAAATCGACATTAAAATATGGTATTTTTAATGTTAATACCATACAATGTAATAAACGTTGCAATGTATTACAACGTAATAAATATGAAGCACCTTCATCTTTTGGAAACAATGGTTCATCAAATGATTGACAATCAAACAAAAAATAACCTTTATTAGCTTTACCAAATGCTAATGAACGATGCATACATAATATAACACCATAACGATATTTCAATAAGAAATATGTTAAAGCACGACTTAAATTAAATTCATCTTCTTTATTATTATACATTAAACCATATGTAATATGCATAATATGTATATCAAATCGAACATGTTGCATATTAAAATTATGATTTAAATCTTCAATAGCTAATTCATGATCTTTTCGTCTTATACTATATATACTTTCATATAAATATTTATCACCATTTATAACAATAGTATCAAGAATATCACGATTCCATTCGGTTACACGATATAAACTAGCTGTACAGCATGCAATTACACATATAGCTAAATATTGTTTACCACGTGTTTCAGCACTAAATACAGCTGATAATGGATGTATAGTACCCCATAATGAATATAATTCATTTGGTATTTCAATATCATATGCAAATTCTTTTGTTTGTGATATACCACGTTCTTGTCTTAATATATTTGATCGTGTTAAACGGCTCCATGGTACCATTTCTGGATATATATCTAACCATTTTATTTTTTCAGCTTTAATACATGTTATATTATCATCATCTGGTAATTCATCATCATCAATTAAATCAACTAAGAATTGTGCTAATCTTGTTTTTCGTGTACCCTTCTTATAATTAACAATATCAACAGTATGTAATTTAAATTCATATTGCCAATCTGGATTTGCAGCTCTATCATCAATATAACTTAACATATTATTTAAATTTGCAAATAATACCCATGATGCAGCATTTTGTTCTTTAGTTCTTTTAATACCTTTTGGACAAAACTTTTTATTATCACGATTTTCTTCTTCACCAATATCGCTTACTTCCATTGATGGATATGGATCAAATAAATGATAATATTGATCTTTATATATTGCAAATGTTGTATTTGATATTTGTAATAAAAAATATTTTTTTTTATTATTATTTATTAATTTATTTATAATTACGGTTATAGATGAATCTTTATTAAATGGTGTTAAAAATGCTTTTACATTAACATTAAATATATAATCATCAATTTCCATTTTATTAATACGTCGATCACATGCTGTACGTTTATCTTTAATTTTATTCATTAATTCTAAAGCACTTTCAATAATTGTATCACATCTACGATAATCCCATCTAGATAATGGTTTTAATATTGCTGATAATATAGCATACACACCAGCTACATAACATGTTTTTATATTATCTGTATCAGATGCTAAACGATCTTCTAATGATGTTGTACCTTGAATTTTATATAAACAATCATCTGAACGTAATCTATAACCATATTCAATTGGTTTTCTTTTACGTTCTGATTTCATATAAAATGGACCATCGTCTGGTATAAAATGTAAATAATTTGGATCTTGTTTAAATTTATGCTCTATCAAAGGTTCTGGTTCCGCCTCTTCTTCTTCTTCTTCTTCATTTTCTTCTCCTCCTTCTCCTTCTTCGTCTTCATCATCAGCACCCGGTTCTAAAAAATTAATTAAATAATATGAAAATAGAGAAGCTATCTTAAAAATTTGATTACATGAATGAAACAATAATGAGATATGTTTATGATTCTAATAGAATTATACAATAATTATAATTTCAATCAAGAAAGTTTAATATATTAAATGAAATTATTTGAATCAATTTTCCCAAAATTGCAATCAATTTACTGATATGCAATCAATTACTTAATTCCGCATATTTATAAATTTACTACCTTCAAATCTAAATATAAGCTTTCTTTTGAAGAAAACTGATATTTCAATATTGGAATTTGTTTCAACAGAAGATGAAATTTAATTGATAATTGACGAATTATCTTAAATTGATTCAGATAATTGAATCTTAAATCGATCAAAGTGCGAAAATTTAACAAAAATATATTTAATTTGATTAAATTTCAAATTTATTTTTAAAAACTAAAAAAAATATTTACCTTTATACTCTCCTTTTTTAATTTTCCTTAAATTTTTCGCCATAAGAAATAATTTAACTCGTTCTTTTTCTTGCTTTATTTGCTCATTTATATAATTTAATTTTGCTTCTAATCTTTTATCTCTACATAATTTTTCTGCAACTTCTTTAAAATAAAAATCTTTGTCTTGTGATTCTGTTCTAACTAAATATTTGTCTCTTTCTTTTTTGGTAATATCTCTAACATGTACATTTAATATAACGATTTTTTGTAATGGATTAAATTGTAATCGATTAAAATTTATACGTCGTATTAATTCATTATAATTAACAAATCTCATTAAACATGGACTACCAGATTTAGCACTTCTAAAACCAACAATATCACATGGCAATCCAACAAATAAATAGTAAAAATTATTTCTCCGAAAAACAGCACAACTAAATGTACTAAACATTACTAATAATTTATTTGCAGATGCTAAACAAATTGCTAAAATATGTTTTAATTTTGACGCTTGTCCACTATATAATCTTTGTATTGATGGTTGAAATGTTTGTGAACCAAGTGTTATTTTTGGTATACTACGTTTTAATAAAACTTTAACCATATCACTTAAGGGTTCAAATTCATTTTGTAATATTTTACTTGAATCAATTATAAAATCAATAATATTACTATTCCATGTTGATATTTTATATTTTGATGTGGTTACTGTTGCTAATAATGCTGATATAGCAGCAACTGTAAAATCATTATCATTTGCTTCTAATTGAACTTCACCCCATATAGCCCAATTACCATCTGGTAATGATGTAAAATTACTAGATATTCTTAATTCATCATCTAATGTAATTTGTTTTGGTGGTATCAGTTCTTTTGTATAACTGAAATAATCTTCGCCGCGTTTAATTTTTGCTTTTAAATTTTCTAAATAACCAACATCAGATTTTAATAAAACTTTTCTAGCTTTCATAAAATCATTATTTTTCTTTTCTTCTTTTTTTTCTATTTTTGTCATAACATCACAAATTATTTCTTTAGCTGTATATGCAGCAATATCATCAGCACCAAATTCTGGAAATTTTTCAGTTTCTTGTAATGATTTTAAACTATATGCTTTTAATAGTTCATGTTTTTCAGTTTCTTGTTGTAATCTTTTATTTAAACTTTCTAAAAATTCAGTTTCAGAACATGCTCGCATACATGGTTTAACACTTATAGATGATAAACATTCAGCTGGTACAACACTTGGTAATGCATTTTTATTCATTGGTATATTATCACAATCCAAATTACCACCAACATTATCACAATTAATTGGATAAAATATTTGTAATTTAACTGGATTTTTATCAGCACCTTTTAAATATTTATTAGCACTTAATACATTTATTGATTCAATTTGCATAGCATGTATAAAAAAATTGCCTTCAGTTATCATTTTTAATGCATTATTATAAATCATTTTACATAATGATGTTAATGTTATATGTAATTGTAAGCAACCAGCACCATCATTTTCATCAATTACTTGACCAACAACACCACGTTGAAATGGATCAAATACATAAAAAAATTCATCATCACGCCATATACCCAAATTTGAATTATCAATTTGTAAAATACCATAATTTTCATATGTAAAAAAATCACGTATTGCTTTACCTAATGTTGAATTACTAAATACATTACAATTTTTTATATGACCATTTTTATTAAATGGTTGTTTATGTATTAATGCTCGATATGTACCTAATACTAATACATTTGGTAAATCTTTAATATTCATATCATCTAATTCATGAAATTGTAGAAAATTAGCATAATATTTTGCACCAAATTTAATTAAATTATCAATTATTTGTCGCGGCCAATGTCTTGGCGGATCAATATGTGAATATACAATTGCAATATATGCAACCATAATTGATGCATTTAAATCTCTTCTATCTTTTGGTGGTTCAATACCAATTTTGCCTGGTATTATTGAATAATATTTATTTATTATATTAAAATATTTCGTTTGATTATTTTTTAATTCACCAACATCTAATGGTGTTGTTATTAAACCAAAATTAATTAATTTTAATTCATATACATGATATACATCATTATCATTATAATCACTTACATTTTTATTCATTATAAAATGATAAACATGTTCAACTGAACGGATTATTGTTAATGATGCATTACCATTTTCATTACGTGTTAAATCAGTATCACGTCCCCTTGGATCAAATATACCAAATACAGATTCACATATTTTAAATATTAATAAAAACATATCACCAACTCTAAACATAATATGTGAATAATATTCTAAATATTTTGTTAAAACTTTCAATAAATTTGGTTGGGTTTCGTTTATTCTTTGCGTATATAATTTTGTTATAGCTATTGTTGTATTTTTTTCTAAAATTTCTGGTATAATATCAAAATCTTCTAAGCTATTTGTATATGTTGTAACTGCACTCCTTCCATGTAATTGACAACCAGTACCAATTATTTCATCAATTGTTGATGCTGTCCATGTACCTGGATAAGAAATAAATAATGTAGCATATGCTGCATAAATTGCAGCTACAGCCATTGGTTTTCTATCATCATAATGTCTATAAAAAAATATATATATATATATTTAAATATTATTTTAATACTGTAATTTTTTAATTAATTAATTTTTACTTATTTGTTACATCTTCTACAATTGCTGAACATCCAAATACTATATCTGGTTGAAATGTTATATCTAAATCACTAGGAATTTCAAATATTCTTGGTTTAAAATGAATACAATCATCTCTTATATCTGCATTAATTAGAATTTTTGAAATAATACTGTAAATAAAATTATTGTATATTTTGTTACTATACTAACCATTTTCATCAAGTACCGGTGATTTAAATAAATAACAACAACAAGTGTCTTTCTCAAATTTTTCATCAGCTCCAGCCATTGGAGTTTTCACATATAATTTGTTATCATATGTTTCACATAAATCATAATTTTTAACTGGTATATTTTCTAGTTGTGCTTGAAGTTCACGTGGATTATATGTTGGAAATGGAATTCCGGCATCAAATGTAGTTTTTGCTGTCTCATTTACATAAATTCCGCTACGAGGTCTTCTTAGCGTCATCTTAAATTGAAATTATATAGATATTATAAAAATTTATTAATTATTATAATTAATTTCTATAAATATACGTATATAATATATATATATATATATATATATATATATATATATTTATTTATTTATCAAACCAATTTTTCATAAATATAAATAAAGTATAATATAATTGATTATAATATATGATATCCACTTAACACATTGACCGTATTCGTATATGAGTTTTCTATTCATTGTTCTAAACCGAAAGTAATTCAAAATTAAGATAAAAGTTATATGTAGGAATGAATACGTAGTTAGTAAGCAATTTCAATACTATTTTGGCTTATACATTTACAATAATAAATAAATTATTGTCAAAGTATGTTGCGATATGAAATTTGTATCAATATCTAATACTTTTAAAATAGGAGTTTATATCACAACAGCTAAAACTATATAATTTCAAGAATGTGTAGAAACTTATACATTAATTACATAATTCGGAAATTTTTTGGTAGAAACATACAGAAACCATCGAAAATTTTACGTGCACAAATACTAAATTACGGCACAAGGCTGTGTGCCAAATTTCATTAAAATCGTATAACAATTAATTGGTATTATGCTCTTTAGATCTGAATATATTTCATATATAATTCGGAAATTTTATCATGGAAGAACTGCAGTTACCGATTTCAAATTTTAAGGGCACCAAATAGATTACAAGTTAACTCATGTGTACAAAACTAGCCGCTAATTTTATTCAAATTTTGCAGATTTTTACCTCCGGAAACGTAAATAAAAATTAATTTCATATAACTTCTTGTTATTTATAATAATAGTTATTCCCACAACTCATCGTAATTTAAAATAAATACAAGAGATGTAGGTTAGGTACAAGTGAAAATATATGTAGAATGTAGTTATATATTTAAAGTTATATGTTAAAAAAAAAAAAAAAATGTGAGATAAGATTGACGGGGTAATCTCTAATACGCATAATTTGGTACTTATTTCAAATATTTAAAAGGATGGTTAGTAATATAGACAACAGGATGCTTAGTAATATCTTACATAACTCTTGTATATGTTATATTATATAGTTTGTTTGGGGGAAAGCCTTATAAAGTACCTGGGATCTGTGGGTCAAATTGATTAGAGGATAAAATTTGGCGTTGGCGTTGGTTCGAATAGTCTCTAGTCCATCTTAAGCCGAGAAAAAGCGACAACAGTTATGTTGGACAAAAATAATTAAATGAAATTTCTTAAAAGCATATTCATATAATATTAACTCTATTTGCTAAATAATTTGGACAAATTAGTAGCAAAATAGGGCTTGAAATTAAAAATTTAAGTTAAAAACATATAAAAAAAACTAAGCCCTATTTCAAACAAGAATACACTTCATTAAATTAATAATATTTAAACATTTATTTATAAATTAATATTTATTTATTAAATAATTTAGAAAATAAAAATGTAATTAACATGTCATTTATCTCAATAATTAATACAATATATTCATGAACTTAGTTTTAACTATATATGTAATTGAAAATTCAATTAATTATTCTATTTTTAAAATGAGACTTAAGACCACTTATTAAATCAATTGCTTTAATATCTTCTTGATTTAGGGCAAATTCTTCAAGTCTTTTAACTTGTTCTAAAGCATCGTGATAATTTTGTAATATTCCAGGCTTACGATTACTATAATCTGGAGTTTCATTAAAATCAGTAAATGTTATAAATTCGTTATTATCAATAGAAATATTTCCATCAAAACTGCTAAAAGTATTAGCACAGTTATTATCATTAGGTTGTGATGGTGATGTATCATTAAATTTATCCTCATTCTTAACAGCATTATATATATCATTACTACACAAATTTTCATTAAATCCAACATCTATATCTTTAGAATCAGAATCTGAAGAGCTTAAACTAATTATTTCATCATTCCAATTAAAAATCGCCATATTTTCGTCATCATGATTTAATTCATTTTTTATTATTAAAAAACTCAACTTTTCTTGTATTTCACTTGGTAAAGCACTTCGAATTTCAATAATAATATCTTCAATTTTTAATGAAGTTTTTGGTATATTACCTAATTTCATAGAATATGCTTGAAATTCACGACTATTTTCAGCAGATCTAATGTTCAATACCCATTTTTTTTTATGTTTACATACTTTTTGACGAAATTCTTTATATTGTAAAAGATTTGCTGTATGTTCTGCCATGTCTATAATTTTAGTATCATCTAATGTAATTCCAAGAAATTTATAACGCATAAACCATTCCATAATAATAAATTTAATTGCTTTCATTTCAATACTTTTGTGTATCCTTCCCGTTTTATTATATGGATGTGGTAGAGTTTCATTGTCTTCATATGCTTTTCGGATTGAATCTTTTCGTAATAAAATTTCACGAATTTGTGAATAAGAGCAGTCAAATATTTCAGCTAATTGGGCTGTTCGAAGATGTTGATTAGCTTCACTATAGTTAATAACATTAATCCTTTGAGCCAATGTCAGGCAATTTTTTGTTTTGTAAGGTCTTGGATGCTAAAATTTATATGAATGTTTATTAATTTTTATAATACTCTGTTTAGTAAAATATATTTAACGTACCCAACTTACCTCTGACATTTTTTTTAGTTATTCTGTATAATTTTTTATTCGCAATGAGCACAATAATAAAATAAAATCAACTTATGTTTTAAAATTATATTTTTATTAAATTTTAGAGATTTATGACATTTGCTCCACACACACATTCATGCACAAACTGATGCACGCGCTGCACAACAAAAATGTATTTTTTAATTTTACTACTTTGCCCTATATGCATTAGCAATTACTTGAGTGGTATATAATTCGGTTCGCACGAAAAATAAATACAGAAGTTATCGCAAAACTTAATGCAGTAGTTACTCTCAATTCAACATACGTAAAATCGAAGCTCTACAACGCGATTCATAAAGTTTGAAAAATGAAACTTTTAACGATGAAGATTGTCAAACCAGAAAATTGACAACTAAATTTTAAAAAAAAATGTTATCTGACAAACAAAATTTCTATTTCTATTTCATATAATTAATTGTCTCAGAATAAATAAATTTTATTATTATCATTTATTATTATTTATCATCATTAATTATTATTAATTATTTATTATTATTTTCATCATGGCTTTCTTTGAAGAAAAATTAATAAATTTAATCAAAGAAAACTGCATATTACTTATAAATCTAACAGAAATTACAAAAATATTGAAAGAAAACCCGATATGGAAAAAAAAGCTGACACATAAGAGCTGATTAAAATCAGCTGTTTTATATCATTAACGCAATAACACAACTTTGAGCGTGTCTATATTAGAGCTTCGGTGTTGCGTATGTTAAAAGTAATTTTGGAGTAATATGTATTTGAGAATTATTGCAAGCGTTTTTATATTTAATACGTAACTATCATAAAGTTGTATGAACTTATGCCACTCAATTAACGAATTAACCAACACCTCGCCACAATAATCAGACTATAAAAGCTTAACTCACAATTATGATGCTTTTTGAAAACTATTTACATTTTCGACACTTTTCAGCCACGTACAAATTTATATTTTTTTTTATAAAATAATATTTAATCAATTTCATACAAAACGATACAAATAAGAAAAACAATTTAAATTGTTCATGGAAATTTCTTAATTGCTATGGAAATAATAAAGTTGATTATCTCTCCGCCTGTTACGAGAATTCGTCTCGGCGGTCGTTTCTGATTGGCTGATATCGACGTTGAAGTGTTTCAGCAGGATGTGAAAATTCAGTTTGAAATAACCGCGGACAATTCGTTTTAACAATATATTCATTTTATTTAATAATAATTTTTAAAAGTATTATTAGAAATTACCAATTTTGTGGACGGAATATAAATTTGTTCAGCACTGCAAGTTGGGCTGGCTAGTTTCGGAGCTACTTTTTGATAGTTGCCTATGGGACTGTCGAATTTTACTAGTTTACCTTTTTCAAAATATTTTTTTGCATTATGAGTTGGTATTTTTAGTTTTTCTTCGAGTCTAATTACTTCTTCTCTTGCTTCTGCATTGTATCTCAGTTGCTCTGGAGTTCTTTGGGGTCTAACACATACTTCGTAATTACCACGTTTTGGGCAACGTGCTTCAAAATGTTTATCATATATATGTGAAAAGCTTAATTTCGGGGGAAGATCAATTCTTGGCTGTTTGCCTGATATTTTTTCGGGTCTTTTTGGTATGCAAGGTGGATGAATACATTCTAGTGGGGGTGGATTAAAAACTTCGTCAGTTTCACCACCGCGAAATGTTTTAATTAATTTAGGTTGTTCTACAGGACTTCTTCCAATTGATAGAGGAAGAAAAAGTTTATTAGCCATTATTATTGATGTAAAATTGTATATCCAAATATAATTTTATATTTTTTATGGGCTTTATAATTTTCGGTTTTTTATTTTAATTTATTCTTAACTACAAATTTTGATCCTTACGGTAAAATATAAAATATTGAATAATAATATTTTTGAATTTTTATAATAATTTAAAAAAAAAAGATAATTCGATACTTTTTTTTTTATAAAATTTAAGTTTTTTTTTTAAGTCATGAAATAAAATTTTATAAAATAATATTTCAAAAAACTAAATTAATGCAATTAAAGTTTAATATCTCTGGTATTTCTAGAAATAAGTAGAAAAATAAAATAAATCAATATGACATTTATCATGAATAATAACTGATTTAAATGTTCATATATATTTCAATTTGAAGAAGCTAGTATAACTACATTAATTACAATTATTCTACTCCCGTTGATCAGGCATTCGTAAAAAATTTGGAAAAATTTAAATAATGTATAAAATTATGGTAGATTTTTAAAATATTTTATTATTTAATATCAATAATAATTTTTTTTTTTTTTGTTGGGAAGTATTGATACCTGATTTATCTATGACTTTTTACCTAAACTCTTATTTATATATACATACCACCATGTGGGCAGGTATATGAAAAATTATGTGTCGCTTTACACGTCTTTATTGTGTTTTCTGTTTAAGATTTATCTTTTTCCAAACAAATCGGTGGTTTTATTGTAGCTATAAGGGTCGTATTATTTTAAACGTTTATAGGGTTTATTTTTATTATTTTTTTTTTTTTTTTGTTTATTACTGTCAAAATGATTGTATTTTTGATAATTATATTATACTTTAACTTTATTAACTACATATAACTTTATATATGTAATCTAAATGCATTAATATATAAATTGTTCTTTGCATTAATGTTAAATTCAGAAAAAGGAAAACAGATTTTATTTATGTTTATATTAAATTTTTAGTAAATATAAAAATTAAAATTTGCCGATCTGTATTGAATATATTCATTATTCAACGATTTTTTTTTGTATTGGTCAATAATGTGGATTCATCCAAGAGATATTCTTCTTCCGCCTGCATTTTGGTATAATAATAATAGCAAAATAAAATAAATATATTTCCGTAATTTCTTTTATTTTCATGTTTTTTTTAATTACGTCATAAGATTTTTTTTTTAAAAAAACACCCCATTTTAAAATACATACAATAAACAAAAGAAATCTTATTAATTTTATTATTTATATGTAATATTTATTAGGGTGAATGAAATATCATCGAAATATTTTATTTTACAACGACGTCGAGGACATGGACAAAATTCGTGGTCTTCTTTATTGGTTGGAACATTTGATAGTGTTTTTGACACTAAAACAGCACCATTTCGAATTATTCATCAAACACCATCATCAGAAGTATATTATGGTAAAGTAAAGATTTAAAATAATTTTGTTTACTGTATATGTATTTAATAATTTTTTATATAGTAAATTTAATGTACGCTTATACTTAATTAAACATTTTTCAATTTACTGTATAATACATAATAATTGAATAATTAAATTTAATATATTTTTATAATATTTTTATATTTCGCATTAACATATTTTCTTTGTTATACATTTTCCTTATCAGTAATTTCTAATTTGTCTTTTTATTAAATTTAATGCTTAAACTAATTTGATGTTTTGGTTATTATCGTTTTGATTATTATAAATATATTACAATTGCTAAATATATTTGATTATTAAATATTATACAAAATATTGAAAATCACTTTAATCTCAAATAAAATAAATTTTATGTAATTATTTAGAAATTGCTATTGCACTTACCCATGATGAAATAATTAAAGATTGGGAATATTTAAATACAAATCTATTTAAAGTATTAAATGAAATGGAAAATGAAGAAGAAATAACAAATTTTACAATATGTAAAATTGAATCATTATATGCCTATAATTCAGAATTAAATGATGATAAAGGTGATACAACTGATTTTAAATTATTGGCAGCAAAGTTTCGTAAAGATTTTAATATGCCTGACGAAGAACAACTTGTTAATTATTACTCATGCAAGTAAGATAAACAAATATTTTTTTTATTAAAGATTATAATATTATTAATTTTAATATTTAATTTTTTAGTTATGTAAAAAATAAAATACCCCGACAAGGACAATTGTATTTATCATTAAATCATATTTGCTTTTATTCGTATATGCTTGGAAAAAAGACTACTTTGGATATAAGGTAAAAATAAATTTATTTTTTCTTCGAATATTAACCTAATGCATTTTTTATAAAAAAAGGTTTTCAGAAATAGTTGATATACGAAAATATGGTAGTAATCACATATATTTAAAAACATCGAATAATATGGAATACAGTTTTGGTCTACTATTTAGTTTCAATGAAGCGTATAGTTTAATTGAACAATTAAATAAAATGGCAATACAACAATTGATACAAGTAATTCAAAAACAAAATCAATATCAATAATTGACTAAAAATATATATTTTTTTAGGATCCTGATAGTCCAATATTAGATCATGATACCAAATCATTCCAAACTAATTCAAAAAAATCATCAAATAAATCAATTTTATTACGTAATTTGAAAGCAATTCAAAAATCCGAAGAATATAAAATATATTTTCGTTTACCACAAACTGAATTATTAGATGGAAAAATACAAGGTTAAAAAAAACTAGATCATTTTCAATTAAAAAAATAATATAAAATTAAAATTAAAATTATAGCAAATCTATGGACACCATTTAATAAAAAATCAGTTACTGGGAAAATATATTTGTCACCCAATTTTTTTTGTTTTCGTAGTGATGTTAAAGATTTAGTTAGCTTAGTGATTCCATTCAAAATTATAAAGGTTAAATTTATATAAAATTTATACAATTGCTTATATAAATATAATTGTTAATTTTGAGAATAGAGCGCAGAGAAAAAAGATGATGGACCGAATCGTTATGATAACCAAATAATAATATCAACATCAGAAAATATACCATTTCAATTTTCACATATTATGGATCGTGATGTTTTGATTAATAAGATATCACAATTATTATCTCGAATTCACATGTAAGAAATTTTTTTTTTGTTTAAATATCATTATATATTATATATTAGAAAAATTAAATTTGCTCTGTCTTCTAGACCCAAGGCTAAAGATAGACAAAAATATGATATTTCGTGGTGTAAACAAAATGCTTTAATGATTACATTTAAACATAAATTAAAAGATGATATGATTAAAAAACAAGATGAAATGGTAATTATTTTTATATACAAATTTAATTTAATTTTTAGTTTTATAAAATATGTTCTTTTGGTAGCATCGTAAATGGGAAATACATTTTCGTGAATTTGGACGTGGTATTTCGATGTATCGTACAATCGATATTATTAATTTACTAATTGAAGGTATACCTGAACTTTTGCGTCAAGAAGCATGGTTAATATTTTCTGGGGCAATACATTCTAAAGAAATGAATCCTGGTTTATATGAAGATCTAGTTGAAAAAGTATATATATATATATATATTATATATATTTCCAGTAAATTGGAATTTTTTGTTAATAACGAAAATTATATTTTAGTCAGCCACAATACATACATCAGCACATGATGAAATTGAAAGAGATTTAAATCGTTCATTACCCGAACATCCAGCATTTCAACATCCAGATGGTATTGCAACATTGAGACGTGTTTTACAAGCATACGCATTACGTAATCCTCAAGTTGGTTATTGTCAAGCAATGAATATTGTTTCATCAGTTTTTTTAATATATTGTGACGAAGAGAATGCATTTTGGATGTTAACAACATTATGTGAAAATTTATTACCCGATTATTATAATGATAAAGTCGTTGGAGCACAAGTAAAAATAACACTTTATATATTTTTAAATTTATCAAAATGAATTTTTAAAATTCTTATTTGTCTTTAATTTATTATTTTTTAGATAGATCAAGGTGTTTTAAATGAACTTGTAGCAACACATTTGCCTGAATTACATAAACATTTAGATTATTTAGGAATTATAAAAATGATATCAATATCATGGTTTTTAACAATATTCTTAAGTGTAATACCATTTGAAAGTACATTAAATATAATTGATTGTTTTTTTTATGATGGAGCTAAAGTTATTTTCCTTGTAAGTACCATATATTTTTAGGAATGGAAATTGTAAATTTATATTTTTTATTATTAAAAACAGGTTGCACTACAAATTTTAGAATGGAATCGTGAAAAATTATTATTATGTAAAGATGATGGGGAAGCTATGCAATTGTTAACAGAATATTTAGGCGGTGTTTTTGATCCTGATTATCATTTGGAGTTACAAAGACCTGAAGCTAAACCAAAAGTAAATAATTTCTAATATTTTTAATTTCGATTTTAAAGTAAATTTCGAATTTTTTCATCTTTCTAGAGTCAATCTGTCAAAACATTAATGTATGAAGCTTATACAAAATTTGGTGAACACATTACATTACAAAAAATTGAAGAATTACGTAATAAACATCGTCGTTTAACAGTACATCAATTTGAAACTGATAATGAAAATAGTATCATAAAAAATTTTAAAGAAAATATATATTTTCAAAAAGATGAATTAAGACAATTGTTAGTTGTTATACGTGAAGAAAAGCAGAATCATAAAAAAATACAAAATAAAACCAATAGTTGTTTATCAGAGACACCAATATTATTATCACCAGTTAGTGATTTTGCAAGTGGACGTGATCCATATAATAAATTGGAAGCATATCGTACAGATTTTGATATATTTCGTGTATTATTTTATGAATTAACACCATGGAATAAATGCCAAACAATTGATTTAGCTGAAAAATTGTTTCGGGTATATACATTTTAAATTTTTTATAAACAAATATATTAAAATAAAATTCTTTTAAATATAGCTAACAGATAAACGTAGTACGGGTAGTTTAGATTTTACACAAGTTGTTAAATCAATTGGTATTATTTGTTCTGATAAATGTACAGAAAAATTAAATTTATTATATATATTACATTTGCCACCATTATTAACAAAATCCGAAATTGAGCAAACTAAAAAAAATGATAAAAGTAATAAGGATGGAACTGAATTTGGTATTGAAGCAGAAGATTTTTTTGGGTAATTTAATTAGAAATAAAAAAAAATTATAAAAGTTTTAAATATAATTTTATACTTTTTAGTGATGATCCATTAGAATCTATTGAAGCATTACCATCACCAACGGATAATAATTTTATAGAAATTACAAATGTGAAAACAATAAATCATAATAGTAATATTAATTGTATACAACTACAAAATACATCAAATTGTATAACTCCAAATTTATCATTGAGTTCACAAAATGCAAGAACATCAACATTTTATGTTGATTTACCTGAATTAGGCGCACAAGGACGTCATGAATCAATTGATACATTTTCTGATATAAGTGATTTAGGTGGTAATGGTGGGGGTGGTGATGGTAACAATATAATTAATCGTGCCCATTCAAATGTTGAAACATTATCTAATTTTTCACAAATAAGTGATCTAAATTTGGTTAAATTAGAAAGAACAGATTCTTCTGAATCAAAAAGTTTAAGCAGCCTAAGATATTATTTTGATCAACCCGATTCAAATAGTTCTGCAACATTTAAAACTGTACCCGATATGAAACGATCAAATTTTGAAGCATTATGGAATAGTTTAATAGAAATTCTTGGAATCAATGATGACGATATGAAAAGAGCATGTAATATGATTTTTTTTTTCGAAATATATATTTTATATATCAATTATTATGTACATTTATAGATACAAACTTAATTGATTTGGGTAACACCAATATAACTACAGTACAACGTAAAAAAAGTTTGGATAGCTTTACACAAATTACATTAACAGATGATGGGGTAATTTTTACATAATTTTTCTCATTAATATATTTTTTATTTTTCAATATGTTTTTAGACTGATTCAAATGGCAATTCAGCTGTCGTATTACCACGAAATGGAAATAATGTAAGTGCAGCATCATCATTTGTTTCATTTGATCAAGAACGACCATTAATTGTAACACCGCAACATGAAAAATGGCAAATTGGTATAAATCATTTTATTGCAACTGTTTATTCTGTAAATACAATTGAAAAGTTCTTTTCAACACCAACATCAATTAAGGGAAATATTGAAAAAATGCAAAAAAATCGAAGGAAATGTATTCTTTCAAAATACTAAATATATATGTAGGCACAAAAATATAGAAAAATATAATAATCTCAATTTATATAATTTAAGTTAAAATTAATTTTCATATTTCTTTTTATTGTTATCGATTTTTTTTCCAAAAGTTATTAATGTTTTATATAAATAATATAAAATTTATTTTTTGAAAAATTAATTCTGTTAATATAAATAATGACAGTTTTTTAATTTTTTTTTTAATTACAAAAAATTTATATACAAAATTATTATTGAAAATAAAAAAAAAATATTGTTATCACGTTTTTTAAGTTTATTATTATTTGAACACAAAAATATGTAGTTATAGATAAAAAAGTTATGAAAATTATATTGAAAATAAAAATGATGTAAAATAATTTAAATACAAATAAAAAGAATTATTCATTATTGCTTAAATCTTAATTTTTATTAAAAAAAACTATATTATGTGAAAATCGATATTATCTCATCTGTTCTGCATTTCGAGTGAAAATGAATTCAATATGAATTTCATATAGATATGAATTATATCTATATGAAATTCATATTGAATTCATTTTCACTCGAAATGCAGAACAGAGGCGTATATTCTAATATGTTTAAAAATAAAATATACAATTTTTAGCACAAAATGTTTTATTTTGCTTAATTTTCTTTTTAGTTAGAATGGTGTCACGTCAATTACTTTTCTTAATTGTATATATATATATATATGGAATTCTAAAATAATAAATAAATAAAAATCAAATATTTTTCAATATATTTTTGTTTATTTCCAAAGAAAAAAATATTTCAATATACAATAGATTATTTACAAAATGTTTGTTTCGCTTTCATATTAACTTTTCCATTTAATAAATTATCCATATATAAAATTAAAAATTAAAAAAATTCAAATTTTGATTAAAAAAAAAAGTTATAAATATGACTAAATTAATACATAAATTATATGAAATAAATAATATTCTTTTAAATGTTTTTGTTGTCAAAAAGTAAATAATTACTAAAATAAATAAAATACAATGAAATTGGTTTCATTAATATTAACGCGGATTGAGTTCTTGGGAGATACGAGAATTTACTAAATGTTTGATGTTCTTACAAACTTTATTTTTTATATATTTGCTAGTGATGCAATTAGCTTTAAATTAAAGTAGTAATTTTATGGAATAATTGTTTTAGTAATTGCTTTTATAGGCAAATTAGTGAAATATATTTAATATTAAATTATTTAATAGTTCGACTGGTAGTAAATGTATGGGTTTTTGAGGAATCTATTACACATTACAAGTAAAATTAGAGAATAATAAAATTTATATTTTTTAAGTGTATTAGTTACCACTTCCGTATATATCATGGTGGAAATATTTCCAGCATGAGTATATATCCTAATTTACAGCTATCAAAAATGATGACAATAAGGCTTATGACTATTTTGTCTTCTCTCTCTAGATAATATTTTTCATAATTGCATATTAGAATTATATTGTTGCCTAATGTTAAATAATGAATGCATCTCTTAGTAAATTTTTAAAATTTAAAATATTCAAGCTTTCTACAAAAATAATTTAAAATTGAGTATCAAATCTTTTCCGCATATATTTTTTATATTTTACACAAAGGTTAATAAATTTATTATTTTTGTAGGATATTATTTAATATATATTGCATTTAATTTAAATTTTAATATATTTGTGTAATTTAATTCAAACATTTTTGATCACAAATATTTACTAGAAAAATACAAAAAAAAAAATATTACAAATTTTAACCTTTCGTATTCGTATTAAAGGTATTAAATATTAATTTTTATGTAACAAAAATATAAATCATAAAAAAACGGTTTCTTGGAATGCAATATAATTTGGGAAAGATCGAATTTATTCAACATTCTATTTGATTTGTCTCTAATATTGCTTTTTTTTTAAATTACTTTTTATTTTTAGACTAGAATTATTTAAAAAAAAAAAAGATCTTACAATTATAAATAATATAAAAAAAGAATTACATGACAGAAATTTAAAATTAGTTGCATGTTGCAGTGAATCGATTCAGATTATTTCTGTATTTCAATTTAATTGTTAAAAAGTATAAAATTTCTTTTCAAAAGTTTACCATTAACCGCAATCAATTTGATTTCAGTATTTCAAACTAAATGTTAAAAAGTATAAAATTTCTTTTCAAAAGTTTATTATAATTGTTAATGTGTTCGCCGCCCTTAATCAAAATTTTTCTTTTAATAAATATAATTGCGAGCCTTGTTATATTAAAGCGCTTTACTAAAATTCGCTATTTATCAAATAGTTCAACTTGAATATTTTTATGTAAATCTTTAAATTATTTTAATTAATTACTTAAGTATTATGTATTTTTAATTCAACAATTAATTTTTAAGTCTTTCACAGTTTCTACAAGGTTTATTTTGATTTTCTCTACATGAATAAAAAAATAATTTTTTTTTGTTTTTTTTTACATAAATATGTATATATATATATTTGTTGAAAAGATTTTTATAATTAAGTGTATTTATAAATATAATTTAAATAATTATATATTTTATATATATTATTTATATGCCTATCAATAAAATTTTAATTCAATATTTTTATGCATTTATAGTTATAGAGATTAGTAAAGCGCATAGTATTTATTTAATTTTACAAATTATGAATTTTTATTTACATTAGTTAGTGTATATTTAAAATTAAATATATATATGGTTTTTTTTTATATATATTTTACTTTTTTTTTTAATTAAATAGATGCATTGCATTAAGATATTTAATACTTTAAATATTATAAGGATTCAAAAGTATAGAGAAAATAATTTATTTTATTATCATGCATCACTTGAATTTTATTAAGTAATTAATAATTGCATAAATAAATATTTAAAATGTTGTCTTTTTAGTACAACGGAGAGACAAAAACCGGATAAAATAAGTTTTATTTGTGGTTCGTCAAAAGGGAATGCATCAATCAGTATTAACGTGTATACATCAAAGTAACCAACAAAGAAATTTAAAGACCAATCATAGGATTATATAAATAAACTAAAAGATCTTAACAACAAAATGTTGGATCTTAATTTCGTGGTAGATTTTCAAAACATATCAATTAAATTTTTGTATTTACAAAACTATATTTTAAATATTTAGCTAAATTATAAATTGTTAATTACATGATCAATATTGCAAGTCATATTTGGAATTTCTGGTATACTGATCGCCGAAATCTTGTCAAATAATCATTTCCCTTTTCAAGAAAGGTAAAAAAATTTCTAGCCTTTCAGTTACACACTTGTTAAAGAGACGTTTGTTAAACCAATGTCAAATGTCTATCTAAAAAGATAAACCTTAAAAAAAAAAATTCGAAATTATTTTGCATAAAATAATTATAATAAAATACATATATGTATATGAAAAATATAATTTTCATTTCATTTAGAATTTTACAAAATTTAATTATTTTGAAATTTTCCTAAAATCAATCTACCAATATTTGTGATTTTAAAAATAGTGTTGACTTTTACTTTTGTTCTTTCAGTTTAATATTTTATCATTTTTTGATAATATAAATATATCAAAAATAAAAATAAAAAAAATCTGTATTAATTTTAAGCCCTGCTTAAAATTAGAAAAAAAAAAATTATTTACAAAAAAAAAAAATATAATTTATCGGATTCGTTAAGAGTCGAAATTTACGGATTTTAAATAATCTGTCAAAATAATTTAAAAGTATGAGAAATTACTCGTAATTACTCACATTTTAGATGGATTTTGGCAGGTGTGTCAAATCCGTAAATTCTACACTTAAATAATCCGCCCAATTATATGTAATGTATAAATTATTATCCATCAATTAATATTCAATCTTTTTACAACACAAATGTTTCAATTTAAGTTTGGTTTTTCAGTTGGTCAGATTACCATCACCAGTAACTGTTGTGGTAGCACCATTTTTCATATCCCGTTCACGAAAGAATCCTCTTTCTGTTTTACATTCACGTATTGTTACTGTTTCTAAATTAACTGTAACATCTGTTATAAATACTTGGTCAGTTATTTTATATTTTGGTAACCATAAACGTGGTGGTGCTACTTTGGGTGACATTGGTATAGCATTTTTTTGACTATTTTGTTCTTGATCATCTTGTAAATTATTTTTTAATATATTATTATCACTAATTGTATTATTTGTAGAAGATTTATCAGTTTTTTTATGTCCATTTTCTATATCACCTCCACCACCACAACTATCATCATCTGCAATTCGATTATTATTATGTAAATGTTGTTGTGGAACTGGTATTTGAACACCACCAGCTGATGATGATGGTTGTTTATCACCACCAATAGGAATATCTTGTTCTGGTCGTGATGCTGGTGTTTCTGGTGATAATGGTGCTGATTCATGTTTTAATGGTGTCGATACAGGTGCAGCACTATCTAAACAATGATGTTTAGCTGATGGTGGACCGTCTGGTGATGTTTTAATTGTTACACCAATTTTACCAGATTCTTTTAATACTTCAGCTTTTCTTTTAGTACCAATCATATCTTTACGACTTAATGGTTGATCCTCACTACTACTACTCGATGAATTTGAATCAATATCAGCTGATAATAAAAGTGAATCTTTAAGATTTTGATTTGTTGTTGTGGTCAATGGTAATGATTCAGAACATAAACTTAATAGTGAACTGTTACTTGCTGATTTTTCATGTTTAATTTTTAATTCTTTTTTCTTATCTTTATCCAATGTAAGTATATGATCTTTTTCAGATTCATTAATTGTATCAGCATCATCATCATCATCTGATTCTGGATTTGGGTCACGTTCTTTTTCTTTCTTTTTTGGTCCTCTTTTTGATGGTGTCGTCGTACCACGTAAACTTTGTTCAAATATATCAATTAATCGACGATCTAGAATATTTTCTTCTGGTTCCCAGGTATTATATCTTTGGTTCCAACCTTTCCATTTTACACGATATTCAACTTTACCCTAAAATTTTAATAATATAATTATTTTAAATATGTATAATTAAATTTTAATTATATTTAAATTAATATTAACAAAGTTTACATTCATTATTTGATCTTACTTAAATACCTTAAAGTAAATAAGTATTTGAATTAAAATTTACTTTGTTTATAATAATTAGAAAGTTATTTATTAAAAATTTTAAATAAGTAATAGTTTTGATTTTTCGGGAAAAAGAGTGAAGATTTTAAATTTTGCTGTATGACATTCAAGATTTTTTATAAACACAAATATCGCTAAACAATTTTATTATAATCATAATCAAATTATTACCCTTAAAAATTATCAATTTATGTAAATTAAATTTATTTTAAATTAAGTGGTGTAAAATGGCGACATATTTATGTATCTTTTTAAAGTCTATGTTAACTTAACAGAATATCATTTTGAAAACAAATAATTGAAATTCAAGGTTCTCAAATAGTAAATGTAAATAATGAAATAAAAATCTTATATATTCTAAATATTAATATAATAAATACAAAAATCTCGTTTTGTTACTTTTCGAGCACGTTTTTGTATGATCCTTTCAGCCGCATAAACTCTATCATCACCACTGCCCATATTCATGATTTGTTTGTCAAATTTTTTTTCCCCCAATTTTTATAAATTTTATCGTAATTTCGTTATCAAAATTATCTAATACTGCTTAATAATGAATTGCATTTAAAATAATAATTTTTATCCAATGCAGAACTGCACAATTATTCTTATTTTTGACTGTTTTGGAAAAACAATTGAATTTGTTTGTTTCTTTTCTGAAGGATGAAATACAACTTTATCATTTCTCCACGGAATTTGAAATTTTCACGGTATTTTAAATTTTGTCTTAATAAAATTTAACTTAATATTTAAGTATTTTATTTGTAATTTTATTCCAATTTATAATTTAATTAATTTTAACACATTTATTCTAATTTATTTGAGCGCTATTCTTCTGTGCACTTTTTTTAATTGCATTGTACGCCATTCGCCATTACATATTTAACAGTGATACCATATCATATTTTTTTATATTATATTTATGTCAAATGCTAAATTTAGCAGTATTTTGTTAAAGAAGTATTTATGGCGCAGACGAAATAAAATTTTGTACTATTTTTCTCTTATTGAATTTAATATAGACTTATAGCGATCCAATTAAATGTTTATCAAATGAATAACATTTGATGACTGACTGAATGTGAATATACTATTTACTTAAGAAAGATTATAGAACACTTCTATTTTAAAATTGGTTCTTATAGACATATGTGAAAAATATGCGCACCGAATCATAAATAAATTAATCAAGTTGAAATTATTCACCTAGTATATGTCTTGATCTTGAGTAAAAACTATTTTAAAAAACAGAAACGAAAATACACGCAAAATACTAGACCATTTTATATTTGCAAAATCTAGCACATTCTCCAGTTCATTTAATATCGATTTTAGGTTTACGACTTTTAATGGGATTCAGAAATGCAGCGTAAAGCAGCACAAAAGTTGATCAACTTTTAACTTTCCAAGTATTTTTATAACTTTGTATTGTAGTGATTAGAAATTTTAACTTTTTCTACGTTGCTTTGGATTGTGTTGAAGTAATATTCTGAATCCGTCATTTACCATAAATTATAATCCCATTTAGAAATTTTTATATAATTTCTTGATCAAGTTCAATCAAATCCAATCAAATACACTTATTCATTATTCTACTCTAATCTCTACTTCAGTTTGACAATACATACATATTTACATATAAGCAAAATTAATTCAAATTTGTATGACTGACTGACTCATTGGCAAAATTTAATATTATTATGTTAAATTATTCATTTGCTTAATGAAAATTTTTAATGACTAATAAGAAAATATTAAATTTAGGAAATATAAATATGCATTACAGTGAGAAGATTATTCATATCCAGATGATATTGATGTAAAGTAAACTCATTGGTAATTACTAAGAGAAATAAATAATTAACTCCACATAATGTAATACTTACTTTTAAGGATAATCTTTAAATCTTTGATATTCTAAAATCAAGAAGGATAACTAAATTTAAAATCAATTAAAAATGAAAATACTCATATTCCTATTATTATATCATTTGGGAAAGATTAGAACACGAACTTGTGGAATCTATAAAAACAAATATTGCGTATATGTTGTAAGCTACAAAAGATTAGATTCTGTTGATCAAATATTTCACTGTCAGCTGCCTGCCACTGCCTTATAAGAAACTGTTATTGTTTTGTTTTTCTTCATTATTACATATAATTATTAATTATATCAATTTTTGTATGTTAAAAAATATTTGAATTATTTGAATTTTTCAATTGTTAAATTTGTTTAAATCATTTAAATCCTTGAAACGATTGAATAAAAAATTTCAAATTAAATATAAATATTTTATATTTATTAATATTTTTAAATTACTACATACGAGTATTTTGTATATGTTACCATATAAATTATATATTTAACATAATGTAAATAATACCGTTTTCATATAAACATTAAAAATACTAATAATACCTACGAGCTACGAATCTAATAAATTATTATTTGTAATCAGTTTCAAAAAAGATAAATGATAAAAATTTATTAAATTATATAAATATCATTCAATATTAAAATTTGACAAGGAAATATCCTTCTTTGAGATAATAAAAACATCCTTTCAATTCGATACATATTCATCAATAGTTAATATATATATTAATATTAATAGACAATACATAAATATATAAATATATAGGTCAGTCGTACATGTCAGATTCGTTTTATATGTCAGATGAGAATTCATGACGTAAAAAAGGATATTTTTATATAAAAAAAGAAAATATATGTATATGTACTGTGATAGTTGCATTTTAATTTAATATAACTAAAAATTTATAATCAGTGTCGTATGAAATTTATTTTAATTTTTTATATTTTTTACACGTAATATAAAATTAATTTATAATATAAATATATATAAAGATTAAAACTTTATTTAAAGGTTTTATTTTATTAAATAAAATTTGTGTTTAAAAAAAAATTACGTATTGAATTTTCCAGAACGAACAACATTCAATATAAGATATAGTATACTATATAAGAATTTATTTATTTTTTATTATTAATTTTAATTATTTATAGTAAATAATATAAAAGAAAATAATTAAAGTTTAAAATCCAATTAAAACCCGGCTTTATTAAATAATATAACACCAATTTATAATAGATTTTAGAGACAACCGCAATAAATTTAAATGCCTTATTATTTTATTAGTGAATAAATTTTTTTATGTGTTTTATTAAAAATAAGAATATATTAATATATAAATATTTATAATATAAACTAAATAAAGTAAATCTAGTAATGAATTTAACAGCTGCTAAATAAAGGTGGGTAAATTGCCTGACAAATTTTTCAATTTTCTTGTTATATATTGTCAATTGCTACGCTTAATTACAAATGTATTCATCAAAGTAACGTATTGAAAAGATGGGTATATTTATAATGTTTATTGACATTTGAAATTTTAAACATATTTGTACTAAAAAAATTATCAAAAATTAATTCTGAATTTATTAATACTATATTGTTTTTTACAAATCTATTTATGATATATGTGAATTTGTAATATCAAATTTTTATAACATGTCCAGTAAATTCATTTAAATTTGAATACAATTTGAATATTTTTAGAATAATTTTCTATTAAAATGATAAATTTTTTAATAAATAATATTAAAAATAATATTTATAACTAAATTTTAAATTACATCTCTATATCTATTTTGCTTAATTGCAGAAAATTGATGTCATTCATTATCCTATTTCCTGCATAAACAAATAAATTTGTAGATTATATTACTGATTTGAGTCCTTGCTAATTCCGACTATATAAATTATTTATACATACAAAATTCTTAGTTCATCAATTTCGCCAAAGATGGCATAGTTATTATAGATATTTATTCATTATCATTCAAACAAAATAGAATTTTATCGTTTACATATTTAAAATTTGAAAAAAAAAAACTAAAAATTTAAATTTAAATAAAATGGCTGGTGAGGATTCTATGAGTGATGATGTATTTGAATCAAATGAAGAATATGAAAAAAGAATGAAAGATAGACAACAAATATCAGCATCACGTGGATATCCTGGTTACAGACCACCTAGAGCAGCAGTTCGATTATATGGTTGGGGTAGTGGTTTTGATAATAATTCACTTAGTTCACCATCCGATAAAGAAGATGACGAAGATACGGAAATTGATGGCTGGAAATCATATAGATATGATGAAGTTGATCCTGAATTTAATCCTCATACAAATCATAAAGTAAATAAATATATTTTCTATGAATAAATATAGAAATTTGTTATGTTAAATAATAGTTTTGTTATCATTTATTAGACAATATTGCTTGGTGATTCGGGAGTAGGAAAAACATCAGTACTTATGAAATATAATACTGGTGAATTTAAATTAGGATGTTTTTCGGCAACAGTTGGAATAGCCTTAACTGTAAGTAATTAAAAATTATATATATATGTATGTATATTACTAAAAAGGCTGTTCATAAATAACGTATACAGACAATTAAGGGATGAGGTGTTTCCAATTGTACGATTTATTATTGTATATGTATTTAATTTTGTTTTATATATTAAATACCCATTTCATTTTTATAATATTTCAATGTTTATGTTTATTTGGGTGACGAAGAACATAATATTTAAGAGTATTTTGATGTTTGTAACAATGTTCCAACATCCAAAAATGGTGATTATTTATTTTATACATGATTTATGAATAGCCTATATATTTTTAAAAATTTAATATATTGTAACCAATTTTAATTATTTTAAATTTAATTATAATTTTAAGCTTTGAAAACGTAATTAAATTCTCCACTCTTTCGAAAAACTAAATTAGTTTTGATATATTTTCTTTTCCTGAAATAGTTACAAATAAAATATTTTTACTATAGGGTAAAACCACTTACAATAAAATGTTTTCCTTCTATATATTTTTGTGGCCAAATAAAACAATTTTTTTTTGTTAAATTTGAATTAAAATATAAAATAAAATAAACTTAAATAAAAGGAATTTATTATTGTGGTTCCAATTATGGCATTGTGTTATATGAAGAAAATGTCATTACAATAATTCGAATTTTGTATATAATATTGTAGAAAATATATATATGATTAAATATCTTGTGTCATTTATTTAAATAGTTTAAAACTTTAAAAACATATATCAAATTGCAATAGAATGTCACAAAACCTGTATCCTTATGCTTAAAAATGGAGTGAACAACGAAAAAAGCATAGTAATAATGTCTAACAATATTAATTACTCTTATAAAATAAAATTCGAATTTGTAGCTTTTATGAATTTATAATCGTTGAATTTAATTTTGATATATGATCGGCTTAGAAATATTAATATTGTTGGATAAATTTTAGGAAAATATACTAATATAAATAGCATTCAATTGCAAGTATTATAAATTATAAAATTTTATTATAATAAAATGGAATATTGTTATTTCAAATTGTCTATCCGAACAGGAACGAGATATATGATAAATATAAAAATTTATTTAGAAATCTTCATAAAATATTACGTTTTATTTTAAATATTTAAGAAAACATAAAAAATCAGATTTTTCTAAATATTTCAAATATATTAAACTTAAATCGCTGAAATAAAGGATTATCTTTCCAAAATAATGAGGACTCTGCCAATATTTAGAATTTTGCTCATACTACACTAATTTCTTTCAAAAAAAAATAATAATATTGTTTTTCTTAATACAGTATATTGTAAAATTTAAATATACTACCATCCAGGTAATTAAAATATAACACGTTTTACTAAAAAATTGTTGATAAATACTTGTATAATATTTTGTAACTCTATACACACTTTTGTATTTAATATCTACATTTATCCTTGAAATTTAACAATTTTGGTTTTTACAGGATTTTCAGCTCATTTTCAATTAACACATAATATTAGTGTATGTGACCATGAAATATTATTTCTATAGAATAAATAAAATCGTTGTGGTTACACAGATTTTGACGTTTCCAACAAAATTTTAACTTAAAAATAACAACAAAAAAAAACATTAAATTATTGTTAAAAAAAACATATGTAAAAGTTTGTTAAATTGAAAAACCACAATTTTTATTTCCTATATTTTTGGATAAAATTATATTTTTATTTATTTTATTCTACATAGTAAATTTTAATTAATTTTATGAATATTTATGTATACAAATATTACTATTACAATATCATGCGAATTGACATGTGACTTAAAATATTCTTCAATATTCTAAGAAAATTTAATGTTAGTATCTACAAAAGTTTTATGTCTTCAAATATTTTAAATTTTATATAATTTAATTTCCTATACAAATCAAATCTAAAAAAAAAAAAAATTATTCTAGCAAGCATGAAGACTAAATCCTACGTAAATTTTCAATCAAAATCCTAAGCTTTTGTTCATTTCTTTATAGATAAAATAGATACCATAACATATTGGAAATATTCAAAAAAGAAAAAAAGAAAAAAAAAACTGTTAAGAAAAGATTTTCTTAATATTGAATAAATCGAAAGGACTTCCTTTTTTAAACAAACTCCAAGATTTCTCCACTTTTTTATGTTTTCACCAGTATTACTACAATAATATACAAGTTTAAGATACTCTGCAGTGTCAATATAACAAAAAAATTTAACGAAAGAATAGAAAAGTTAAAGATTTTTTTCTTTTTTACTGATGGTCCTTTCAGCAGTAATAACAATAAAAAAAATCTATTTATAGTATTGTCAATTGCGACATTATGTTATCATCATAAAATGTATATATCAATTTTTAACAACATTATATTTTTTCGAAATGAAAATTCATATAAGGAAATGGAAAAACCATAATTTAGTAAAAAAAGGACATATGTATATGTAATTCTTTTAATATTAAAAAAAAAAATACATGAAAAAATTACGATTTGTTATTTTCTAATTTTTAAGGGGAAATAAAACTACCTGAAATGGAAAAGTGCAAAGTTGGAGATAAATAAACAAAAGAAAATTTTCCTCGACAGTAGTAATTTTTTAATTACTGTTTACGCAGTTATGATAAAGATCTATATATAAATGATATTGACATTCAAATAAAATGTTTTAAGATGTTTCTTTATATTTTACATAATTATGTACCAAAGCAAGTAAAATTTTAAGTTTTTTCACTGGGTGATTTCTAAAAAATAAATACAGAATGAATTTAAGTTTACTAACGTTCGATTTCACAGTGGAAACTTAAGCCTTTGTCAGAGCTTAAGCTTCAGTTTAACTTATTGTCTGGTACTAGTTTCGCAGTGCAAACTTATAGATAACCCTTGTTTAATGTAAGGTTTAACTTAAGTTGTAGATGGATAGAGCTTAAGTTTCACTTTTGACATTTTTTATTATTAGTTTATTATACCCAATACAAATTCATATACATTTAAAAGTTATTGGTAAAAAGTTATTACAAAATAGCTAAGTTTAATGCTACGTTTCTTTTCCTCCATATTATAAATTTTGTTTTTTATATATAAAACACACACAAAAAATAAAATATATATACGCACACTGACTCAAAAATTTCAATATTACATTACTTTCAATTATCATTCACAATAAATTTACATTTTTTGGTTTAACTAAGCTTATGGAAAATTTAGATTGAGATTAAGTTTGAGCTTCCACTGTGAAATCCGCCATAAGATTAATATTTTAAAAGCTACCTATAAGTTCATAAAAAATAAATAGGAAAATGCTGCGCAAGTAAATTTTCTTTACTAATACATATCATGTTTAAGAGTTTTGTTTTGGTTTCTATATTCATCATTCTCCAGGATGCAAGAGCTTTGAGTTGGATCTCAAAATTAAGATATAACCGCTCTTCAAATATAATTGTGATGAAGTAATTTTTTTTTGATGAAATACTTGTAAATTAGTCTTGAACATTGGTATGAGTGCATTTGATCATTTCTACTACCCTATTTCTATTCAGGAATTTCTACTATACCTTGACAAAAAAAACTTTACTAACAATATTAAAGTTTTTACAAAATATTTTAATGACAACTTTGTAAAAATGTTTCAAATATATATAAAAAAAATATATTTATTTCTATTTAATAATTACTAACATAATTATAAAATTGATATATAGTAATAAGATTCTATTTCTATAAATATTCAGTATAATATTAAATTACACAAATAAAATTCTCTTTATATATAATAAGATCATATAATAACCATTAGTCCCCATTTAATTATATACCTTAATTGTTGGGTAATACAAATTATAAATTAAATTTAAATTGCCACGAGTTAATTAGTTATTAGATATTTAAATAGTAAAACTAAAATATTTTTATGATCATTTTATGAATTTATTTTCCTAGAAATTCAAAAATCAAATAAATTATTATATATTTTATTTTATTTTTTTTTGTACCAGAAGGACAGAAGCCTTGAATTACTTATCGTTCTTATAATTAATAATATAAAACATTATGATGTGATATTGTATTTCTATATATCCTTGATTTGTGCGGGTTTATTAATTAATATTTATATATATTATGTTATACATAATTACATATAAATATTTTAGCAACTTTTAGTATACTATTCCTGTAAATGTATTGTTTTAACATTATCGGTTTAACAATATATTACTGTATACACATGATACACAGAAACATATGGTAAATAAATATATATGTACATAAATATGTTATAATATTTGAACTTCAAAGATTTTTCCTGCTATTGATTAATGAACTGATGATTTATAAAAAAATATAAATCGTCAGCACAGTATTTTAATGGAAAATGGTTTTTTAAATTTAAACATTTAAATTTAAAACATAATTTTCAGATTATATTAATTATATAACTACAATTAAATTAGGTTTGATTAATAATAGACAGGCTTAATTAATTAAAATTATATAACTATTATTAATTATTGGTAAAGAAAGTAATATTAAACAAAATTTCAAATATTAAAATTTCTGTATTCTCCTATTTATTATCCATCTTCTGGGTAAAAAGTATTATATTGAACGAGTATATTATAAATTTTCAACATAATCAAAAATTTTCATCTGTTTAACTAACAAAAGCTCTACAATTCACTCACTATGACCTTCGTATTTCACGGGTGATCGTATAAGTGCATCTAATATATTAATTTTTTTTGGTTCATTTTCATTTAGAATTGTTCTTGTATTGAAAATGACATAGTTAGAAGTGTTTAATGTTGGATTCACAATAATGAAAATTACGTAAAGCAAATCGAAGATAAAAATAGTATTTCAATTATCAATGAGATGCAACGCTGAACAGTCCACTTATATATTAATTTTGGTAAATTAGAGAAATTTTTAAATTTTTACATTTCAATTAATACAATTTGGATTAACATCTTCTTCTTCTTAATATTTCTCTACACTCTGCGAGTTGGTCATCATCACATTTCAAATTTTTACCTCAGGATATTCTTCTGCCTACAATTTGAACATGGAGTGCAACCTGGAAAATTCTATATTTTTCATTATGCATTATGTATCCCAAGAAGACAGTCTAATATTATCGTTTTAACTATATTTACATCAGCTGGGCGCTTAAATGTCATTTAAAGCTTTAAAATAAAGTTTCCTTTCTAAATTAAATAATTATAATAACTTTACGTTACGTTAAATTGTTTCAACTCTGCTTTGTGTTGCGAAAATTTTATTGTGAATCCTGGGTAAAATAATTTTCATATATATACCGTATATCAAATAACAATTCTAGAGGTTGAATTATAAAGTTTGCCCTAGACCTTTTAGTTGAATAACAACATACTTAAAAAAAATATATTTATATACATATTAATGTGTGTATTCGCCATCATCAGAAGTAAATATAAAATTGCATTTATAAGGTTACGCGATGTGAACGTATATCAGGTGTTAGACTAATTAACAAAACAAAAAATATTTATTGATGATGGATTTATATGAAAGAAGTTTATTAATTTATATAACTTGTAATTTTTTTTTTATCAAATTTCTATAAAAAATATTTTTTATTTTGTTTTTAAAATTAATATTAAATTTATTTTGTAAAGGTGCACACTTATTAAAGGAACATTTGGGGCAAATACCTATACAGTGTCGCCCTTGAGACGAAACAACCAAAATACAATATTACTTTTTAAATGTAAAAACATAAAAAAACCTCCATTCATCCGTGCGTATAAAAGTATATATATAAATATCTACATATATATATTTATTCATATAATAAAAAAAGGGCTATGGGGTCCTTTTAGTTAATTGTATTGCCCTAAAATAGAATTTTGATAATTTAATTAATTATTCCATTAAATATATACCCAACCGTGAGTGCATTATAAAAGTTGTTTAATTAATGTTATAATGTAATATTGTAAGAGAAATATTTTAGTTTTAATTGCATGGTAGTTTTATATAGTAAAAATATTATTTATTTATTTTTTTAAAAATAATATATTATATTAATTATTATTTCAATATTTAATGTTTAGTTTTATTTTATTTCACAACCTCGTTAACAAAATTTTTAATTAAGGGAGAATTTGAACAAGCTCCACCTAAAGTTTGAATAATTTGCCGTCCATCATCAACGAAAGCACACTGCTGACTTGCGGTTTACACTAGACTTTTTCTTGATCAGAACATTTATGTTCTGTCTACGAAATGTCAAGTGTAAACCAGACAGAGCTTCTGTTTCGACAGAAAAATCACGATTTTTCTCTAGACAACTTTTCAGATTTTTTTTGACATTTGTTAATTTGCAAAGTTAGACTTGCTCCTGAAATTTAAAATTTAATTACTTTGCGGTGATTATTTGAGCGGAACATTTCTGTCAGACATTTATGGCTAGTGTAATCACAGCGTTAGATTTTCAAAAAACTTGCATAGTCTAAAGTCTAAAATTATATAATTTTTAATTTAATTTTGACTATCTATAAATGTCCAACATTGAATGCTAATTATTTTAATAATATCGTTCGATTTTTATATATTATATTATATTCTTAAAAAAATTGGTTTTAATCTTTATCTTTATTACTTAAAGTAACGTGTTGGTAATGCGCTATAATGTAATGTATTTTGTCACAGGTTAAATTCCTGATTCAACGATTAATTAATTGTTAAACTGTTTTAATTGTAAATTGCGTAATTAATGTGCGACATTGTGACATCTAAGGCTTTGCAATTATCTGATATTACCAATCTATTAGGACAATCTGTTCCATTGTATACACTCCACATGGAAATATAAAACCTCAATGATAGAGGTTTCATGACATTTAATTGTCATTTTGGACTCCGAACCATAAATTTCTTTGCAGCGTGACACATTTCTTCTCAACTGTTACCATTTTCCCAGTTTTAAAATCACACTTAAGTCATTTAAATTAAAAAATTATATACAAAATAAATTTAATATTAATTTTACTGATACTCATTTATAGATGTCACAATACACAATGTCACACATTAATTATGCAATTTACAATTAGCTCCATTCAACAAATTAACGAGTGCTAAGTCTATAATTAATGCAGGACAAATTATCAATTTTTACTCATTTCAATCAAAAATCTGTTTATTTTCAAATTTATGAAAATCAATTTCCACTATATTTTAAAAACTCTTTTTGGTGATATTGTAAAATTGGAAACTAATTTGTATACATAGAAAAATTATTTATACTGCGTCTGTGTGATTTCTATTAACCTTCCATTTATTTATTAATATACATATATATACAAACATATATTTTAGAGATACTATTTTTATTTGAGTTTCTTTACTTTTATGTTGATTTTTTTTTAAATAAAAAAAAAAGGATATGAACCATTCAACATCCATTCTGGGATTTAGTAGCATGTTAGATCAGCTATGTTGCAGATAGCTTTTTATATTAGACTTATAAATATATTTTACATATATGTATAATATAATATTTATTACTAGTTGCTTTTTGTAAAGTGATAAAAAAAGTTTATGTTAAAGTAAATTTTTTTTTTTTGAAATGTACAAATGTGTAACAGGTGTCTCGAGTAGTAGTTATATAAAAAATAGTGAAAATTTTTAAAGTTTTTATTTTTATTTTTAAATAATATTAAGAGAATATAAAAATAATTTATTTAAATTTTATTTTTATTTGGAAATAATAATATAATATATTAAATTAATTTATATTATACTTTTTGGAAAGTGTGAAAATAATTTCGAAAATTAAGTATATAGTTAATAATTTTGAAATTTAAAATTATTAATTTTATTTAAGTTATTATTTAAATTATTACAATTTGTTTTTTTTTTTTTTTTACGTTATTCCAATTATTTAATGGAAAATAATTTTAAATACGTATAATATTTTAGATTTTGAAAATTAAATATAATTTATATAATTTAGACCTGGATCTTCAATTAATTGCGATCTTATTTGAATATTTATTTTTCCGAGAAATTAATTTAAAACTACGTAATGTGTTTACTATTAAAATTAAATTTTGTTCTATTTAGTTATAAAGTATTTTAAGGAGCACCAATTTCATTACATCAATCAATTTATATTATACGCAACAAAATCCAATTTTATTTTCGTTCTAAAAGTATAATCGCATAACTACATATTTAAGATTAATGCAATCTGAATGCAATTTTCAAATAAACTTTTATATTTATGTTATTATATATTTTATAAAACGTGTGTGAAATGATAATGTAATGAAATTGTATTATAGAAAATAAATCAAATTATTTTGACTGTTAAATTATATTACAGAAAAAGGATAATGAAAAGTTCGCTAATTCAATTTTATTGTATAATATAGTTGAGTTTTTCCATAATAAATAATAGGATTATAATTTTATTATAGAGTTTTTAAATGATTTTCAAAATCTATATAGTTTTTATTTTATAAAATTAGTATATTTTAATGCCTTAAAAGTATATAAAGTTAAAATATAATTAGAATTATTAATAAATTTATAAGCAATAACAAATAATAATTTTTGAATAATAATTCAAAATTTATATACAATTAGTTTATATGTTATAATAAAATTTCAATATTTGTATTAATTATTATTCATATTATAAATATCTAAGTATAATTTATAATTCTTTGAAAAATACTAATTAAAATTTATAAATTATGTAAAGTTTACTAAGAACTAGTATTATATTTTTATGTTTTATCAATGAACAAACAAATAGAAATTATAATTTACAAAATTTCACTACTATACATAAATACATAATTATGAATATAGAAATATATCTGAAAATATTAAATTTATATATAATTTTACACTTCAAAAACATTATTTATAAGATATTCAAAATAAAATGTATAAAAAAAAAAAAAATATTTACTTTGTGCAAAATTTTGGTAATTAACTTAGTTTTTTTTTATTATATCTTACGAAATTCTAAATATTGTTTTAGGGATGTTAAATAAAATAAACATTATAATTACATGTACGCAAAAAAACATATAATATTATGTTGCTATAATAATGTAATATAATTCATGAATTTAAATTTTCTTCACTATAAAACATAAAGAAATATAAAAGAAAATTTTCGAAAGAAAATTCTTAACATTAAATTCGTGGTGGTTACTATAGCAAAAATAGAAAAAGTTTTATATAAAAAGAGTTTATTTTAGCAGTTTTATTGCTATTCGTACATTTTTGTTTTATTGAACTTATTTATGTATTATCCAGAAATATTTATTTTGTCTGATAAAATGATTGCCAAATATTTCAAGGATATAAAGTTCAATATTCTGATTGTTGATTGTAAAAATTCTATAGCAATATGTGAAAATATAAGAAAAACAAAATAAGCAAAATCGGAATAAAAACATCAATCATTTTTATTCAATTATTATTTCGAATTTGTAACATTCAAAAACAGCAATAAATCAAAAAAAAAGATCAATTTGAAAGTACAATTTAAATATTGCAATTGATATAAAATCTTAATATTTTATATTACTGATATTGTGCCTGGTTATAATAATTCTGATCGTTGTTTCTTTACAAAAATGAAAAAAAATCTTTTAACAAAGTGTTAAATTTTATAATTAAAACTAAAAATATTATGATAAGAAAATATGTAAAATAAAAATAAATCACAATTTCATCACTGGTAACAAGTAAATCCAGAATCTTGATTCAAAAAGTTTTTAATTTCAAGGCTGAATAAAGCTAAAAGTTAAGACTTTTTTTTAATATTATTACGTATCTTATTTGTAGATAAAACTTCTTAAAATTAGTAATAATATAATATAGATAAGTAGCCAGATACTAAAACTTTTTAAATTAGCATTTCGTTATTATTTTTTAGTAGATACTATATAATGAAAAACTTTATAAGAAAAAAATAATCATTTATGAAATTTTCTTTGATATAATTCAAGAAGTTAATTGATCAAAAGAAAATTTTCACAAATTTTTTATGTTATCTATATGGTTGAAAGCACACAGAACTGGAATTATGTTTTCTTATGGTTAAAAACACTAAAAATTCATAAAAATATTTATGAGAAGTATATATAGTAAAATAATTTTTACTTTAATACTTAAGAAGGAAAACTGTTATAACTTATTTCTAAAAATCTATATAGTAAATTTAAAAAAAATCAAGTAATTATTCTGAAAAAAAAAGTTTATTTAATTTTAATATCTTTATATAAATTTTAAATATGTTCTTTATTCGACGTAAAGATTTTTTTTTTTAAAAATATTATTAGGAATTCAAATTACCAATAATAACATATTTTCAACCCCTAGACTTGCTATATAAAAATAATCTATAATTTTTTTTTCACTTAGTAAATTGCTATGCTACCAATACCAATTATACTACAGTACCAATTAAACTTTGTGGTTCTGCTGAACTGTTATTGTAATAATCTAAATACATTTCTCAGAAATTTTATTTTGAAAACATGATATATAATAATTAAATTTTACTGAAAATTATTTTCAGTGAAAATTATACATAAATATGGAATATATTGTTGAACAAAGTCCATCAAATATTTATATAGTCGCTGTAATGATTTTTAATTCAATTTAATTTAATTATATAAAACTTTATTCTCTATTGCAATTTACATAATTTGAAAATATTGCATAAATATTTTTCACAATTAAATTAAATATAAAATAATTTAATTATTTGTTACGTAATATGATAAAAAACATGTCAAAGGATATGCTTTTGATTTCTATATATACAAAACAATGATTGAAAACAAATTATATTATTAAATTAAAGCTTGGGTTACAATTACAATGTATATTCGTCAGTTCAGTTTCGAATCGATTGATGGTTAAGTTTTTATGTTAGTTTCAAGTTTTGCTTTAGTATTTTTTTTGTGTTGTTCATTTAATTTTTATTTTGTTTATTTAATAATATAACTCCGGACAAATTTTAATATCATCTATAAAATGTTTGTCAGCCACATTTCATCTCATATATTTTTTTCTGAAATTGTCAAATTTAATTTCTCTTGCCATCCATTTACTTTAGTTTGCATTCGTACGTATAAGTTAAGAGTTTAATCATTCCAAACTCTTTCGATTCGATTCGTTCCGAATGTAATATATAATTTAATAATATTACATTATATAGCAACATATAGTATATGTTTTTCTGAGTATCCACTAAATTGATTTTCCATATAAAATATATGAGGACGTCAAATTTGAACTTTAGTGAACGAATCGATACTGAACTGATCGATTTCATTGTAGCCCAAGCCTTAATATCTTAAAAAATTAAATAATAAATAAAATGGAAAAAAATTATACATTTTATAATAATAAATATTTTTAATAATAATAATGTTATATATTTGGCAACTCAACATCGTGTACACTTTCAATTATCACTCCTACATAAAGATACAATAAAATTAAATCAAATATAATATACGAAATAAAAATTATCACAGTCTAGAAAAGAATGGCAAGCACTCAATGTATAAAATAAATTTTATGTAATACCGTAATATAATAAGATTTTATTTCAAGTCCTGAACCAAATTAAAAAAAAAAATATATAAATAAATAAATTATATTAACAGCGAGGATTTAGGTATATACAGAAATAATAAAAAAAGGACGTTTTCTTTTTATCATAAAAAAGTTTGTATATATGTATATATATGTATATTTATATATATATATATATAGATATCATAAACTATAAATATAATTGTATAAAAAGGACTTTATTTAAATTATATTTTAATCACTTACAAATTCAGGTGAATAGAAAATTGATTATAATTATTTTAAAATGAGTAAAAAAAAAATTAAAACTCGAAACTGGGGTTACGTAAAAGATGTCATCATTTTGTATAAAATGTTATACAATTTGTAATTGTGTATTTATTATAATATTGATTTAACTTTCATTGGATGTTAATGTTATTGAATAGTATCCTAAAACATTTTTTAAGCATATGATTCTAAGCGCTTATTTCTATCAATAATTCACATAAAGTCGTTGATTCTTCAAAAACCATAAACTCTTATGAAAAATTACAAAATCTGATATATAAAGTAAAAAATCAAATGTGTCTTGATCAATTTCACATATTTATATATAATTTAATATTTGTATGATTAGTCGATTGCGTGGACACATTAGTGCTATTTGAAATGTGACTAGGTTACTTATTGAACTTACCGACACGATACTTAACTAATCGATACAAACTGCTCCCAACTTATTTATCAAAGTAAACAAATACTATAGTTGATACTAAATTGATTGTTAATCAAAGGATGCTGGCAATTTATTATGCTCGATTTTCACCCTTCTATTTCGACTAGGTATAAGTAATATATTTTTAAAAAAAAATTGATATAGAATTTCTTATTATTTGCAATAAGGTTGTTTTATAAAATTGAGTTGATTTAGCAGCTTATTACAAAACTTTAATTGATTTTAGAAAACTAAATTGGTTATCATAATCCTAATTAATTAATATAGTGGTAACAACAAACAATGGTTAGTCAATATATTTTTAATTGAGTAAAAAGGTTATTGCAAAATTAATTTGTTAAAATTAAATACTTATATAAAGGATATTTTCTAAAAGGATTATTTCATCATAAAGGAAACTAAAAATAATTTTATTTATAATTAACTCTCATTTAAAAATATTTTTTGTTGGCTATATTATATTATAGCCACTTAAGAAAATTTATTTCAAAATGAACTTATTTGACTAAAACCATAGAAATTGTATATTATATATAGAACATTGTTCTAATAATGTGTTTTCAAAAAATAGATTATTTGACTGAATCATTAATTAAATCTATTATTTATATAATTAAACTGTTTAAAAGATTTTAATATTCATTCAAAAATGAGTGTAAATTTTATAAATAGACGTAATAAAAACAAACACAAACATAAATAAATAAAAGGATTTTGTTTTTTTTATAAAATTAATATTAATAATAAAAGTAATAAAATCATTTTAAATATATAATATAGAAATTTTATATTCCAAGATTTTACAACAAATAAAGTCTTTTGAAAGTCCTTTTTTTTTGTTTATTAAATCTTAATGAATATTATATAAATTATTTTTTAATTAAAATTTCGATATTGGCTGTAGATTTCGTAACCGACCAATTCCAATAGAATAATTCAACTAATTCTAAACTGATTACAATTACAATTGGTACAATTCCACGGAGACAAAATGAAATTCTAATATAAATGCAAAATTTACTGGGACAATTTCACTATGTACAATTGAAATGAAAAACGATTCAACTTAGATAAATCATTTTTCAGATATTTTAGGATTTCCAACCTGTCCAGAACAACAATTAAAATTCCTAACTTATAAAAGAAGAATTTTGTATTCTTATGAAGTGGAATTGTACTGAGTTGATTTGAACCAGTCAAATTGTGCCCACTGGAATTGCGTTAAATGAAGTGGTCCTATCTTTTATTATAATCGAAATGATGAATTTTCAAAAATTTGTACGTATGTACATATTTAAGTTTTATATATAATATAAATAAGATATTTTAAGAATAATCATACCGTACTAAGAAAAAATTTTATTTTACTCATTTTTATTTTTTTTTACCTACTACTTAAGTTCTAAATGAAAAATTTGTTGTTTCTATGGTTTAATTTTATTTAAAAAGGAGATAAGCAAGTTTGGTCGATAAGATATTTATGTAAATTTTTATTAGGCAATTGTTTCTTTCAGGACCTGTTGTCAGGTTACCTTTAATGAATATTTTTCTTTTTTTTCTTGTTTATTTTATTTAAGAAGAATAAAGAAAAACTGATGATATTAGAGCTTGAAGGGCTTTCGTTTAATATAATTTTTTTTTTGTTTAATTTATATTTTATTTATATAATTTTATTTTTTTGTTGTTTTATTATGGCTTGTTTTTGGAAAATATTTTTTTTTTCTTTTAAAAGAATTTTTTTTTTCCTTCTTTGTGGCCATAAGAAGACAAAGTAAAGTATAAAGTAAAGTAAATTATGTTAAGGTTAATGATAATATTGGACCTCTTTTAATATCAGCAACTCAGAAAATAAAACAAGGGATTTATCAATCTTATTATATTTGATTTTATTATTGCAAATTATGATAATATTCAAGACAATTTTTTTTTTTTTTTTTGTAAAATTTTGGTCTTCTTTTAAGATAATTTAGAATCCAATTTCCAATTAATGTGACGACAAAATATTTTGTATATCATTTTATATAAACCGTTTCGTGACCGACTTAAATATAGTAAAATTTTGGTATTTTGATTTACTGCGATCAAAATGACTACAACAATGTCTATTTCACGTCAATTTTCCGAATCTGATCATATTATTCCTATTCCTATATGCTTAATTCTTCCCTTCTTAGAATATATGTTGTGCCCTTAGGTCATCATCCCACGGGCAGTACGATAGAAATGTAAGTTATTAATTTGTCCTCTGGCCGTAGCTAATTTAATACATATGAGAAGATGATTTTTTTCTGTTGGTCATTTGAATTACATAAAGTTGGAATGTATTCTTGTCTGTGAAAGAAAAAAAAATGTAAAATAAAGAAAAATCTTTGGAATAAAAATATTTCAGATGTCGCGAAACTGTTAAAAATTAATCTTTTTGTTAGAATTTTTTATTTAGGAATTATTATTTTTTTTATAATATTTCTTTAATATTAATATTTAATATTTTTTTTAAATTTGTTGAGTTTAGTTTACTAAAAATGTTTACAAAAATTAATTTTAAATATCTTTAGTTATCAAATAGAACGTGAATAAACTAAAATAAATAAATATATTAGACTAAAAAACATAATTATAATTTAATTAAAAATTAATAAAAAGAAAAGAAAATGTGATTTTATTCGGTATTAACATTGTGACTTAAGTTTGAGCTTAATTTGTTTAAAATAAAACAAACTTTTAATCAATAAATATTAAATAAAACTAATTATGAGTATGCGACGTCAATCAGTACCAATTTTTGGTCCATCTGTAACACCACACAATACACCAGTATTACAAAGAAGAGAATCATTAGTTAAACCGACATGGCATAGTGTATTACCAGGTCAAGTTTCATCAGAAACTCTTGAAAAAGTTAATATAAGTAGTGGTAATAATGAAATCCGATTACATCAAGAACAAAATGGTATTATGGTAAATAATAATACAACAATTCGTTCAGATCTTAAAACAACAAGAAAGCAAAATGAAGAATTTGATTTATTCGCCAAGGTGAATATTTTCATTATATAAATGTGTCTGTTTATATTTATTAATTCATCATTATTTTTTTTTGTTTTCTGTTAATCAATTGAGTCCTTACTCTGGATTCACAATGAAAATATTACAACGCAAAGCAAAGTTGAAGCAAATTAACATAAACTTATTATAATTTTTTAATTAACAATAAAAATTTATTTTTAAATCTTCAAATGACATTTTTTAAGCTTAGCTGATGTAAATATATTAAAAACAAGAAAATTATGCTGTCTTCTTGGAACACATCATGCAGAGTAAAAAAAATATAAAAATCTTCAGATCGCACTCTAATCTCCAAGGTAAAATTGTAGGCACAGAAAGCAGAGGCAAAAGAAAACATCTTGGGTTCGGAATTTAAAAGATTGCACAAACAAGATTAATGAGATTATGGTCAACCTCCAGAATGGAGAGGAATACAAAGAAAAAGATGTAAATTCAAATTGTATTTCATCTACTTCCATTTTCATTTCATCTATTTCTAAAATAATTGAAATGCAACAATTTTAAATATTATTTTATTTCTCAAAATTAATATATAATTAATTGCTTTACGTTGACTTGCGTCAATTTTAACTTTCAATTTTGCTATACGTAACTTTTATGTATTGTGAATCCAGCATTAAGGGTAAAAATTAACTTGATATATTTATTTATAATTCTTCAGAAATAAAAACATTTATATTAAAAAATATACTATAAATTTATTTACATCTTCATTCTGAAAAAAAATAAAAACACTTGGAACAAATTATCTTTTTTTTGAGTATACTTACATTAACAAAATTCAATTTAAATGATTTGGTTTTTTTAAACTAAATAAAATTTAAATTTATATTTATTTTATTAAAATTCTTCCAAACCAAAATTATAATTTGTTTTTCTTAAATTTTAATTTCCGTTTCAACATTTTTTTAACTGATATCTGAAAGATGATAACAGACAGAAGTGTTAATATTTTCAATTCTGATATTTATTTAATATCGGGAAATTATGAATAAAGAAATATTTAGGTTATTAGATAGCTTCCAATTTTACATTCGGTTTATTACTCCATTCTGGAATGTAAGGCACTATAAAAAACTATAGCTTGTTTTATAATATCTTCAATTTCTCTGACCAATGCCAAGGAAAATTTATTAAAATATTTGATATGGTAACAAAGAACAACTTCGATATGGTGTGAATATTTGATATGGTAACAACTTTACATTTAAAAATTTAATAATAATTTTCATTATAATATTTTCAATTTCAATTCAACTATAAAATACTATATTAGAAAATTTCCCTCAAGTTGAGACAGATCGTTTTTTTTATTCACATTCACACTATGCAGTGCAGACTGCGTAGTGACTGTTAATATTATTATGTATATTGTGGAATGGCTGAAATAAATATAGTTTTCAAAAAATGTATTTACATATCTTACAATTAATATTTTATTAGTTAATAAATGAAATGTAGATTTGAATAATCCCGAATTTCAGGATCCGAAATTATGTTAAAAATTAAATGCTCTATTTATATTTTTTTCTAAATTAATTAACTTTTGTATACTCTGGATAAATTTTTACATCTAATTTCTGTAAAAATTTAACCCTTTTTAAAAACATATTACAATTCCAGAATAAAAAAATTAATTGTATAAATCCTTAAAATCCATATATATAAATTTCATCCATAATTATTGAAATAAAAATTTTCTAACCCAAATAAAGTTAATTGGAAAAAACAGGATATAATAATTAATTGGATGTATGGTCATTATCCTTGTCTGAAATATTTTAAGAAATTTATTTAACCATTTTGTGATTGTGATACATTTCAAGTCTCTATTAAATATGATTGAATGTTTGTGTCTGTATAGTCTAAGGACTACTGTATAAATCTTATACATTTTTGTATTATATTTAATAATCAACAGGTGATGCTTCTTGGAGATTCTGGTGTTGGAAAAACATGTCTTTTAGTAAGATTTCGTGATGGTACATTTTTATCTGGAAATTTTATATCAACGGTCGGAATTGATTTTAGGGTGAGACAAAATAATAATAATAAAAAGGAGCCATGAAAGTTTAAATTATTTTTATAAATTTTGTATATCTAAATACGATATTTTATTACGATTGTATTCCAAAATAAATTTAAATGTTGTTCGTTATTTTTTTTTTTTTTTTGTGTTTCGTGTTATTTTATTTGTATGAATGTTTGTAAATTTTCATTTTGCCTATATGACATTTATATTAATGTAATGTTCTTCAATATTTTAATATATTGTGAATGGTGAATGTGTGTGTATTTAATATGTATATGTGTTTAATTTTAAAATCTAATAAGATTATTTGTGTATATTTAAAAAATTTGAATTATAATTTTCATTCTAAACACAATTTTTATTATCTTATTTGTATGTGTGTACTTTTTTGAAGTCTCAATGTACTTTCGAATCCATAAATTTAAACCCTAAATAATATTTAGGGACAACATAATTATACAAACAAATTACAATTTAAGGAAATGAGGAAATAAAACCTACATTTCATAAAAAATTGCGATAGAATTAAACTTTTGTTCAAAATTATGTAATATTTGAAATATAAACAGGTAAACGCTACAAATGAATATTACAAATGCTACAAAATAATAGCTACAAATGATATTACAAAAGCGTACCCTCTGTAATTCATAGAATTTACATCTAATAGATTATATTTTGAATTTCTATAAAATTATGTATATAATTTTGTAAATTCTACGAATAAAAATAATAACATTTTTTTTTTATCTTTTATTGTACATAAAACAATTTTCAAAATCATTTTAATAATTTGAATATTTAGATTGTTTTTTGTATACATTTTTACATAATAAATTTTATTTTTTCTTTGTTTTAATTTTGTTGGTTCGTAAAAAATTGTATACAGAGTGATTTAATATAAATATAATTTAATATTAAAAAATCTATATTGGAAATTATTATTTAGTATATAAGGCTAATACGCAACAATTCAAATCATAATGAAATATAAAACATACCAAGAAAGTAATTGAAAACAATATTCTTAATCAACTCGTAATCACATACCCCAAAAATAATAAATTCAATTCTTCTTAAATTTTATTAAATTAAATAAAAAATAAATATTTCTAAATCTAGCACAAAAATGATAAAATTGTGAAAAATTGAATTTATTATACATTTATAAAAAAATTTCAAATACTATGTGTAAGATTTGAAATCTTTATAATTTCGTCTTTTTTTTTTCCTTACAAGGGTCATATAAATAATCAAGTAACTATGATACTATAAATAAAAAAAACTCCAGTCTCCTAAATAGAGTAAAATATTTGTGGTTGGCATATAAATAGAAGTCTTTTAAAGCTTCTATGGTAAAAGTCTATACATTAATTGTATAAAAAATATCGTTAAATAAAAATTATTTACAAAAGTATATAATAATTTTATGTTTTCCACGTAAGAACTTTTTCATTTTATTATGATCTGATAATTGGACTTATTACAGAAATCTTGAAAAATCTTTTCAATGTTGAAGAAGTTGATTATGGCTGGAATAATATATTTCACATAATAAAAAAATTATATTAGATACATATATATATTGAAGTTAGCATTAATATAAATAATAAATAATAAATTTTCTTTAAATGTGGACTAAGTTTTGATGTCATTTGTACATCTAAAAAAAATCTGAAATAATGACAATAGACCAATTCTACTATTTAGAGTGAAATGCTGTGATGGGTTGAACTCCAGACCGAGGTATCGATATCACTATAAATAAGTTGACTAAGGGGTTGACGTAGGGGTAATAAAAAAAATATCAATATGTTAGACTGGGAAAATTGTTAAAAATTGTTGACAAAAATTGTTTTACTATTAAAAGCCCATTAGATTGAAAAGATTCTTCACTATAATAGAAGTTATGTTTCGGAATCCATTTAAAAAAATGTGGGTCCAAGTTCCAAAAAAATGTCATGAAACTTCTATCATTGAGGTACAATGATCCCAACTGGAGTAAACATGGAAAAAAAAAACAATTATAATTCACAATTCCACTGGGATCAATTCTACTGTAATGAGATAATTTGATTAACCGACAATATTAAACTTAGACAATTTAATCTTAGTTAAATAACAGTTATCACTTTTATAAATTTTAGATTTTCCAGGTTTTTCCAAAACAATAATTACAATTACAATTATGATTATACGTCTTCATATAAATTGAACAAGTTGAATTGAATTTTTTACCAAATTGAATTGTTAATTATTCTAGTAGAATATGTTTAGGAATCGATACAATTTATGTTTTTTAATAAACAATTTTCAATATTGTATTATTTTGGGAAAATTTGGTTTTATTCAAAATTTTAATTGATCACAAACTATCAAAAGTAAATTCATTAAAAAGTTTTTAATGATAATTTTAAATGAATGTTCTTTTATTAAGCAAATATCAAATGACAAATTTTTTTTTTATTTATTTCTGCATAAATATAATAATTATTATATAAACATGGAAACATATAGTTTTTGAAAGTTATGGTTTTCTTTAAAACAATCTTACTACAGTAGATACAAATATAAATTGATTTTTAACACAATTTATATTATTTGCGGATTATATAAAAATGATTACATGAAAATAAAAATGAAAACTTTTCAAATAAATTGTAATAAAAAAATCCCATTATAAATTCGTAAAAAGGAAATATTTCACTTTTATACAGAAAATTTGAAAAAAAAAATATTATTAAAAAGCACTGAAGTTGAAAATTCCTACGGCAATAAAATAGATTTTATTGATAAAAAAACGGAAAGTTTATAAGTAAAATTTTCATTTTTATTTTGTTACTAAATTCGTACAGAATATTTTTTTTTTATTATAAATTTATGTCAAATTCATGAGTTAAATATTTAATGTATTACAAATATCTTTCATAACAAAAATTATTTTAATCAATGTAGTCAATATATTTGAATTTAAAATAGCATTGCTTTTGGCTATTTTTATGCTTGTTGACGTTTTTCAATAAAATTTCTTTTGATGTACTTATTATATAATTTATTATGTAATATGTTTTTATTTGATAAAAATAACGAATAAAAACGATAATTTCTCTAAAGAATATTTAATTACCAATTCATAAACCCTTAAGGTGAATATTTATATAATCTTTTCTCTTTATCATTTCAATTAAATATTTTGTAAAATGAAAAGAATCTAAAAGAATATATTTTTGTTGAAATATAATATATTACAAACTAAATATACTTTTGTATCCTGTGGATACACCAAAAGCATTAAAACCATAAAATTATACATTTATGTTTTTGTTTATTTACAAATTTGAATACAAATATGTGAAGTCAATTTTATAGTTATTAGATTATTTTTTCGGCTACTAAGACAGACAGACAGATTATTTCTTTGAATTCAGAGAGCGAATTACAAAATGCAACTTTAACATTTAAAATATATTCACTTTTTGACTTTTGATGAATCTTTACTCACAATGATATCTTATAAGATTTTCAAACCCTTTTATTATGCTAGAGTACAAAATGCATTATGACAACTTCTTGTCTAATGTCTGTACATCTGCTATTATTTAATCTCCGGATCTAGTAGAGCTACTAACGTCATTCAAAAGCTAAAAGTTTCTAGTTGATATATGTAGATTTTGTTTAGGGATTGCATATTCGAAATTCGAAATTCGAGAATTCCGGAATTCGTTTTCATAAATATAGTTTCGAATTCCGAAAATTTCCCAGCGAATTCCGAATTTTAAATTTTTTTTTTTGTGATCTCTCCAATTTTTAAATTGTGCTTTCGTTTCTGTACATATTAATATTCTACACATCTACATTCTATAAAGAAGACATAAAGAAAGTTGCAGAACAAAATTCAATTGAATTTATCGTCCAACGTCCAACATACCGTCCAGCTCAACTCCACAATTAACAAATCGGAGCTTAATTTCAAAAATTAAATCTGAAATGAAATTCTTTGAAGATAACGGAGTTCGTGGCAAAATATTAGAGTCCGTCTACTCATTTTTGATTTTGATTCCGCCATCGAGCGTGGAGTCCGAGCGAGCCTTCTCAATTGCAGGTAACTTTTGTACAAAAGTTCGATCGAGACTCGGAGACGCAGCTTTAAGTGATCTCTGCTTCCTCAAAGCATATTTTAGGCAAACAAAATAATTTTTTATTATTAAATGATATGCCATATTAAAATGTTTCTGTACTAATTGAATTTGTGGAAATGATTTTATGTTTATATTTCATTTTAAATAATATACGGTATTTTTAACTATTATTATATTGTTATGTACTAATTGAATTTAGTACATAACAATATAATTTTATGTTCCATTTGTATTTAAAAAAAAGTATTTTTTATGCAATAAATAACAATGAATTATCTCAAATAAGTTATTTTTATTATTTGTATAGACATAAAAAAATTAAAAATATTTCGGAATTCGACCGAATTCCGAAAATATTTAATTTCGAATTTCGAATTCCGATTTTTTTATTTTCGTCAAAATTTGCAATCCCTAATTTTGTTCTATGAATTATTAGTACTTTATGAACTAAGGAACCTGAAACTGTGCTACTTAATAAGATTTTAATTTTCAGGATAAATTATTTTAGTAAAAAGTACAAAAGTCCAACAGATTCGAGTCTATCTAATTTTACTTTTTTGAAATATTGTTGATGTCATTTGTTATTTGCTGGATAAATGAAATTTTTATACATGTTGCACATCAAGGAAAATAACTAATAAATATTTTATATATTTTTTAGAATAATAGTAAAAGGACAAAAACTTTTACGTTGATATTTTTTTTTAAAAGCTTTCATTTCTTAGCTATTATTAAAACAGTATAAATTGAAAACGATCTTTCTGTGAATTATTGTTATTGAGTTTAATTTGGAATTTTATAGTATTTCATTCAACATTATAAAATGATAAAATTGATTTTCACTATTTTAATATTCTGTAAGAATACCATTTAACAAAACATACCAAAAAATATAGAAAATATGATAAGAAGAACTTTGTATAATATTCAACTAAAATATCTAGTAGAATAGAAATCTTTATACTATCTTTTGATTTAAATATACTTGAACTATTAACAGATCGCGTTCATTCGAAAAGTATAGGATGAATTGATATTATTGTTCTGTACAGGAATGAAAACTATTGATGAAGTTGTACAGTCGTAGTGGTTATTTTAAGGCTAAGTACGTGTGGCAAGTAAATTACCTCTGATTTAATACCAACCAAAAATATCTTTAAGCAAACCCTTTAATTTATGTACTTATTTTTTCTTATTATATTATTTTCGCTTGATCTTTCATGTATAAAAAAATGCAGATTGATGAACAAAAAAAAAATTATTATTATGTATTGACAACTGTTTTATTATTGATTCATTTTGATTTTGATTTACGTTTTTATATTTGGAATTTCCTTTTAAACTAATATTATTCAATGTTTATTTATTTTATTTTATTTTTTTTTTCGTTAAGAAAATCAAAAATAAATATAGGATCCATAAAAAGTGAAACTAAGAAATAAAATAAAAATATTTAAATTTGTATTATTTTTTTAAAGTAGGAAAATACGATTTATTGGAAAATTATGTAATTTGTTTAAAGAAAATTATTTTCTAAAATCTGATAAATATCAATTTTAATGAATAATATCAAGTAATTTTGACATTTTTCTAATCAGAATTATAATTATATTTAACCAAAATTAATTATAAATTCCAGCAATGTTTAATAAATATACGTCTCTGTAATAATTTCCAAACACTTTAATATTAACAAAATTTATTGGATATTATTTTTAAGAATTATATAATTTTCAAATTAGGATAAATATTTGAAAATTGTTAATTATAGTGTTTCATCAAGTATTGTATATTAATTTATCACAAAATTATATAGTTAATTTATTTTCAAATTAATTAATCGATAATTATATCTAAAAATAATTTACCCCATTATTGACCTTCTTATCTGAATAATATAAAAATGAAAAGAAGTTCCTTTATAAATAAAACAGTCATCTTTACATATGCTTGTTGGCTCTATTAATTGAATTCTGTTAAAAAATTCATTAAATATTTTTTTTCTAATTTTTATATATTATTAACATGGAAATACTTTAGAAAAAAATTAATAATTAAGAAACATTATTAAGTTTTTAGAAGATTAATTATGCTTGGTTTAGTTATCAATATTCCATAAAATAATTTTTATATTTTATATTTTTTTAACACTCTTATCAAATTTAACTGGTAACTTTAATCCATCTTTACTCCTTAAAGTACTATTTTTCCTCCCTGCGTGTTTAAAATTTCTTGTTTTTTTTTACTAAACACCATTTTACAAAATCATTGTATTGTTTTTCGTGATAAAAATCTATCCTTGAACTGGCTCTCCAGCTAAATCTATACTTTCAATTTTCATATTTGAATTTTTAAATTAATTTATATTTTATAATTTTTTCATTGGCATTTACAAAAACTTCATGTAGATTTTTTATACTAAATAAATTTAAAATATTTACTTTATAAAATGCATGAAAAATGTGCATTTATACCTTGAAATGAATGAAATATAGTACCAAAGAAGGGACTAAATGCCATTATATATCTCGTGAGATTAAACTTTCTAACTCGAGATAAAAAGACGATCTTTAGAGCTTTAGACCCTTGTGTCGTAACTCGTAATATGATTTTATTTTAATACCCAGGAATTATAATAATAATTTTCTCGATGTTTTAAAACTATCCCATTTTAATAGTTATAATTTTTTGTTGATCATTTAGTTGGTTTCTATTAATTATTTTATAATTTATTTCACTTTAAATATGAAATTTTATTTCCAACTGCCTTTATTAAAGAGTATATATTTAGATTAATTTAAAAAAAAATCATTAATTCCTTAATCCTTAATACCAAGACAATATATTCTGAATTTTTTGCTGATTTTCGATCCCACAAAAAGCAATATTTATCATCTCCAGTACATTTTTCTCGTCGTAATTATAATTTATTCAAAAAATAATTCAAACAGCATCAGTAATATGTACATTAATTCTTAATTTTCGGTTATATGTAGTTGGTGCTCCTGAAATTTGGAGTCTATTATTTTCAGTTAATCTTCGGTTGAATTACTCAATATATTAAACATTATCAAATTTCACTACTAAAACCAAATAAGGAAACAAAGCGAAAAGGTAATGAGTTTGTTATTATGGGAGCCACACAAAATTATCGTAAGAGCAGCATGTGTCATATGACTTGTGGGTTAAGAATGTCTGGTTTGGTTTTAAATTATTTGTTTCCAGTTTAATAAAGTAATATAAATTAATTAATTTAACATTTTCATAATATCAAACTTTTATGCTACCTACATAAAAACTAATTATTATATTTCTATTCATTCAAAATTCTAAATATAAATCTTCATTAAAATTATTCTGTCATATTTTATTACATATATATATGTATATATATTGTTAATAATTTTTATGACAATATTTTGAATATCAATTTATAAAATAAATAAATAAATAAAATATTTTAAAAAATAATTTGAGACAAATTTAATGTAAAATTATAAAATTATTAAAACTATGATTCACCCAAACTCTATGGAGATATTGAATATAGATTTTCATGTTTTGTGTACAGAACGTGCTGTAAATCCCAAAGGCTTTTCTCTACAATTTTCTTTCATATATTTTTGATATAATATACACAATTTATTGCCGCTATAAAATTTTACCCTTCTATAATACCATTTTTTTTTTTCATTTCAATGGTTTCAATCAATCAATAATTTTATAAAATTATATATAATATGACTATATAAATAAATATTTTATAATATTATATAAAAGATAATTAATTGTTTATTTATTTATTTTTTTGGATATATTGTAAACGTTATCAGCTTTAACCAATTGTATCAAATTCAAATATATTCTGGACACTTTAGTTCTCATATTTGTCACAAAACTTATGGATATTTTAGAAAGTTAATTAATTTGTAAACTAAACTGATAAGAATTAACTTCCAAATTATGTTATACTAATCCGATAATTGTATTTTTAAAAGAATTTCGAAATTGCACATAAAGAAAAGATATGAACTCAATTTTAATAAATGTCATTTAATAGTTGATTTAAGCTATTAGAAGACTATATTATTTTTAATACTATTTTCAAAGACTTCATTATCCATGCACATTTGCACTACTTCTTTCAAATATTTAAATTCGAATATGAAGACTACTTATTTTTCTAATGGAATCTGGTTGACATCTCATTTAATGTCAGTGCTCAGTGGATTACTTGTCTTTCACAGGCATTTACCTGTTAATTCCACTAAAATCGGATTGAAATATTAAAAAAAAAATTGTGTAATTTTGGGGGTGGGTCGGCGATTATGAAATATCAAGAATTCAGAAACAAAATTATGGGTTATCAACTGTACAATTTTAACTTTCGCATTGTGTTATTTTGTAGTTTTTAGCTGTTTTTCCGGCAATAAAAAATGAACTGACAAAGTATAACCTTAATCTCTAAAAAATCGTACGTATTCAATATAAATGGAATATTTTTTTTACCAATCTATTTTTGTGTAATTTAAAATCTTATAAGCTTAAATTGGCCATAATCGATTATTTAATAGATATATGTATTATTTTAATTGATATATTACGCTTTTAAGAACTAAGGTGACTATATATATATATAAGTTTTTACTGTTCGTTATTTCTTACTTCTATTATATAAAAATATGTTTTCCGAATTTCAAAATAATCTTTTTGTTACTATATTAATCATAAATTCTATATTATAATAATAATAATAAATAATATAATATTATATAAATATATATTTATATTTTTTCTTTTTTTAGAATAAAATTGTTATGGTCGATCACACAAAAGTAAAATTACAAATTTGGGATACAGCTGGCCAGGAAAGATTTCGTAGTGTTACACATGCTTATTACAGAGATGCTCATGGTAACAAGAAAAAAATTCATTATTATAAATTTATAATACATATTATAAGTATCCCATTGAAATCCTTGAAATACTATTTTTTTTCCCTAAAATTGGAAAACTTTTTTATTTATCTTGAAATGAGAAAAATCTCAAATATAAATAAAAATATCTAATCTTGAATACAAAAATGTTTAAATAACAATTTAAAAATAAATTTGATATACATATATCTTTTTATATACATATATGCGGTTTGAAATTTAAATTAATTTTTTTTTTCATATTTTAATCTACTAAAACCATAAAATATTATAAAAGTTTGTATTATGCTTAGCATTTTAATTTTTTATCTATCCTTAATGTTATAAGGATTAGTTAGACTATACATACTTGTATACTTGTATTCGTATATATGTTTTATATATATTTAAAAAATTTGCATATAAATTATTGGGATGTTATGGAAGATATCGTACACTTGTATTTTTAGCTCCAAATGTGATAACACCTTTTTTTTTGTTGCCTTTGAAGTGGAGAAAAACACTTGTTGTTTTTTTGGTCGGTTTTAACAAAAATTCAACAAAATAGAAATTTAAAAATATGGAATTAATTAGTATTTAAATGTTAAAATGAAAAATGGATTAAATTTTAATTAATCGATTACACAAATATTAAAAAAAATATATATATATATAAAATTTAAACTTAATTAAAGATAATTACAAAAATTTATATTTTCTATCAGTATTTACCAAGTTTTTAAAAAAGTTTATAATTTAATTATGAAGTACTTAACTATACTCTTAACTTAGAGCAAGAATTTTCTAAATAAATATATATATATATATGTATATGTATAAAAAAATAATCCTTTAAAAAAATATTTTTCATCTCCAAGGAGATAATTTTCCTTTTCACGTGTAACAAAAAATTTCTCATAAAAATTACTTGATTAAATCCCAGCTGAATAACACAAATCTGAATTATAAATACTTCAATAAATTTTTAGCAATTAAGTTTAAAAAAAAAAAATTTAACAGTGTTCAATGAACACTTTTTTTTTCATTCCCTTATAAAAAAAAAAAAAATTCCAATATGATAAAAAGTATCATTAATAAAAATATTTCACCTTTAAAAAATCTTTAATATTTTTATTTTTTTTTCGTTAAACTTTTCATCATCTATCAGCACTTCTACTTTTATACGATGTCACAAATAAAATAAGCTTTGATAATATAAGAGCATGGTTGGCCGAAATTAAAGAATATGCACAGGACGATGTTGTTATTATGCTTTTAGGTAACAAAAAAAAATTGTATATATATTTATTTTTAGAACCCTCTTCATATAAAAAGTTAAAAAGTTTTCATTTTTTTTTTTTTTATTAATATTTCAATTTTTTTTTTATATATACATCAAAATCAATTCTCTGTGCCACATAATTCTGGATACTATTAGGGAATAAATGTGATTGTGATAATCATGATAGAGTGATAAGACGTGAAGATGGTGAACGTTTAGCTAAAGAGTATCGTGTTGCATTTATGGAAACATCAGCTAAATCTGGTCTGAATGTTGAATTGGCATTTTTAGCAGTTGCTAGGTAAAAACAAAAAATTACTTTTTTTCTTTTAATAATATTATAAACATTTTTATTAGACAATTAAAATGTAGACGTTCTACTTCAATTGATGAGTCTAAATTTAATGTACAAGATTTTGTTAGGGAACAAACACATCAAAAACAAACATGTCCACCATGTAACATGTAATATTGTATTTAATTTTTTAAAGTATATTTATATTATTTTAATTATTTCAACAACAATATGGCTAATAAATAATTTATAAATTTGAGAAATTTGATAACTTTGAAAAATTGGAAAGTAAAAATTGAATTTATATGGAAGAAAATGGGGGCCATAAAAAAAGATTTAATTTTTTGATTGATAAAATGCGAAAAATAATTATAATTGGAAGTCAGAAGAACGATTAAAATATAATAAATTTTTGATTATATATAATATAATGGGATTATATATAGAAAAAATATCAATTTATAAATTTATTAAATATTAAATAACCAAGGTTTATTTATATAATAAACCATAATATTAAATATTATGAAATATTTATTAATGGAATATTAATAAATATAGGTTCAAGGGTACAAAGTATAATTTTTCATTATTATTAATTTTTATTTTATTTTTAATATATTTAAACTTTGAATTTTGGTCTGGGCTGATATTTTATATATTATTTATTTTTTTTGATAAAAATATACAACAGAAATTAATTAAATAATTTAATTCAAAGCTGTAAAATTAACAGAATATTAACAGTATAAAAAAGTAATCATAAAATTTATTTATCCAAGAACATATCTATTAAATATGCTCAGAATCTGTAATTAATATAATAATTAAAATGTAAAATTAAGTTATTTATAAATAATATAGTAAAATATAGTAAATGTAAAAAGAAAATATATTTATATATTTAATACTGTAATATTGTAAAATAAAAATATAAAAATCATACTGCAAAAAAAAAGAAGTACCAATTGTTAAACATAAGAATCATTTATAATATATATGTAATAAAACACTCAATCCTAAATTTATAAAGAATATATAATAAATTGTTAGAACTTTGTAACTTTATTGTGTAGAATCTATATATATTAAAAAATTATGATTGTTAAACTAATACGGATCTTTTCCACTCATGTTTAAATTTCAAAAAACCATTTTCACCCTATTGTAGTACACGTTGTGTAAAATAAAACTACCAAAAATTGTTAGCATAGAAGACTAACCATACCACTAATTGAATTAGTAACTGATGGTTCTAATTCTACATTTTATGTATTTAAAAATATATATAGATTAGCAAGTATATAGCTATAAAAAGAATTAAACAAAGCAATGGAACTTTGATATAATAAATAATAAGGAAAAATTAAAAAAAAAAAAAAAAAAATAATAAAATTGTTTTGCTCACTAACATTATTCTGATTAAATATAATTAAAATTTTAAAATATTATTTTTAATTTAGCTAACCATGCTATCATATTTAAAGTTTTACAATATGCTAAAAACTATGATGAAAATTGGAAATAAAATTCAGTTTTATTTTTTTTTTTATTTTTTTTTTTTATAATTTCCTCTCTACTAGAATTTAAAATTCTAATCTATATAATCAGAATAAAATAAAAAATAATATAAATAAAAATAGGGAATTTAAATGTTTTGTGATGTAATAAGGAAAAATGATTTTTTAAAATTTAAAAAAAATTTCTGTTAAAACAATTTTTTATGTTTTTGTATATATGTATTATTTATAATTGAGAAATTAATTATTTAAGTAAATATATTAAATATACATTTAATTTTAAAAGAATTAAATTTAAATAATATAGGTTAATATTAAAAACCTTAACTATTACAAATCAAATTTGAAAATATTAATTGGGAATATATTTTTAGAAATTTGAATATGGAGTTTTTTTTTAATTAATTAAAGGAAATTTTAGCTTATAAATTGAAATTTAATTTTTGCTAAAATTATAATAAATTCCAAAATTATTTTTTCTTTAAATAATTATTACATACATTTAAGTTTATACATTAAATCATCATCAATTCATCATGAATTTTACAAATTCTGTTTTTATAGTTAAATTTATGCTTTATATTAAAACAAAATTTGAATATGTATTTATGTATAATATCGTAACGTCTTTTTTTAACAATATTTGTAATATTTTTTTTATATAATTATGTATTTAAAAAAAAAAATATTTATTACACTTCATACATCATGTATAAATATTCTATACTATAAAAATAATAATCATCAAAAGAATTATACATTTCAAGTTCAAAAATATTTTTAATTTACATACTACATTCACATGTAATATATATTTATATATACTATATTACATAGTAATTATTAAGAAATTGAAAATATATTATTGCGTTGAATACATTCTGTAATTCATTTATTTATTTTTTTTAAATTAATATTATTTTAAAAATATTTATAAAATTTTAATTTTATTTTATTTTATTTTTATATTTCTTGTTATTTTTAGAAGATTTTAGTATTTAGAAGAGGAAAATTCTTTGTAAAAATTAATAAAAAAAAAAATGTACTAAAATAGATATACAAACATGCTATAGAGACAATATAAGATAATGAAATATAAATAACAAGTTATATGAACTTTTAAAGTGTTTTGTTGTTTTGCATTTTACTAGTCCTGAAGATAATATTATACAAATCATGATGATGATAACTTCAGCATGATAATAACATTAATCTTAATTTACATGATCGTAACTGGAATGACTTTGTTAAAATCGCATTTCCTAATTGATACTGACCATAATAAATCCAGAAATGAAATAACTATATTTTTTTATGCAAATATATATATGAGGGTGTACTCTAATTTGTTGTGCATAATTTGTTATGCAGTTGTGCATAAATACATCAAAAAATGCGCTAAACTTGTAAGTTTTTAAATATTATACGCACAAACTTCAATTCCAATAGTTCATATTCATATTCGTATATTCTAACCCTGCCACTAGTACCGTGTCTGCAAGTTTTTCAATTAGGGCATAAAAAAGGTATATTAGATAGTTTTTTTATTTTAAGCAGTAAAGATATTCTAGGTGTAATTTTATTTAACGTAAAAGATTTCATGATATTTTTATTAATTTTCAAGACGCTTAAATTGTCCTATTCTTTTTTAATATTTTAATGTCAACATAAATTATAGAAATTTTGTATTTTTTTCAATTGTGTTTAAATATAATTTATATAAAAAATAATAAAGTATTGTTAAAATATTTAACGCATCTATATATAAGATGTTTCAGTTGAAAATTGCGCATAATTGTAGTGCAGGATGTAGGATTAATTAATTTTATAGATTCAGGCTCCTTTAAATTAAAAAAATATGGCGAATTTTAAAAAGGAAGACCTATAATAAGCTGAATTTTTATTATAAAGTAATGGACAGCGAAAGTAGATATAAAATTTTAAGCTTTTGCTCAATGATATACAGAAACCAGCCAAAATAACTGAAAAACCCCAATTCGCCGACTTCAGGTATCTTTCATTCCTACCTTGCAGTAAGGATTATAAAATCTTATTTGGAAATGTTCTATTTTTGCTGCAGTTTAAGCTGTCTGTATGTGTTCACAATTATGAAATTGGTGCTTGGTGGTACAATTGTACATTATCGGTTATTTTTCTTGAATAATATATAATATTTAATTCTTCTTTACAAAACGAACATTTTTAAAACTCTTTCTGCTTAATTATAAATCTTATTGTGGTACACTTTTGTCTTATTTGGTACAATTTCGGTACATTAAAAATTTTACAAATTCCATCTCCATCACAGAGTTGTAATCACCTTGAAGCCAACCGGTTATATAAAATAATAATCTTTTACTTCAATAATAACATAATAATGTTTCACATGGTGTGTCTCAAAAAGATGTATAGATACTACTTACTCGTTGCTACAACGCAGAAACAATTTTATGAAGTTGATATTATATTTTTTATTTTTTTTCAACAATTTAAACTATTGAATGTGAATTCTTAACGACCTTGTACCATGGCTTTATTGGAGAATATGTTAACATAAAAATCCGTCAGATGTCGCCTCTTTTAAATTCCAGAATCCACATAGGTTAAAAAAAATTGAAATCAGCTGATAGTTGACAAGTTGTAAAATTATAAATGTCATATTATCAAAAACATGTGCTCAAGCTCAGTCCCAATACGAATTTGTCAATGCTAAATATATTAAAAAATATTAATACAAGTGTTTTCAATTAATACAAGTTTATTAACTGAAAATGGCTTTAGATCAGGAATTTCATCGTCCAGGGCCATTAAAGCAGTCAAATAAATCACATAAAACTGGACGTCATCGGTCCAAAGGAGCCATTGATAAAGCATTGAAAGGTAAATAAAATTCATAAAATTACAAATATTGAGACCCTATCATTACAATAAATCAATTTGTTTAAAAGGAAAAGTTTCACTGAAAATTGTTTCTCATAAACATAAACAACAACAAAGACGAGAGCAACGACGCAATCAATCAAATCAGGTACAAACAAAATTTATATAATTAAAAAAAAAAAATAATGTGAATTATATTATAGATTCGCAAAAATAAACGCGAAGATGCGATCGCCTTAAAACGTCAAATTGGTGGAATAAATACAGCTCCATTTTTAATATGTATTTTACCATTGCATTTACAAATTGATCCAAAATCCGTTTTATCTATATTAGAAAATTGTGATGACGAAGCTATAGTTAATAAATCATCAAATGGAATAACATATATTACAATACCAAGATTTAAACAACGATTTTCATTTATAATACCACCAATTGGACATGGCACTGAATTACAAATTTTGGATTATTTAAAAGTTAGTGATACTACACTTTTTATAACATCAGCTGCAATGGGTGAAGATGATATTGTTGATCGATGGGGTCATAAGATATTTAATATGATTAGTGCTCAAGGTATACCGACACCAGTTGTTACTATAATGGATTTAGAATCAATAAATCCAAAACGTAAACAATTCGCTAAAACTGCTGTACAAAAGTTTATAACAAAATTATTGCCCGACGAGAAAATTATTCAATTGGATACAAATACTGATGGTTTAAATGTTTTACGCAAAATTGGTGGACAAAAAAAAAATATTTTACATAATAAAGGAAATCGATCACATATGTATGTTGAGAAATATGAATATAAACTAAATAGTAAACCTGTTCTTAATACGGGAACTCTATCTGTAACTGGATATCTGAGAGGAATACCTTTAGATGTTAATGGTTTAGTTCATATAACTGGTTTAGGTGATTTTCAAATGAGTCAAATTGATGCACATTCTGATCCTTATAAGTTAAATAAAAATGAACCAGCTACTTCGGCAGAAATAACAGAAACAAGAATTGTAGCAAAAGTTGATCCAACAAAACAAACTAGTTTAGAAAAGGAAAATATACCAGATGCTATGGATGCTGAACAAACTTGGCCAACTGAGGATGAAATTAAAATGGCTAATGAAGAGACAAAAACGGCTAAAAAGAAAATTAAACGCATTCCTAAAGGTATGAGCGACTATCAGGCATGTTGGATACCAGATGTTGAGGAAACAAATGATGAGGAAAGTGACATTGATGATAGTGAAAATGAAGTAATGACTTTACTATATGTTTTTGGTATATGTAAAGTTAAATATTATTTTTTATAGGAATATATGTCTTGTACTTCTGAAGAAGATTCAGAAGCTGAAATGGCAGATGCACAAAGTGAAATTGAAGAGAGATGCGACACAGTATCAGAGGGTCCGGTTAGTGATGAGAAATATGATTTAAATATGGATTTGCAAGAAGAACGTGAAACAATGAATAAAATTAAAAAGGCACGTGCTGATCAGCTCTTTCCTGATGAAATCGATACACCATTAGATATTGAAGCACGGGAAAGATTCTGCAAATACAGGGGATTAGAATCATTTAGAACATCTCCGTGGGATGTGAAAGAAAATTTACCAGCTGATTTTGCCAGAATTTTCAAATTTAAAAATTTTGACAGAACAAAAAGACGAATTATTCAAGACGCCGTTGATAATGATGGAGTAATGGTAAGTTGCGTAAAGTTTGGTAAATACAAATTAATTATATAAATTTGACAATTCGTAGCCAGGTTGGTATATAACAATACATATAATAAATGTACCTGAAACTTTATGGAATGCATATAATTCAGCTAAAACTGATAAAGAAAATTTAATACTTTATGGGATTTTACCACATGAACATCAAATGTCTATAGTAAATGTAATTTTAAAACGAATGCCTGATTCCGAAATACCGATTAAATCAAAAGAGAAACTAATTGTACAATGTGGTTATAGACGATTTGTTGTAAATCCCATATTTAGTCAACATACAAATGGTGACAAACATAAGGTAAAATTAAATTATTAAATATGAAACATATACAAAATTATATTTATGCTTCTAGTACGAACGATTTTTCCGTCCTCATACTACAGTGGTAGCAACATTTTATGCACCTATACAATTTCCACCAGCACCAGTGCTTTGTTTTAAAGAGAATCCGAATTCCACATTAGCATTAGTAGCACGTGGATGTTTATTATCTTGTAATCCAGATCGCATTGTTTTAAAACGTATTGTATTGAGTGGTCATCCAATGAGAATAAATCGCAAATCAGCAACAATACGGTATATGCTTTTCAATAAAGAGGATGTTGACTATTTCAAACCTATTAAGCTACGTACCAAATGTGGTCGCTTGGGACATATAAAAGAATCTTTGGGAACGCATGGTCATATGAAGTGTGTATTCGATGGTCAATTAAAATCATACGATACAGTTTTCCTACATTTATACAAAAGAGTTTTTCCAAAATGGACATATGACGAATGTGTAGTTTCATGTGTAAATCAAGATTTTAATAACCAAATGCAGGAATAAAGATTTATATTATTTATTAATTTTATAATTGATAAAGCTATAAAGAAAATTTATAAAATAGTAAGATTACCTAACAAATTAAAATATTTATTTAATAATTACTTATCACCAAATTAAAAATTTTACAATTTTGTTCTTATATTTTGTATAAGAACAATTTTGTCTTATGTTTATGTAATGAATTATAATTTACTATAAATATTTGAATTTGTACAATGATATTTACAAATAAATGGATTAATTATGTCAATTATTTTTTGCGGTTCATTCAAATGCACGTGATGACTGCCAAAAACATCATATAATTGAAAATTTGATTTCTTCTTTAACGTATTTAAAACTTCTAGAAAACTATCAGTTTGTTGCACGACAAACGGTGGTTTTTCGCCATTTGCCCGTATATATAATGTCGGTGCTGTTATATTATTTGCCATTTCTAAAATATTTACTTTAGATGTTGTATAGTGTTGATAGTATTTAAGTCGGCTGTCTCGTGAAAAATAATATTTATTTGGGAATTTTATTGATTTTTTAATATTTCTATTCAGGAGAATGTGGCAGTTTTCTTTCTTTACAGAACCATAACTTCCTTCATATAGACGTTCAATTAATTCGTCATGTGAGTAACTAGGAGGTTCAGTATCTGTCTGATTTCTTTCATCAGCCAAGAGGCATTTTTCCAATCTGGTTGCTGACATATGTGAGGAATACCTATCCAATGGAAGTAATGCATCAATAGCAATGAACATTTCAACTTTATCAGGAAAATATGATGAAAATGTAAAACTCACTATAGCACCTAAAGAATGAGCTAAAATAGATATTTTTTCCCATTTAAACTCTTTCATTATTAATAATAAATGATAGACATAATCTATGGGATGATAACCGATTCCATTTGGCAACCGTGATGATAAACCATGACCTGGTAAATCAATTGTAAAAAAACTGATGTGTGTGGGTAAAAGTGTTATTAAATTATCGAAAGTATCAGCGTTATCTAACCAGCCGTGAATACCAACAATAGGTCGCAGATTTCTCGGTCCATACCATTTTCCAGCAATATGACCCCAAGGTACATGGATGCGAACTTCTTCAAACTAAAATTTTAATTTAAATAAGGTTAAAATTATTGAATTTTATAATTATACTTTATATTTTTGCGGGTTTTGATCAGAAATATTCATTTTCCAGTAATACTGAAAAAAAAAAATTTATATTTTATAAGCAAAGCGGTATATTTAAGAAATTACAATTTATTTTATATCTATTGCTACTAAACAATTTTTTTCATTTCTTTATTAAGTTTATAAATATTGCACTTTATCATTATCAAATATTTATTCACAATTTAGCCTTTTTTTAATTTAATAATATTATTGAATTCATTTTTTTCTCATAACTAATTTGTAATTTACTGGCCATGGCAATACACAATATTTAAGTATTTATATCGGGAAAAATAGCAGATATTGCTAACTTAAGTGACTTTTGTTTTTTAATAGTTCTATCGAAAATATAATGACAACATTCTGTATAAACTAATTTTAAAATTAGTTACAAAATAAGTTCATAATATAAATAACTTTGTGGATCAAATTTATTTTGATTTCTTTCATCTACATTCTACAAAAATAAATTTTTCGATACGATTTATTGTGTCATTTAGTATTTGCTAAATAGGTTTCTTGTAGAACATATCAACTTTTGGGGCACTGAAAATATCAACTTCTTCCGTATTTAAATGCAGAAAGAATAAATACAGTTGAAGACCTAACATAGAAACTATATTTTCCATTTCGCTCATTATCAGTAATGTATACAAAATTGAGAGAATTATAACGATTAATAGGTAAAGTAAAATATGTAACAATAACAGTGATACCGTTATCTTACATCAAGTATATTTTTATTTCCGGTCATACCATTTCCCTATAGTGCTATAATCACAAGGTACTGTAGTTTTAACCTGTAGTTTTAATTAATAGTTTTATTTTAAACATAAATTTAAATTTCATATTCACTTCTTCTTTTGGTGTAATTTGATCATAAATAATATGTAATTGATGTTTCTGGAACTGTTAATAAAATACTATACATAGCATATTTATTTCTGCCTTTAAATTTTGTAAATTATTTATTTCTCATAAATATTTAAAAATTATTTTTCTTTACATAAATTTATATATCATAAGACACTTCACAGATTTATTGTCCGAAATATCACCTCTTTTTCGCAATCGCGTTATTTCAGCACACATTTTTGTTTTAATATAAAATATCCATTACTACAATTTGCTGCTGTAAACATCTGTCTGTAAATGATATTTACATATAAAAGGATTAATTATATCACTGATTTTTTTCGGATCATTTAAATGAACATGATGACTGCCTTCAACTTCATAATTTTCAAATTTTGAATTTTTCTTTAAGATTTCTATAGTCTCATCAAAATATTTCCTCTCTTCAAAATATGATGAACCTGATGCTTTTATAAATAAATAAGGTGCTGTAATTCTCTTAGCCAATTCAAGGCATATTTCTTGTGCAAAACTATTGTAATTGTAAGATTTTAATCGACTATCTCTTGTGAAAAAATATTTATCCGGATATTTAGAAGATTTCCTGATATTCCTTGCTAAAAGATGTGGACAACTTTCTTTATTCACTGATAAAAATGTTCCATTGTACAATTTTTCTATACATTCATCATATGTATAACTTGGCGGTTCCGATTTATCACGATTTCTTTCATCTGCTATAAGAAAACTTTCCATACGACTTGAAATTGATTCTGGAATTTTATTTAGTGGTCTTACATGAGGTTTTAATGCATCCAAACCTATAACCATATCTACTTTATCTGGAAACAATGCAGCAAAACAAAATCCAAGAAGTGAGCCCATTGAATGGCCAATCAGTGATATTTTATCCCAATTGTATTCTTTCATCAACATTCGAACAAAATAAATATTATCAATAGAATTATAGAACATTCCATCAGGTATTCTAGATGATAAACCATGTCCAGGCAAATCAATTGAAAGAAAACCGACGTGTTTTGGTAAAAGTGGAGCTAAAGTATCAAACGTCCCAGCATTATCTTGCCAACCATGAATTCCAACAATAGGTCGTACATTTTTTGGTCCATACCATTTACCAGCAATATTACCCCAAGGGACAGGTATTTGTACTTCTTCAAACTATAATATTAACAAATATTTTACATAGGTATTTCAATTTAAAAATTGATTTAACTCACTTCGGTCTTTAAATTGTGTTGCGGAATTTGTGCTGCATTAGTAAATGTTGTAGGAATTTCTGATGAATTCATTGCGTGATAATTTACTAAATCTTGCGCCAAATACTGAATTAAAATGAACGAACAGGAAAATAAAAATATAAAATTAACTAATACAATAATGAAAATAATTAAATAACCTTGTAATTTTAATATCACTTTCAACATAGTTTATAATATGTAATTAAAAAAAGAAAAAACTTTAGCTTATCTATAATTATGTACTCTATTTTACAATGTTCATATGACGACTCTACATATGCAAGACAGTTTGTTTTTTAACTAACCAAAAAGATCGAAGTCCAGTAGAATGTTGGTTATTTATTATTCATAATAACGTAATATTAAATAAGTTATTAAATATATATATACCTCGAAAGCCAATTAATTCTCCGACTATAATGAATCCTGGGTACCAGGTTCTTTGTGGAAATTTTTATAAAATAAAAAACAGCGAAATAATTTAAAAAAAGTATATTTTGTAATTTGTATAACACAGAAGACAACACCGTTTCTACATATAATTAAATTGTTGAGTTCGTATCGAAATAAATAAATAGTGTGTAGTGACTATAGTGAGCAGAGCAATGTAAGTAAGTATGTAATTAATCAAAAGCCATATAAATGACAATTGGCGAGTTCAGAACTGCCTATATATGACATATTTAAATGCCAAAAGAAATCTTCTGAACCGGTTTTTGGCGTGAGAACTTTGTGCGAAATTTTTATTTGAATTTTTTTTTTTTCCAGAAATTAGGAAATATAACAAATAGACTTTATATTACCCTAGGCCTAGGAAATATAACAATTAGGCTTTATATTACCTAACATTTATAAAAAAGTACATATCCATAGCATATACCATAGACAAAGACAAGGGACAAAATATGATAAAAGATTTAACTATATAAAAAATCCAATACTCGACTTATTTACTTTTATAGTTATTATGATTAATAATTTTGTCCCAGAATCTAAATATTTAAGAATTATGAAAACAAGAGATTTTTAATAAAATAATTTTTATTTAATGACATTGAAAATTTCTTATTAAAAGATTTATGTTAAGGTGCTTTCACATTGTCATTTTTTTTCATACGATTTTTGCTTTGACGAAATATCGTAGTGTGAATGTAAAAAAATCTTGTCGCATGCGATTTCTTTTAAAAAATCGACTGGTTTGTACTTTTCAAGAAACATATAAATTTTATTTCAGGAGTGATAATAATAGTGAAATATGTACAGTATCAAGAAGTTCAATTCATGGAGCCACTTTCTGCAAAAGATAAGTTGATCACGCATGCGTGAAAATTCCGGAATGCCAAAGTAATCAAAGACAAGATTTGTCCAAATGCTACGATTTTTTTAATATTTTATTACGTCTCATTTTAATAATATTTTTCCGAGCAATAATTTGAATATAATAAGTTTAAATATATAAGTTTCAATTCTACCAAATGTGAGGTTAATTTTTCACAAATTTTTGACAGATATTCTTATGTTTTGTCTGATAGTGTAAAAACAAAAAAACTTGTTTAATGAAAAATCGTATGTTCAAAAAGGCATACGATTAGCATGAAAAATGTGACTAATGTGAACTAATTCGGATGAAAAAAGTTGTATGAAAATAGTCGTAATATGAATGCATCTTTAACGTCCATCAGCACATTATTTAGTTACTTTACTGTTCATATGCCTGCTATAGTCAGTACTGAACATCTGAATCTGAACGGACCAAATTAATATATAATCATGTTTGTGATAACCCAGCAAGTTTTTTTTCTAAAAGTCTTCGACGGATCCATAAACTACGATATTGTTTAATATAAAATAGTTTTAACAGATGGCGCTCAAGTAATTAATATAACTTTTTATTTTCATATACATATTTATATCGGAATCTATTTCACTATCTATAATCGTCATAAATTTATGATTCTTATACATCGATAAGTTTTTGAACGTAGAAAATGCATAAAATCCACGAATTTGTTTATTTCATAATCACATTTAAAAATTTCATTTTTAAAATTAATTGTAGGTAATGCTGATAGCATAAATGAAAATTCACAGTAATTTTAAGAATTGGTGAGTCTAGTCAGTTCTATTAAATATCTTTTAAATATTCGTATTAAATTATACACTTTTGTTGGAAAAATTTAATTTATTTTAAAATATATTTGGAAATCAATTTAAAAATTGCATATTTGTCAACGAACTAAATTGATAATCGACTTTTATTTGATATAAAAAAAATATATTAACTAGAAACATCATTTGGTTTATGATATTTACATATAAAAGGATTAATTATATCACTGATTTTTTTCGGATCATTTAAATGAACATGATGACTGCCTTCAACTTCATAATTTTCAAATTTTGAATTTTTCTTTAATATTTCAATAGCCTCATCAAAATATTTCTTATCTTCGTAATACGTTGAACCTTTTACTTTTATAAATAAATAAGGAGCTCTAATTCTTTCAGCCATTTCAAGACACAGTTCTTGAGGAAACGCATTAAAATGAAATGATTTAATTCGATTATCTCTTGCGAAGAAATATTTATTCGGATATTTGGACGACTTTTTGAGATTTCTTGCTAAAAGATGTGGACAACTTTCTTTACTTACAGATGCATGTGTACCTTTGTGTAATTTTTCAATACATTCATCGTAAGTATAACTTGGTGGTTCAGATTTATCACGATTTCTTTTATCTGCTATAATAAAATTCTCTATACGATTTGCCATAGTTTCAGGGATTTTTTTTAATGGTCTTATATGTGGCTTTAATGCATCCATTCCTATTAGCATATCTACTTTATTTGGATATAATGATGCGAAACAAAATCCAATAATTGAACTCATTGAATGCGTAAGCAGTGAAATCTGGTCCCAATTGTATTCTTTCATCAAAATTCTTAAAACACAAATATAATCAATAGAATTATACAGCATTCCATCGGGTATTCTTGATGATAATCCATGTCCAGGTAAATCAATCGTAAGGAAACCGACATGATTTGGTAAAAGTGGAGCTAAAGTATCAAATGTACCAGCATTATCTTGCCAACCATGAAGACCAACAATTGGTCGTATATTTTTCGATCCATACCATTTACCAGAAATATGACCCCAAGGTACAGGGATTTGAACTTCTTCAAACTACAATAATAACAAATTAAACATTTTTTGAATAAAATTATAAAGAAAATACGTTACTAACCTCTATCTTTAAATTAAGTTGATGGGTTGCAGCTACATCAGAGAATCTTGCATTCAAATTTACATTATTTGCTATCACATGTCTTAAAAAGCGATTTGGTATAATTCGTGCACCCATTTCTAAATCGCAAATTGTAAAGTTAACATAAATACGGTTGTTATTTAATAGTATATTTACGATATCTCACAATCTATCACTTCAAATATTATGTAACATACATATGGTTTTAAAAATTTAACTATTTCGCTATACTGAGATCGAAGTCCAAGCTAATTTATAGTTACAGTTAGTTATTTATATACTAACTCGTCATCAAATACATAGTTCATAATTATAGTATCTGTTAACAATTATTAAATAATTTGTAGTGTATTGTATGTTATATAAAGACAATCTCAAGTTGGAGCACTACAATTTAAATTGAAAAGATGAAACTTGCACATAAATCGAAATTTTAATAACTGAAAATTTGAAATTTCTAGCCACCGCAACGTAACAAAATAAATATTATTAATTAATAATACATTATGTATATCCTAGGGGAGGATTTATTTATATCAAAAATAATAAATATCTGTCATCCTATACTTAAATGTAGTTATGATTTTCGTATACCAGAACTACATATGGTGCCGTAGCGCTACATATACAAACTACAAAAAAGAAATATCGAAATTTAGTTTGAAAATATATCTTCATAAAAGATGCATATAAAATTAAAAATAAAACAAACTTGCTTATTGCTTTCTTCTGAAAATTATGTCAATGTCAACATCATCATCATCTACATCAATTTTTAGAATAAAAAGGTGATAGGTGGCATACCCGGATCGTCTCTTTAGTTTAGTTGTTTAGTAAAGTTTGTAAATATATTTGCAAAAATTTTATTAAATTTCTTAACTTATAAACTAACAATATTTATTTAATACTAAAGCTATAGTGTTTTTTTATATAAATTATTTAATTATTATTATTATTATTATATTTCAAATAGATGAATATTTACTTGTAAAAAGGTTTACTTGTAAAAACTATTATGTACATACCATATTTTAGTTTTATCAAACATATTTATAAAATTAAATATTTTTATAAATATAACAAATATCGAGGTCTTGGCTGACTAGAATAAAAAAATAAAGTATCGCTTAAATAAATTTTAATAATTTTTAATAATAATATAAAGTTTTGTTCAGAAGAAATTTTACAAAACTAACACAATTTTTAATTTTTGCAATTTCGTGTGATATTTCATTGAATTTCGATAATAATTACTACGAGATAAATATTCATATTAGCATAAGCAAAACAAATTTTCTTTGGTAACATTCATATAATTATGGCATTAAATAATTTGAATTTCTTGGAGTTACGGTGCGTGCATGAACTATTATGTGCCTGAAAGCATGCAATTTTTAAAAATAGCAATAATTGAACAATTAAATAAAATTGTACAATTGGATAAACCTGTCTAAGTTCAAAAAATTTATACTAAGGTGGTCCGGAACTAACAATTAGTACACATTTAGCATTTTACAAAATAATCACGACTATTACATTACAAATATAGGTGAATTATATTACACAAATTTGAGTTGCTGCAAATTATTTGAAGATTATTATTTCTTTCCGTTTTTATTTCAAATTATTGTTATGCTTTTCTTTTTAAGTTTTCAGTAAGAGAAGAAAATAAGTTCATATTATAATTATATGTATTATAATTTAAATATAATTAGCTTTTGATCTTTAGAAACAATTGATAATGATTTGACATTTTTCCCTATTTTATATACAATCGAAAAATTTATTTCCAATATGAAAATATATATTGTATATTTTAAAATTATAATTTCAAAAAATCAAAATTTTTTAAAGTAATAATTTCTCATTTGTAAATATTTTGCGATTAAATAAATCGCTGTATCAATCTCCTTTCTAATTTTTCTTCAATATATTTCAAAATTTTATTTGAAAATACTATAAACTAGAAATGTATTCCCCCATTGTAGCCTTTTCTATGTTTGATATTCATTATTGATATTTTGTTATCATACTTTCTGGGAGAACACACTATATTAAAAATATTTAATTATATGTGTATTAATTTTTGTATCTAAATATTCCTAGCTAAACTATATAAAGCGAGTTTTTAAGTTTAAAAAAGTATTAATAATATATATATAAAAAGTTTATTGTATGTACTATTTTTTTTTCATTTTTGATCTTATTATTATATTAATGTTTTTTATTATGTGAACCACCAGCTCTTTCTTCTTGATTTGGATGGGTTCTAATATATTCCAATGCTCTTAAGATAGCTTCTGGTGTTGCTGGAGGAACTGGTAGATGATCTCCGGTTGGTTGGTAACCATTTTCATTAGCTACATAACTAAGTTTAATTGGGGTACCCTCAGGTGAAATAAATTGTACAGATCCTGATGAACCGGCAGCGCTACCAGATTCTTGAACTGCAATTCCGTTTGAGGTATCAAATGCAAATACGTAACTGCCATCAGCAGAGATGTCATTTTTGAAACTTTTTGTTTCGGCATCATGGTTAATGTGGTCAGCTACTGCTAATCCTAACAGAACGGTTAAAGCAATCTATAATAGAAAATGAATTCATATTATAATTATTTTAATTTAAATATATTTTGCTTTTCTTACAATTTTAAACATCTTTGTGATATGTGTGTCTATCTAATGAATCTCTAGAAACAATTGATAAAGATTTGACATTTTTCGCTATTTTATATACAATCGAAAAATGTATTTCCAATATGAAAATATATACATTGTATATATTAATATTATAATTATAAAAAATCAAACAAGTTTAAGATAATAATTTCAAATTTGCATTTATTTTGCATTTTAATAAATATGTGTATTAATCTCCTTTCTTATGTTTATTCAATATATATTTTAAAATTTTATTTGAATATATACTAAATACTATGAAATTGGTTTATACAGTGGTATACTCATTACTTTTTTATGATTTTATATTAATTATTGACCTTCTGTTATCATATTTTTTTGGGAGACGAAACGAAACTATCAAAAATATTTAATTGTGTATTCTGTATTGGTCTACTGGAAAATAACGGTATTTATATAGCATATAATTGAGTGGATTTTCTTCTTTCATCTTTCAATATGCATTTATTTAGAAGAAATCTTAGATAGTTCTTATGAACTTACTGTTTCAGAAGATATTTCAGTAGAGCAAAAATATTTCCCAAATTGGTAAAATTTTCGGAGACTGACTTAATTAGTTGAGCTATTTTGACGCTATAGACCCAAGTATAAACTTATTTATTTGGAGATCGAACCAAAAAATTTACTATAATTCCAAAAAATGTAAGAATATAATTTATTATAACTAGATTTCCACCAATACCGTGGTATAAAATAATATTTGTATGTTGTTATTAATTCTAGTTAAAATAGTTATAAGATATAACTTGAACTCCTTCAGATGATACATATTGAAGTGATCTGATGCACCACCAACATTTCCTGTTTATTGTACTGAAATCCCGTTTGTCGTCTGCATATGCATTTATCTATGAAATGTATAGAATCTATACAATTCCGTACATTTTACGAGTAATTGTGGAGAATTTTGTACGCAGCAAAATCTCTTAGAACCACTCGTCAGATTTTAATGCAATTTGGCACACAGGCTCACACAGACTTCATCCTGATGCGCGTACAAGATCGATGAGATCTATAATTCAGTGGGATTATGTGAGATTTCCCTGTAGTTTAGTAGCCATGCTAAAATTTCCGAAAAATATTTCATATGTTCTAGAGAACATGGTTAATATTATACGATTCTAATGAAATTGAGTACACATATTAGTTTTGTAATGTAATTAGTACCTGTACAATTTAAGTTCGGTAGTTTTAGTGAGGCCCTATTAAAATTACGAGTTCTATCACTTACATGATAGATGTGTGAAAATATGACTAAGTTTTAATAAAGTATACTGTTTGTTAAAAACATTACAAAATGCTGTTGGATGTTAATGTTTAATTTAACTACGAGTTATCTGATAACGTACCTCTAATTAGCAGCTTTTTTATATGTTTTTACTTTTGAAGATGCACTATTACTAATAATATCTCCCTTTATAAAGTTTTGTTTTCGCTGATCTAGACAAATATAATCAGTTTCTTTCATAAGATCCTATTTTCTTGGTAACTGAAAAGTGGAGCTTGGTGTTACATAACTCGGATCGGATTAGTAACAACAACAACAATTATTATGCTCTGTAGAACACATGTACATTAAATATAATTCGGAGATTTTTGTATAGACCCACTGAAGATCAATTTTAAAATCACTAATCCAGACCACGAAACAATTATTATTAGATTTAAATTTAATTCAAAGCGAATAATAAATAATTACTATAAGAAAATATGTATTTATATTATTGCATTAATTTTTTTTTTAATTTCTTGGTGTTAGGAGGGGTAAGAAATATTATATCATTACGATTGCTATATTTAGGTCCCCGATTATTTTTTAGATTACAAAATAGGTGAAATATATTTCGCTAATTTTAGTGCCCGGAAATTATTTGAAGAGCAACTGGGCTGCCACCCTGCCATTATTATTACATCTAAAATAATTATTTCTTTCAGTTTTTATTTCAAATTATATTGTTATTTTTCTCTTTTAAATTTTCATTAAGAGAAGAAAGTTTTACTTTAAAATTAAACAATTGAGATTTTTTTTTTAAAAATTGATTTTATATATAAATTTTTTTTACTCCATTTTCACAAATTATTTACAAAAATTATTGCTCTGTTTATATTTAGTGGTGTTTATTAAATTTATCTTCTTTTTGTGGATGGGTCCTAATGTATTCCAATGATCTTAAGATAGCTTCTGGTATAGCTGGACCAACTGGTAAATGAGCTCCGGTTGGTTGGAAACCATTTTCATTAGCTACATAAGTAAGTTTAATTGGGGTACCCTCAGGTGAAATAAATTGTACAGATCCTGATGAACCGGCAGCGCTACCAGATTCTTGAACTGCAATCCCGTTTGAGGTATCAAATGCATATACGTAACTGCCATCAGCAGAGATGTCATTTTTGAAACTTTTTGTTTCAGCATCATGGTTAATGTGGTCAGCTACTGCTAATCCTAAGAGAACGGTTAAAGCAACCTAAAATGAAAAAATGTGTTAATATTATAATTATGTTATAATTTAAATATATTTTGTTTTTCTTACAATTTTGAACATTTTTGTGATATGTTTGTGTATCTGATTGATCTCTAGAAACAATTGATAAAGATTTGACATTTTTCCCTATTTTATATACAATCGAAAAATATATTCCCAAATGAAAATATACATTGGATATATTAATATTATAATTTCACAAAAACAAACAAGTTTAAGGTAATAATTTCTCATTTGCATATATTTTGCGATTATAAATCTGTTTATCCAATCTCCTTTCTAATTTTTGTTCAATATATATTTTAAAATTTTATTTAAATATACTAACATGCTATATGAACTTGAATTATTCCGTGGTATATTTTTTGTGTTTTATTAATTATTTATCTTCTGTTATCATACTTTTTTAGAAAAAAATTGTGCAGTGCATTAACACCATAGCAATAATGCCTTCAAATATGAAAAAAACCGATTTCAATTTCCAAAATAATTTATTATCAAAAAGAAATATGGTACTAATAAAATGGCAGAATGGTAAAAATATAAGAATTTTTCGTAATGGTTCATCTTAGCCCAATTATTAAAATTAAAATTTCTTTTGAAATTTCGAACTTTACAAACTTGTAGTTTTATTATTTACGTTTCGATTCCGATTTGTCAGACATCAAAATGTATTTAAATAGAAATTTGTAAAACTACGTAATGTATATTATTAATTAATTAAAAAAAGATATTTGTGGATGCAAAGCGGGGCGAACATCTTAGCGTGCCCGCACTTGTCATATTTGAATGTAATGGCCTTATCAATTTTTCTGAGGATGGCTTTATTTCACACGAAAATGTGGAAAAAGCCATATCATTTTCTAAGAAAATTGTACAAAAAATTCATATATAGTAATTGATTTTTAATTTTGAAAGATATTTTCAAAATGTTTCAAGATGAAGACATTTTAAAACAATTTGGTATGTCATGATTCGAAAATGAAACATTTTATAAAAATACAATAATATAGAATTATAATGTATTTAATGAACTGTTTCATACTATAATTCCGATAGAGCAAAGGTTTTTCACAAAATATTTATTGTAAAATTTTCGGAAAAAAAACAAACAAAACAGTAAAAGTAGCCTGTTACTGTTATAATGTAAATTTTAAATACCTGTCACCAAGACTAGCTTAATCAGTTGAACTATTCGGACGCTATAGACCCAAATATAAAATTACTTCTTTTATAGATCGAACCCGAAAATTTAATATAACACCAAGTTATGGCTTTTCCTACCGTAAGGAATGTAAACATATAATTTAAAAACATATAATATCTTATAACTAAGTAGACTTCCACCAATACCGTGGTATACTTTATACTATATATTTTAAAATATTAATTTTAGTTAGAATACTTATAGATACGAAACACCCTGTATATAATAATATTATTTGAAGTATTAATTTTCAACATATCTGATTATTATATATTTTAAAAACGTCTTTTACTATGTGCTTTTCTTAATATTTGGGTTCTAATTTCTAATAGCCAATGCTATCGATGAAACAAATGGTAAAAATCTCCCTGTGGTTGAATACCATTTTGATTAGCAGGATGCGATATATTAATTTATGACTTCAACTCCTTCGAGTCATATATTTCGAAGTGATCCATCCATTACCTGATTCTTGTAATAAAATTACATTGTTGTGCTTTGTTTAAGCATTGAAGATGAACTATTACTAACAATATTCTTTTTAATCTTTTGTAGTCCCTGATCTAGACAAATATAATCGGTTTCTTTCATAAGATCTCATTTTCATGGTAACTGAATAGTGGAACTTGTGGTAGAAAATTAGGTTGATTAGATAGATACTCGATTACTCTCTAGCTAGAACACATAAAATATAATACGAAAATTTAACAACAAACAAGATAAAATAAAAGTGTCCGGGGTTGCATATTCGTACGTTCGTAGCAACATCTCCTAGAAAGTAATTTTTTTTTTTTTTTTTTTTAATTCATTTATTTAGCAAAAGATTTGCTATTTAAAAAAAATCCAATATTTACAATTTTATACACTTTTTTACTTAAATCTATTTTTTATATAAATAATCGCAAATTTTTTAAATTTAAAAATATTTTGTTCGTTTTTTAAATTATTTGGCAGGCTAATTAAGTTATTATTGTATTGTATTTGTTAATATAAATGTAAATGTTTGATTTAAACAATAAATAAATAAATAAAAAGAACAGCTCGTCATATTTTAATGGAATTTGGCACACAGGCTCACATATACTTCATAATAATTCCCGTACAAGATGAGATCGATAATTTTAGTGCGACCATGTTAGATGTCGCTGTTTATGTAGATACCTCTGATTTTTCCTCTACGGAACATATTAGTGACTTAATTACCTACTTAATACTCCGGAAATTTGTTCTGGAAAAACTAAAATGCGAACAGCTTAGTTTCCAAGGAATATTTCATATGCTCTATCTATACTATACAATAATTATTGTCCGTTTTTAATGAAATTTGGTACACACGTTGAATTCGTAATTACGCATGTGTAGACTAAGATATAAGTTATTAGTTTTAGTAGGTCCCTATAATAAGAATTACGAGTTCTATAAAATACATGATATAAGTTTTAAAATATGAGTAATTTTTAATACTGTACTGTGCTGTACACTGTACAGTTCATGAATCATTTTAAATTTAGAGCTGTTATCAATTACTAAATCTATCCTCGTTTCACAAATTAATCGCAACAGTGAAATATTACAAATAATGGTGAAATTTATTACACAAATTTGAGTAGCAGTAGCAACTGGACTGGACTGCAATTATTATTAAATCGAAAATAATTATTTATTTCCGTTTTCATTTCAAATTAAGTTTCCATAAAGGGAAGAAAGTTTTACTATTATAAATTAAACAATTGAGATTTTTTTTTTAAAAATTGATTTTATATATAATTTTTTTTTACTCCATTTTCACAAATTATTTACAAAAATTATTGTTTATATTTAGTGGTGTTTTGTAAATTTATCTTCTTTTTGTGGATGAGTTCTAATGTATTCCAATGATCTTAAGATAGCTTCTGGTATAGCTGGACCAACTGGTAAATGAGCTCCGGTTGGTTGGAAACCATTTTCATTAGCTACATAAGTAAGTTTAATTGGGGTACCCTCAGGTGAAATAAATTGTACAGATCCTGATGAACCGGCAGCGCTACCAGATTCTTGAACTGCAATTCCGTTTGAGGTATCAAATGCATATACGTAACTGCCATCAGCAGAGATGTCGTTTTTGAAACTTTTTGTTTCGGCATCATGGTTAATGTGGTCAGCTACTGCTAATCCTAACAGAACGGTTAAAGCAATCTAAAATCAAAAAAAAATTGTTAATATTATAATTTAAATATATTTTGTTTTTCTTACAATTTTGAACATTTTTGTGATATGTTTGTGTATCTGATTGATCTCTAGAAGCAATTGATAAAGGTTTGACATTTTTCCCTATTTTATATACAATCGAAAAATTTAATCCCAATATGAAAATATACATTGTATATATTAATATTATAATTAAAAAAAAAAAACAAGTTTAAAATAATAATTTCTAATTTGTATATATTTTGCGATTAAATAAGTCAGTGTATCAATCTCCTTTCTAATTTTTCTTCAATATATTTCAAAATTTTATTTGAAAATACTATAAACTTGAAATGTATTCCCCCATTGTAGCCTTTTCTATGTTTGATATTCATTATTGATATTTTGTTATCATACTTTCTGGGAGAACACGCTATTAAAATATTTAATTATATGTACATATATTAATTTTGTTATCTAAAGATTCCTAGCTAGACTATATACATATAGAATGAAAAATTCCTATTAGTTTTTGAATGACGAGTATATGTTTTTAAATTAAAGAATGTACTAATAAGGTATAATATAAAAAAGTTTATTGTAAGTATATTTTTTTTTCATTTCTGATCTTATTATTATATATTAAAAACGTCTTTTATTATGTGCACCACCATTTCTTTCCTCTTGATTTGGATGGGTTCTAATATATTCCAATGCTCTTAAGATAGCTGCTGGTATTGGTGGACCAACTGGTAAATGGGCTCCTTGTGGTTGAAAACCATTTTCATCAGCAAGATATGTTAATTGTACTTGAACTCCTTCAGGTGATACATATTGAACTGATCCTGATGCACCAGCAGCGTTACCTGATTCTTGTACTGAAATTCCGTTTGTTGTGTCATATGCATAAGCGTAACTGCCATCTGGATTGATGTTATTTGTAATACTCCTTATTTCGGCATTTTTATTAATATGATCAGCAGCAACAACTCCCAACAAAATACATATGGCAATCTAAAATGAAATATACCCAAAATAGGATGCTTATTTAATTTAAAATAATTTAATTCAATAAAATGCTTACAATTTTGTACATTTTTTTTTATGTTTGTTTGATTGAATGAATCTTGAGACACTATTGATGAATTGCTGTCAAATATTTGTTTTATATATTTTGAAGAGATTCAAGAAACCCTGGTAATAGTAATAAAAAACACATATCTGTTAAAGGTCAAACTAATCATACAATAATTTACATCCCACGCCCCGAATTATTCCAAAAACTATAGCTTTAATATATTAAATAAGATAAGTTGTTTTATGGACTCAAACTTACAATATATAAAAGCTATTAATCAAATTGGTAAACGTATACATGCCAACAAATAATGCTTGAAAATTTGAATAGTATTTCAATTAAATGCTTTTCAGATAAAATAATAATGTTGTGGGTATATACTAAATGCAGTATTTCATGTCAAATAAATAATTTTCAAAAGATGGTATAATGACATAATATGTTTTTTTTTTATTTTGTACATTTAAGATAAGGTATTATATTACAATCGACAGTTTTAATTAATTTTAATTTAAATTTATTAATAATGTAAAAATAATTTATACATATGCATATGCCCTAAAGCCCTAAATAATTCATAAAACAATATATCATTAGCATAGATAGCATACATTTTGATTTAAAAACAAAAATGTAGGTATTCTAATTAGAAACAGAAAGTGATGAAATTTAAATATATATAAAAAATCAATAAAATATATAAAAAAAAAACGAAATTTTTGATGCCGGTTTAGTTTATATTATGCGGCTTTACTTTGAATAAATTATTTAAATTTAACAAATTAACACAGCAAATTAACAGTGTCAATTTATTATCAAACTATATTTCGTAAGTTTTAACATGGTCAATATCATCGTGTATAGGTAAGATTATTAATATAAATGTTTTATTATTATTGTTCTTGATAAATAAATTAATATTAATTTTGGGAATTGTTAAACTAATATTAATGGTTTAATATAATTAATAAAATTGTAAGACATAAATTTATACTTCATATATTTAATTTTTACGTATACATTATACAAATATTTATCATAAATATGGTTGGAATGCAGAGACTGATAGTAATCACATATGTATATTCGGTAAAGCAATATTTATATTACATAGATAATTAAGACTTCGATTTTTAACTTTTATATATGCGATTCCTTTTACAACTGTCCTAATTTCCCAAATGCAAATGAGAGATATAATAAAGCCAGACACAAAAAATTCGTTGATATGGCTTTATTTTTCATTCAATTTTGTGATAATGCAATTATGATTATGATATAGCCCTGGGCGCATTTAACAGGCAAATGTGGGCAATTGCTTAGGGCTCTTGAAATAGGACGCTTAAATCAAAATTAAAGATAATTAAGAAACCTATCTATAATCTATAATTAAGTTATGTAATTATAATCAAGAATAAATATTAAAAAAAGTAATTCACTTCTGTGAATTTATGATTAAAAAAATTGTTCTAAGGGAAAGTATATTGACGGTCCATTAAAAATTTTCAGGATATACTAGATGATTTTGCTGTTTTGATGTTTTACGACAACTTTCTAAATATGATACCGTATCATTTCAAATTAGAAGCTAACTTCAAAATATTATCATTCAAATGAATCGTCTCGAATGCGCTTTCATGATGAAATTTTAGAAATTCATTTAGGATCGGTTGCGGTTTAATAATGCAACTAATTTAAAATTTCAATCAATATAAATTGATTTGTCGATTGTTGTTGAACAATACATATTATTGATTAAATTTCAAATCATTGATTGGAAAAGAAATTTTCTTAAGAATTATAGGGCGCTTGAGTATGCATTGCCTAGAGGCGCCAAAAAGAGAAATGCGACACTGATTATAGCATATGATCTTACTGCACGGCACCCAGTATTATATATAATATATACTCTATTTCTACTAATATATATTTGTAAACTCGCTAAAAATATAACTAAGGACAAGTTAACTGAAATATAATTAAATAGATTTATTCGTTGGTCAATATTTGAGTTTAATTTTGTATTGATATATTTTTTTAATTTTTTGCGATGAATTGGACATATAGTTTTATTAATTCATAATAGAAAAGATTAATGATAATTATTTCTATTTATCTTTATATAATTTAATAAATTCTATTTCTGTCTGGTGGTTTGGGTCATTAAAATTAAGTTCTAGATTTCATTTCCAAATTAATTATTTTATTTTGTATATTATGTTATGTTATATAGGCAATTTTTAATATTTTATAATCAGAAAATTAATGGGTTTGCCAATGAAAAAGATTCAGGTTTTCCCAATTTAAATATATAATCATTAAAAATGTTTGTATAGCTTTTAAAATTCTGATTTCTGTATAGGTATATCAATCTTTTGTTGTTAATGAGCAAACTAAAATATATAGCAGAAAATATGAAAATTTACTGCCTGTTGCTATACAGCAAATAAAAAAATGCATTTAAATTTATTAAGTAATAATTTTTGATTTTTAAAACACCTAACTAAAGGCAAATAAGGTCATTTTAATAAAAACCTAATTAAAATGCTATAAAATTTATTGATTAATTTCATAATAAATATTTGTTGTTAATTCTTTTCGATTTGATATTTTTGATTATCACAACTAACCACCTTGTTTAAATCTTAAAATATGGATGAAGGTTGTTGTTAGATACTTTCAAATTTTAAAAACCAAACCAAACCTAGAAAATATATATATATATATATATATATATATAAACGTGATTGACTAATAAGAAATAGTAAAAACATATATTATATCAGACTACAAAACTGAAGATCTCAGACCTGTTAAATTATTCACAAATTAATTTATATCAATATAAAACGAGTAAATTTTTTTACGGCACAAGTATTAGTTCGTGATTAATGATAATTTTTTTTTTTTTTAGTATTTTTCCAAATATAGTTTTATTTCGGTAACATTTTAATATATAATGCAAAAATAAAATAAAATTCTTTCCGGTCAATATATAGTTTAAATTTAAAATTATGGATTTTTTTTATTATATTTTGTATCTATTGCAATATAGAAATAAATAATGTGCAAACATGTTATCTATCAAAAATATATATGTTAATTTATCCATAAATAAAATTTGAATACCGTATTCCAATAATTTATGTCTTTCTTTTATTATTTTTGGCTATTTCATACTGAAAAATTTAACCTTTTATAGTTTGATATCACAGTATTGAACCAAATTTAAATTTTTTAATAATTGTGCAATTATATATATAATTTCTGTAAATCATTCTTTTATTTAATAAATAATTATGATGTACACAAAACAATACAATTTGAGTTGAAAAACTAAAAAAAAAAAATTTTATTTGTAATGAGTATTAAAATAAATAAAAGAAATTTAAAATAGGTAGATTTAATTTAAATTAAGTTAATTTAATTCATTATTATTTTTAATAATTTTCAAATAGTTTCTCTGATGAAGTTCGGCAAAAAGGACAGTATCCTTTTTGTAATACTTGTAACTCAAAATCTTCAGCATAGAAAGTCTATAATTAATAAAAATTATTAACAATTCATAAAAATAGAAACAAGAAAAAAACAACTTACTAAAAGGCACTCTGGACAAAAACTTATTTGTAAATCAGGTAAAAGATTGCGATAATATGTATTTTTTAATTGATTCTCACTTCTTTTAACAATTAAAACATGATTTGGATCAATTGCTCGAAGTGAACTTCTATCAAATGTTAGTGGTAAGGCACTTGTCATTTCCTATATTATAAAACAAAAATAATCAGACAGTTTAAGATTTGAAATTTAATTTCAATAAACTTTTTACTTCATTAATATTGTCAGTAAATGGATCCATATGTTCTTCTGATGATTTTGGTGGCGCTAACAATATTCTTTCAGCTTCGGCATCATTAATATCGATTTCTGTATGAAATTCCACAAGTGGCAATATTTCTATAATGACACAATTTAGATTAAAAATGATTAAATAGAGTATATATATATATATATATATATATATATATATATATATATATATATATATATATATTAAATTTACCAAATGAAGCAAATGAAAAGATATATTCTTGCTGACATGTTGGACAATAATTTCCATTTAAATGTGAACTATAGTTAGAACATTTATAACATAGTGGCAATAATTCTTCTGGATCATTAAAACCACTTTTACATGCTTTACTATTTAAATAGTTAATCTGAAATTATTATTTATTATTATTATTTATATTTTTGTAAATAAATAAAAATTATCACATCAATTTGTTCTTGCATATTCGGTGGTGGTTTTAAACTTTGTAATCGTTTATTAACTTGAAAATATAATTTATTTGCTTCCAAAACTTTAGACTGTTTCGAAAGTGTATATAATACTGAACTATATTTATATATACATAAAAAAGAATATTACAATTTATATTTTTAAATTATTTTTTTAACCTTACAATAAACTAACACCTTTTGGTGGACGTTTGTACTCAATTTCATTAGCTATATATCGACTAGTATTAAATAAACTTATTGGTGAGTTACTTGTGAATGGTTCTTTTAAATAACAATGAATAGTATTATAAGCATAATAAATTTTTGATATTCTTAAAATGGCTTTATATTCTTTCCAATAATGATCCGATGGATTGCCTTCTCTGTGAAATATTATTTTATTATATTTATATTTAAATAATTTAATATGAAATAACTACTCTTGTTGTTGTGAATATAAATTTAAAAATTGTTTAGCCATTAGCCAATTAAAATAACTTGCATCCAAATATCTTTCTTCAGAAACTGCACATTCGCTAAGATTTTTTAATAACTTTTCTGCATCTCTTAAATGTCCAGCTTTAACGTACGCTAAAATTATATTAAAGTAGAAAAAAATAAATTTTTCTTTAAATAATTTTTATTACAGTCATGAGCAGCTATAAATTGATCTGATTCAGCTAACCATTGAGCGTGTTGAAAATGTACATTTGTTAAAAGTTCTGGAATGTGTTCGGCTAATCTAAATGCTTCTGGCCAATCTCTAGCTTCAATATGCAATTGGACAACCTGAAAAATTATTTATAACCTTTATCCAAAAAATATTAATTTTCAGATTTTTATGTATTTTTACTTGAGCTTCTTCTCCAAGTTTTTTATAAATTTCAGCAGCTAATGGTAATGCTTTTAATGTTTTTAAATGAAGTGCCACCTGCTCCAATGCTTCACGTTCATTTGCATTTAATCGTCTACCAATATCGTAAAGTCTAAAAAAAATAGTATTTAATAAATTATAATTTAATAAAAACCTTTAAAGTATTCTTACACATCAGCCCAACCTTGTTCAGCAACAATTTCTATTGCACGTTCATGCTCACCAGCTGATAATAATAGCTCAGCAGCAGCTCTTGGTTCATGTACTGAACAAGCCCATTCAGCACGTCTTCTGATTAATTCACGTTTATCAGCAATATCATCTTCTTTTAAAAATTCTTGTGCCAAATCGAACATTCTTAAATCTGTGTACATTGATAAAGCACGATTATTATGACCACACTTTTGATATAAACGTGCTGCTTCTTTAAATTTGCCACAATATGAAAAATAATCAGCTTGTAAAACTTCTTTTGGTAAATCACCACGTTTCTGCTTTTCACTTAATTCATTTATAAATTTTAACCATGAATAGTTTCGAACTTTAACATAAGCATCTCTAGCAATATTTAATTGTAATGATTCAAGAGCTGCTTGACCTAAACCCTCCCAATCAGAATTTGTAACACCTAATAAAGCTACTTGATATGCCTCCCTGTTTTATTAAAAAAAAAATTAAATAGAAAATTAAAAAAAAAAGTTCTTTAATTTATTTGTATACTCAAAAAATCCAGCTTCAATAAATTGCCACATTGTAGCTCCCAACGCAAGTGGAACATTATGCATAATATTCCCACGTAAACAAAATGCAGTTGAACCACAAAGACCAACAATAACACCTATCATACTTTGTGGATTTCTTGGTGGCAAATTTCCAACACGTACACTTAATCCACCAGTTGTATGAGAATAACAAAGCATTGAATCTAGATGAGTATTCCAAGCAACAGAATTTATACCAGAATCCTAAACAAAGAATTTATGTAAATGTTTAATTTTTTTTTTTTGTATAATTACTTGATACAGCATTGAATCGTTGACAATATCTCGAGCAACTAATCTTCCAGCATCATCTACAACAGCAATTTTAGTTCTATCTGCATTTAAATCAATACATCGTACAGAAGACATCACAGTAGTTATAAGAATTGGTAGAGCATTGTTCAAAAAAATTCTCCAAACCTTATGTGATTATAATTAAAAAAATATAACAATAAATAAAATTTGAATTAAATTTCTTACATGACCACTTTTAAGTCCAAGGAGTAGACCTTCACTTCCCGGTGGTCCACCAGTTACTTTAATATATCGTATAAAACTATCCATAATCCATTCACGTTGTAAAATTCCATTAAAATCAAGACTTTGTAATTTCTTCTCATGACATAAAACAATATGTGCAGCACAAACAACCTACAAAATATTAAATAAAAAATTAAAAGAAATTATTTAAATAATTTAATTTAAAAGAAATTATTTAAAACATATATACCAATAAACTGCACTCAAATTTTTTAGTAATTTTTTCTTTAACTTTATAATGCATTGGTTGATTTTGTTGTGAGCTCAGTTCATACAGTACTACACGTTCAGGTAATTGTACTGCTAATCTATTTTTATAAATTGCTATTTTATGCACTAAATCACGACATTTAATACGGACTTTTTGTGCTGATATTAAATGTTGTATTATAACATCACACATATTTTCACGAAAAGCATAACGTTCTCGATATAGAGCGTGTACTGTATTTGTAATAATATTATAGCATGCTAATGTACCATCTTGACATCCAACTACATATGACATACCATTTGGATGAATTACAGCTGTCCATATCCATGATTCAAATGTTTCACCTAATGTAATTAATTTAATACCTTCTCGTGTAAATAATTGAATATTTTTATTGCATCCGGTAACAACAAGAAATTCACCATTTGGAAAATATGAACAACAAAGCGGTTCAAAACCTAAATTTCTTTCTTTTCCAATCATTTGACCACCGAGTGTATAAAATGACAAAGTTTGACCCCAATCCGCTATACATATAGTATCAACATTACCTGATGTTACAATTGGACAACATTGTACACCAAATATAGTACTATTAGTACCACCGGGACGTTCTATTTTACCCTTCTCTTCACCTGACTGAAATTATAAAAATACAAATAAATATTCATAAATTTTTAATTAAAAAATTAATTTATTTTTTACTTTATTTCTTATTGATACGGTTCCATTAGCTAAACCAAGTATTAAATATTGACCATCATTAGTCCAAGCACAAGCATTTATTCTTGCAACAATTTTATATTTTTGTACAGCTTTTTGTTCAGATGACCAAAATGCAAAATCTGATGAAGAACAAGAAGCTAATTGATGTGACACAGGATTAAAGCATAAACATTGTATGGAATCGCCATGGCTAGTAAAAAATTAAATGTTTACATATATTATAAAATTGAGTTTTATTAATTAACCGTTTAAATTATGTTATAATTTTTATAATCGAATAAAAAAATGTTCGAAATTTAATATAATTTACAGAATTTAATCAAATTAAAACAGTCTTATTAGAAACACTTACGAATATTTCAGTAAACCTTCAAATTTATGTGTCCATATTATTACAGATTTGTCAGCACCTCCTGTAGCAAATTTTTTCCCATCTTTAGCATAAGCCGTAGCATAAACAGTATCTTTGTGTACTTTTAAAGTTTCCAAGAGTCTTCCATCACCCGGATCATATACTAACACTTTATCTCCAGCTGCCACAACTAATTGTAATCCTTCTGGATGAAAACAAACCGAATGAATGCTAAAAACAACAAACACATTTAACAAAAACAAAACAAGGATTTTCTTAAAATAAAATAATTTTACAATATTACCTAGAATATTCAGTTTTTTGATTAAGATCATGAATTTTTTCCACCCATTTTAAAACCCCTCTCATTTTTTTGTAAATTATTTATTCTACAAATTCATTGAACTTTTATTTAACTATTACTATTTCTACAAATTTATTGTAATACAAGCAAAATATTTCCCGATTCCGATTTGTTTACATACAGAAATGTCAACTTAGGTTGCCTAGAAACACTTTATTCCACATCTTTTTTTTTTAATTTACATTCCACAAGGCGTCATCCGGGAATTTTTGACAATCGAGCGGAAATACTAAAATCTGCTCAAATGAGTCAAAAAAATTAATTTCTCTCTCATTCACAATTTATATATTGAACCACAACGACAAACCAACGTTTTCGGTCGTGCCAAATAAGAAAAATAAAAAATAAATTAACTTCATTCGTTCAGTCGCAGCCATTTTATTTTGCCATTTCATTTTTCTAAAGAGTGGTGTCCATTTTTCTCCTAATAAATTCATTAATTTTGTTTAAAATATAGCGCTAATAGCGCATTGAAATAGTGATTATGAAAAAAGTATTTCAGCCGAATGTTAGAAAGGTAATTTTAATTAAATATAATTAGTTAAAAGCATACTTTTCATAGAAATAAGTATATTATTTTGGCGCAAAGCATTAAAAAACTTTATGAAAGAAAAAAAGTGAAAGATGATGCTGGGTAATGTGATTTTTATTTTTGTTCAGTTGGTGTGTGTTGAATAAAAAAATAGAAGACAAATTTCAAAACGTGTGGAGGGGCTAGACGACGGCTGTTGTATTATTGTATATATATATATGTACTACAAAATAGACAGCGTCAAATAGGACGCGCCGTTTCTTCCACATTATCAAATCGTACATATACAAATATTCCAATTGTTAAAATATTAATAATTAAAAATACATATATTAAATTTAGTAAAAAAAAAATATTAAACTCAAATATTTTTATTAATAATTTATTTAATAACATTTTAAAGGTGTATGGTGCTACTCCACAAGAAAGCCAAATTAATGCTGTACGAAAAATACATAATTTACTGTCAAGTGGTGCTGTCACTGTGACGGGGCCAACTCAACCAAGGATTTTAAAACAAAAATTTGTTGGATCAACGGGTGGTGGTGGTATTGTTCAACATCAACAAAATATTACTAATATTGGTAATCAACAACAGCAGCAACATATAAATATGCATCATCAATCATCAATAATAAATTCAGATCTAAAATGTTACGTATGTGATGAACCGGCCGGTCAAAATTATACATTATTAAATGAAGCAACAACATCAAATACACAAACAAAACTACCAAATAAAATTGGTCAAATTGTTGGTGATGCATTTATGGTTATTATTAGTTGTGAAGATGTATTATGTAAACGTTGTACAACAATGATTAACCATTATGATCGTTTAGAAACTGATATTGAACGTGTTAAAACAAATATATTAAATTATTTATATAAAAAATATGGTTTATCAACAGATGATGATGATCGTCGTACGCAATATAATAATAATAGTGGTAATAATATAACAACAGCAACAATAATGAGTAGTTCATCAGCTGTTGCAACAACAACATTATCACCACCAATTAAAATGCAAAAATTAAATACTACTGGTAATATTGTTAATCGAAGAATTATAAATAATAATAATGATGATGATAATCATACAAGAAAAATTACAATACATAATATACAAACAAATCGAGATCCAATTGAAAATCAATTATCAACCTTATTTGAAAGTGGTAATTTAGATACAAAAACAACATCTCATACTAGTGCTGTACAACAAATTAAGATATTATCACCCCAACAGCAGCAGCAGCAACAACAGCCACCTAAACGTGGCCCAATAAAAATATATAAATGTATGTCATGTGAATTTAAAACTACTGATTTAAAACAATTCCAACCACATTATGAAACATGTAAACAACAAAACCTACAAAATAATTATTGTAAAATATGTAAAAAACAATTTACAAATACAATGTTATTTAAACAACATATGACTGAAAAGCATAATCAAAGTGAATTTTCATGTCCTGTATGTTATATAAAATTTTTAAATGATGTAACATTAAAAAAACATATAGAAATAAATCATCCAGATTTAAAACCAGTTAATGAACCAACAGCTTCACAATTATATGCATGTAATATGTGTCATTATATGACATCGGATAAACCAAATTATGATGAACATATGAGGAAACATGTTAAAGTAAAACCATTTAAATGTCGATTATGTTCAACTAGATTTGAAACACGTGAACAAGCTAGTATACATGCTAAATCACATCAACCAAATTATTATAAATGTGGTACATGTTCAGCATCATTTACCCAAAGAGAATTACTTGTTAAACATTTTGAGACACATCAACAAAATCAACAACAACAACAACAACAGCAGCAACAACAACAAGTTGTTCAACAACAAAAGCCGCAACAACAATCACTAACAACACAAAAATTATTACAAGAAACAATTGACGAAGCATTAAGAGAATCTGATCATGTTGAAACAAAGGGTATACATTTCTTTTCATGTAATATCTGTTCTTTAACATTCATTCAAGAGAATTATTATAATCAACATATGGAAACACATAAAAAAGATGGTAGTAATAATGGTGGTAATGTTGGTGTTGGTAAAAAAACAATAGCAATTGTATCAACAAGTAATTCTTCTGGTGGCGGTGGCAGTGTTGGGCAAACATCTGTTGGTGGATCAACTGTAGCAACAGTTGTAAGTACTGCTGGTGCTGTAATTACAACATCTTCTTCACAAAGCCTTATACGTCAGGAGATTCGAAATACAAATATATTAACAACAGCTCCAAGTGGTGTTGTTAATAGTGGTATTACATCACATTCTTCAAATAGTAATAGTTCAACTGCAGCTGTTGCAGCAACAATATCTGAAGCTGATATTGAAAGTATATTTGAAAAAATGCATTCTGATAAATCGGATAATGATGGTACTACAATTGTTACAACTGCTGGTACAACGACAACAACTGGTACTAGTGATAGTTTAGTAATTACAAGTCAAGAAAATGCTGTTGGTGGTATCACATTTAATATTACTATACCACAACCAGAACATTCACAAGATAAAAAGGTAAATATATATTTTAATAATAAATATATTGTTGATTGACGTTTTAACTGTATATGCACAAATTTGATAATCTTAAAAGTATAAATTATTGAAATTAATTATTGTTGATTCTAAAAAGTTTAATAATATCTATGTTTCCGATTTCACAAATCTCGCACAGTGAAGACAGAGTATATATGTATGATTATTTAATCAAACCTAGTTTCCCCTATAAGGCTACAACGGCTATAAATAATTATTCATACAAAATAAAATACCTATCTGATCCAATATGGTTGATATAAATATTTTATTTAATTTTATTTTTAGTTAATACCTTAAACATTAATTATTTTATTTGTTACACCATTCTTTTTTCTTAAAATACATTGCAATAAACTAGTTATTTTTTTCTTTATTTTCTTAATCAAGCTTCTTAGACTAAATTTAGACTTGATTATTGCCAATTTTTAAATCAATCTATATTTAAAATTATTTAATCGTTAACATGAAGAGGTATTTATTATTAAAAATGTATACAGTAAACTTACTTAAAAATTTTCTCCATTAAAATATTAAATGGATAATTTTTCAAATTTAAATTGAATTATCTGTCAACTGTAATAGAATTCTGGTTCCAAAATTGTGCATAGTCTTATTTAAAATTAATTATAAGTATGACTTGATTATCAGTCTTATTTGTAATTAATTTTAACTAAAAAAAATTATATATGTAGAATAGAACGAAAACGATTTTATTTGAAACAATTTTATCTATTTTAATTTGAAAAATATATTTGATTGATATGGAGATTATTATATATAGTTTATATATGTCTTAATCATAGATAATAGATGTGTTAATATTATAAATATTTCTCGTGAAATTTGAGATATTAGATTATAAAAAATATTCAACACGTACTTTAAAAATACATGAGATTAAAGTGACGGGTCAATCTCTAATACGACCACGTTTGTACTTCCTGCAAATATTTAAATTCAAACATGAAGCCGTCTGAATTTTCTAAAAGGGCCGGGTTCTGACTTCTCATTACCTAATTTATTCAAAATAAAGCTCAAGCACGTGAATTACATAATTTATTTAAAATAAAATTTCTGGTTTCATCCAAGGACACAAATTTTTATTTGTATAATATCACTGTATAGTTAATTTATTCACCGGAAATCTAGTTAGGGGTGGGATGTGGTTGTATTTAGATATTAAAATGCATGGAAAAAGGGTACCAAATTCTAGGAGGATCAACTATAATGATCATATGTATAACCATTGTATATGAATCTCTATAGTAGTGACACGAAAATGAAAATTAAAATCTTGAAATTCTTTTACGCTTCTTTCGTAAATTTAGGGACTGGCGCTGTTGTAAATGGTTTGGGTATGAGGTTAGGATTTGAATTGGTTGTTGTCTATTATTCATTTATGATGAGAAAAAATGTCTATAAATCTTTTATTCCAAAGGAGAGATTTATATGAAGGCAAAAATATGAGAAAAAAATTATATATATATTGTACAAATGCATATACTTTTTCTTCTTGACCTTGATTTTTTTTGTTTTTGATATTTTCTTTTCGCATTTGATATTTTAGTTAATTTTGAATTAAAAAAATAATAGCAAATTATAGTTTGAAAAATTAATCGGAAATGTTTTTCTAGAAAAATGAAAATATAAAAGAAATATTATAATGGTCTTGAAGGAAGAGTTCTTACAATTCTAAAATTCGTATCTTGACAATTGTTTATTAGCAATTGCATATTAAAGAATTGTTATTTTTAGTATTGTGTATTGATTTGTTTATTAAAATGCATTTTAATAAATGCAATGTGAAAATTGATTAACTATGTTCCCATTCTTAGCGTTAGGGTGTCCATAATGGACAGATGAACGAAACAGATTAGAAATTACAACAATCAACGCAATTATTTCATGTTTATTTAATTTAAGCATAGACTGTATGTCATTTCAAAAGATAATTATATCAAACAAAGAATTAATAAAAGCTGTGAAAAGTTCAACCAAATATTACTAAAATTGAATTAATAATATAATTAATAATTCAATAATAAATAAATATAATAAAAGAGAATAAAATTTTAAAGTTAGTTGAAAATTGAACTGATATATATATTATTTAGAATTGAACTGACTATAATATAATTATATATTTATATGGATAGATTACAATTTGTTATTTATTGTCAAATGAAATAGATAGACAACAAATATATACAATATTACAATATTTATTTTTTGTTTTTCTTCTAATGTTGTACTGACAACTATTTAAGTTTTTCTATTATTATAGATAATAAATATTATAATTTTGTTTTAAAATAGTCAATTTTTATTAGCATGAGATATTTTAGTTTTCAGTTCTACAAAAAATAATTAATCATGCCATGGTTGATGGTTCCCAACTGGTGGATTCCGCTGGAGAATAATAATTTAAAAATATGTTAAATATTTTTCATCTTAGGTCACCATAAACATATAGTTGCCTTTTTCCGACGATTTTTTAAAATTTTTAAGGTAGGGATCCTATAATTTGAATATGTCCTGTTTTTTCTCAACACAAATATGGACACCCCGTTACCCAGAACCAACGACGTGGAATTGATGGGTATATGGTTCCAAAAGTTTTTAATTTTTTTGAGTTGTAGGTAGCGTTGCCACACGTCCTCTATTTTGATGTATGTATTGTCCTCCGTCCTCCATTGTAGTTTAATTGTCCTACATTTACCAACAAAATAATAAAAATGAGGAAAAATTTATTGTAGACGATTTTATTAATTTCATTAAAACAATGAAACCTTAGGCACTAAACATACTAAATCATTTTTTTTTTATCAGAGTAAATTTTTTTTTTCTTTGTTTTTGAAGCTCATCTCCAATAATTTCTTTTAAGAATGATTACAAAATGTCCGTTAATATACATATAATGTATTTTTATAAACAGAAATTAATAAATATTTGGTTTTAATTAATAAAATTGTAAAAATATATTTTCTTGATGAATAAATAACATTCTTGATCAAGAAAATTTATTTTTGCAATTTTTTTACTTAAAACCAAATATTTATTAATTTATGTTTATAAAAATACATTATATGTATATTAACGGACATTTTGTAATCATTCTTAAAAGAAATTATTGGAGATGAGCTTCAAAAACAAAGAAACAAAAATATTTTTTTTTACGCTGATAAAAAAATGATTTAGTATGTTTATTGCCTTACGCAGAAAAAAGATTTGATTTTTAAATTGAGTAAAATTTCATTAAAAGATAACTTTTTAAAATTTGAGAATATCCTTAACTAGTTTGAAACGTTAGATTTGTAAAATATACTTACTGACTAACTGACTTGAATATTAATAAATTATTCCAAGAAGTATATGTGTTATCGAAAAAAAATGAAACTTTTGAACATGGAAAAATTGCCAAACACTAACGAAAAGTATATAAAGATATTTGAATATTTTGACGATAGTAAAAATATTCAACATAATATCGTTTTTATTAAGTATTCCCAGTGCTTTTACAGAACGCGTATTTTCCGTAATGAATTTCAAATGGAGTGATGAGAGAAACAGGTGCTCAACAAACTTAATCAAGTCAGAGTTTATAATATTTTTTAATAATAAAAGATCTTTCTTAGAATTTTTCACAATAATAAAAAATGAAGAAAAATTATTGAAATGGCAAAAAATAATGAAAAGTATATACATTTAAAAACAAAATATATAATTGAATTATAGAATATAGTATGTCTCTTTAGTCATGAAATAGTTTTTATTATGACTTTGTAAAAAAAGTACTAAATTAAGATTGTTATAATAAATTAGATTTTTTTTATTGTTGTCCTCCAGTAAAATTGATATAATTTCTTTTGTAAATCCATAAAAACCAAATTTATATATTACCTGAATTCAATGAAAATAAACAGAATGAGAAAATATCACAATTTTATATTTCCGTTGAGTTTTAGGAAGTTATCTTAATTTAATTTAGAAAAAAAACCAATATTGAATAACGTAATGTAAAAATAATCCTTTGATTTTTAACATTTTAATTTTTATGGATTATATAAAAGAAACAATACAGTACATAATTATATTAATTTTACCTGACCAAAAATGCATAAAAAATAAATTATAGAATTTTTTCTATTTTCTAACTAAAGAATATTATAATTCTTTCCAAAAATAATATTTTTATTTTTTATTGCTATTCGCGTAAATTTACTTCCCCGCAAGAAGCCGCTAAATATATATTCCCCGCACCATAAAGTAATATGAATCATATGTTGGGAAAGAGAACAAGAAAATTAGTATAAAAAAAAATATTTAAGCTAAGACAAAAACATTTAAGTTAATACACCAACTATTGTTATTTCCCATACAAAATTAAAATAAGTTAAAAAATCTATTTAAAAGTAATAAAACCTCCAAAAAATGATTTGAAATTTTTTTTTATTATAATAATTATATAATCCATATAAATTTAAATTATTTTAATCGCTTTGAAGGATTTTATTTATGTGAATTTTCAAAATCCTCCAACTAGCGACATCTATTTAAGAAAACGTAAAACTACCGTGTCACTACTATAGAGATTCATATACAATGGTATAACTAAAAAATTTGTGTTTCCTTAAATAATAGATGACAAATAAGAATTGATCAATGTGCCAATGTAAGACCAAAATTAATATTTCTTATTTTTGCCAGCGTATATGATATATGTACAGATTAAAAAATTGGTAATTTCCTGCAGTTTCCGATTATGTTTTTTTATTGTTAACATTTCTCAATGTTAACGATGATGGCGTTGCGCGCTGCCATTTAATAAAAATAATTCTTAGATTATATAAAATTCTATAGCGATCAGCAAAATCTCGTAATCGTTATTTTCAAAAACATTTCGAAACGAATTGTAAATTTCTGGAAAGAAACAATATATGTTATATAGAAAAATTCAGGACAAAAAAATTTACAAAAGTATTTTCAAATTTAGTTTTAAAACTAATAAAAATATTTTTTGTGATATATTAATATTTGCACATTAAAATAACAACCTTCACATTATCCATTTATGGTAAAAGCATTTTAAAACCACGCGTAAATAAATACATATAAACTGAGAATTTTATTGTGCGTTGTTATACACAATAAATAGTTGTAACACTGAATAAGACTTGCATAAATACTTATCACACATTAAAAAAAATTACCAATAACTTTACCAAGATAAAAGCGTCATTTATTATTTTAGGTTGTACAAATTATGCAAAATCATGTTTTTTTTTTCTCATTACAATTTTTCTTATCACATTTCTATAATAAAAAATATATTAGAATTGATTGTTTATCTTATACAACATTTATAGTTAATGATTCATCTCTTCACAAGAATAAATAGAGAAACTATTTTGTTTGTATGTATAATATAAATAAAATTTAATTAAGATAAAACAAATTTGCATAATGTACGTAAAATTTAATAATTAAATTTTTCTATTTGTAAACTATTTGTAAAATAATTATTCTTCAGTAGCTGCAGCTCGGGTTCAGGGATGTAATTTGGTCTCATAAACAATGTTCCTCCAAATTGTATAAATTAATATGTCTCTGGCGCTATCCAATTTGGTTACAAAACTCTTATTTATATCAATTTTTTTCCATTTTTAATAATTAGTCAATTAAACGTTGCGTTGCTTAATTTTAGTTAGTTGCAGTCAAAAAATGTTCTTTGAAAACTGTATTAGTTAATCTTTTTGTTGTATTAGATTTTTTCCCAAAAACTAATCTGTTTTTGTCAGCTATTATAATCATTGGCCTATTATAAACTTGTCAAATTTTATTTTTCATTATAATAATTTGAATAAATTATTTATGAAATACAATTATTTATGAAATAAATTTATTTTTACCATAAATTTTAGACGACGAATGAACAGCAAAGTGATGGTAAATCATTAACAACAACAACAAATGATAATATATCGGTTGGTATATCAATGCCAGTATTGGATCAACCAGAAGAATCTTCATCACAACATTCTGCTGGTGGTGAACAAAATAAAAATAATATTTCAGAAACAAATGATGATGGCCAGCTTCATCAACATCAACATCATCATCACCATCAACAAAATACAATTACCGATCACCATCAGCAAGATATTAGTCAAGAGAGTACATCAAATTCATCAACAGTACCAGTTAGTATGCCAAGTTTAGATGATGATGGTGAAGCAACTGGTTCAAATGAACATCATGAACAACATAATATGCAAGAACAACAACAACATCATGAAAATGAACATCAACATCAACAAGATCAGGAACAACAACATCATGACGAACAACAACAACATCATCAAGTAATGAATTCTGATCAAGTAGCAATGGAATTAGAAGATATGCAAAATTCAGTTGAAAGTGGACAAATTAAATTTATATTAAATGAAAATGGACAAATATTACAACTGGATAATCATATAATAACAACAGATGCTGATGGTAATCAAATATTAGTTGAAGGTACTGATTCTGAACAGATACAACAATTATTACAAAGTGTTGGTGTATTACAAAGTGGAGGTGGTTTAGTTGATGGTGAAACATTACAAATGATTCAAGGTGAAAATAATCAAATGATTATTGTACAACAAGGTGAAGATGGTCATCAATTAATTGATGCATCATTATTAAATGCTGATGGTCATATTGTAATACAACAGTCACATCATGATGACAGTGTTGATATGGATGGTACAACACATCATCAAGCACATGCTATTGATGAAGATGGTGTTAGAATACCAGTTTCTGTTGCATATACTGCTGATGGACAACAAATTGTTCAAGCAACAACTAGTGAACATCAAGAACAACAACAACATATTCAACAACAACAACAACAACATGATGATGATAATAATATACAGAGCAGTGATACAAATGAAAATATTGGTAGTGGTGGTATTGATGATAACGGAAATACAACAACAACTGGTTCAAGTACAACAACACAATCATTGACACAAGTTGCAGCTGGTGGTGGTAATGGTAGTGAGGAATTTTTTGCTTTAGATGATTTAAAAATCTAATTATTATAACCTAAAAAAATTAGCTTTTTAAAAGCAAAGCACATAAAATTAATAATGATAAATAAAAAAAAAAAAAAAAAAAACATTCTTAGCTTAAGAATTTCCGAAAAATAAAAATTTAAATAATATTTAAATAGACAAGAAAAAACCTATCAATTAATTAAACATGCAAAAAAAAAGTTCAATATATAAATATTTAAATTTATATATATATTAATATATATATATATATATATATTAAAAATTAAGATTGGTTTTTTTATAGTTTTAATGTATTATATGTTTTGTCAAAAAAAAAATTCTGAAATTCAAAAACAAAAACCACAAAAAAAAAAAATGTAGTTAAAAATTATCTTATAAGTAATATATTTTTCTCATTTCCCGAGATATATAATTATATATATATAATATACAAATTATATATATACATAAATTAAAAAAAAAAAATTATTTTTATTTTGAAAAACAAAAGAAAAAGATAAATCACATAAATAATTAATAATTCTGCTTGTATGGAATTTTTTTTGTTATTAAAAGATTTTAAATTTTTTATTATCTGGAAATTGTATTTTAAAAATATTATTATTGATCTTATTTTAAATAAACATCAACTCTCACATAATAAAATTCATAAAAAAAAAATACATTTACACATTATTTAAAAATAAGTAATCTTTTCTCTTAGATTTTGCAAAAAAAAACGCAATGAGAGAAAAAGGCAGAAGAAAGAATGTTTTGTAAAATAAAGAAATCAAAAAAAAAAAAATTTCACATTTATTAATTTTTTTTTAGTTAAAACAAAAATAACGTAAACTTATAAATAATTAAGATTTTTTTTTCTTATTTTTATTTTAGTATTTTATCAAATACATTTTAATTAAATCAAACAAAAAAAAAAAAAAACATTACTGGATATGTTGACAATATATAATTAATAATTTTTATTTCATTCAAATTGTAAAATGTATTGAGGATGAATAAAAAGAAAATAAAAACAAATAGATTAAAATATTTTATTGTTTTTTAGTAGTCGGAGCCAAAATTGAAAACAATATAAAAAAATATTCTATTTTATGAAGACATTTCGCTTAACCAGTGAAAAAAGGTATGATACTGTCAAATCAGTTAATTGCTGCAACCCAGAAGAGTATTCTATTATATTCTCAATTAAATTATATGCCGTATATTCTATTATCAGCTAATTGTCGAGTATGCAACGTTAGTTCTATGATATTTGATTGGAAAATGGAAAACTAATATAGGTAAAGTTCATTTCATAACTCTTTCATAGTTAATTTTTAGCTATTTATGATATAGTTTTATTTTAATATACATTGTTATTAATGGGGTAATATACAATTATAAATTATTCGAGGAAAAGAAGCAACTGATCCATTTATTGAGCTCCTGCATGTTTACACTTTTTGTTTGTGGCCAAAATTTACGAAATCTCTTAAGCCAGACCTGTTCATAAACGTCACATTTATTTTTGTTTTTTGGTTTTTTTGATATCAATCAAAAACATATGGTAATAATAGAAGTATAAGTATATAATGGCCGTTAGTTCTAGGTTGTTGAGGCAAACATCTCAATGTACCAATGTACTTTTTGACAGTTCTTGCAAATGTATTTACCCTGTATGCAATACTTACGGTACATTACAAAAGTGTACGAAAAAAATACAAAGTACATTGATATATAATATAATATTATTTAATGTTAATACAAAGAAAGAAATGCGTAGAATACGTGCAAGTTTTACTTATATTACTAATAAATTAATGTTTTATTTGAATTTGTTCTAAAACAAATAATATCTTGGTAGGCTTAATACGTTTTTGTTTTTATTTTTCATTGAATATTTTACCGGTAAATTTGTAATAATGTTTAATTTATGCGTGTGAATTTATCATTTATAAGTTAATAGAATCGGTTATTGAATTATTTCACTAGTTTTATATTATTTTGAAGGATATATTTGCTAATATGGACTGATATATTAGAGAATTATATTCTAGAAAATCATAGATTTTTCTTAATTAGTTATATTATTATTTAGATATAAAGCTATTTCATATTGCGAAAAAAAAAATATAAATTTTTAAATATAACCACCAGACAGTAATACACAAAATTGATCATATTTTCTGGGTTAGTGATATACATAAACATATAAAACATTAATTCGAATACACAAAATATATTTCTTTTATTGTACCAATAAAAAATATAAATTTCATTAATTAAATATAAAAATTAAAATAAAATATATTTGCTTTTCTTATTTCTTTTATTTTGAAATTGTTATTGATAATTATTCATAGGACATCCATAAGAAAGTCGAGATCAGAACAATATTTTATTTTTCTAATGCTTATTGGTTTTTTAATTTCGAATGACAGTTTTGTATACGTACCCTGAAAACAAGAAGTATCGTTTACGATTCGTAAAAGAAATAACTTCCTCATACAAAACATCTTTTACGAATCGTTTAGTTAGGTGTATCGTTTTTATATCGTTAATGATTCACCAGTCACATGATAATTGAAATCAAAAACGAAGTTTGGTGTATGTATTGGTACTTCATTTCAATTCCGTTTTGGTGAATCATTAATGATACGTATTTAGCGTAATGTTTGTGAATCTCTTTTAACGAATCCATTAAGAATCTTTTTAGGCGAAAAGTGAAATATTGATTTTGGAAAATGGATTAAAAAATAAAAATAAATTTTTAAATTTAATTATTTTAATTTATACATATTATATATGTATATTATTTTATTGATATAATTTTTAAATTTAATATAATATTGTTAATATAAAAATCACATTGTTGTTTTCTTGATAAAGGCTTATGTTTGTTGATATAACTCTTGTTACTGGAGCATCCAAATATATCATCTTCAGTAGTGTTCCTAGACACCATAATATTTTCTCCGATTCATTTTTTCTCCTATAATATTAATAATAATTAATTATTTTAATTTGTTATGAAATTTAAATTATACTTACTTAATTTTTTTTTCCACGTACGTGTTGATTGTTAACTACAAAATTTTAAAAATGGCTCATTCTTTGTTTGTTATTAAAAATGGCTGATTTTTTGTTTTGCTAAAATTTACTAAATACACATTTTACGAAACAAAAATATATCGTTTTCGATTCACCTTTAGTGAAGAGTTTTCAATTCTCTATAATATACAAATACTTATATATGTGTTAGTACAACTTCACTTTCAAATATCTTTTTTAAATCATTTACGTATCGTTTTAGGTGAACTTCGTTTCTAAGATTAAAGGGTATACGAATGTTTGTATGTGAGATGTTGGCCTCAAAAACCTAGAACTAACTGCCTTTCTATATACTTATAATTCTATTATGGTAAGGTAAATAAAAATCTATCTCACCGACCGTGACAGTACTTTATTTCAAAAATAAATACAAAATGTTTCGGTTACCATTAATTCGAATTAGTTTTACTTCAAATAAAATATCTAATTTATCATCTCCAACGATTATTAGAAATTATGCACAAAGAATCGACACTAAATTACCAACTCAAAGTAATAAGAAAAAAATTACACCACTCGGATGGTTTTTACTGGTACACACAAAACTCAATTAAAAATGTATATGATATTTTAATTTGTATATATTTTTTAAGTTAATACCAACTACAACATTTGGATTAGGATACTGGCAAGTTAAGAGGAAAGCTTGGAAAGAGACTTTAATAAAACAACTCGAAGAAAAAATTAATATTGATCCAGTAAATCTACCCGAAAAGTTATAAATTACAAATACAAAAATAATAATGGCTCTAATTTCTAATTATTTATATATTTATAGTTTAAATGATTTATTGACGATGGAATATCGTTCTGTAATAGTAAAAGGTAAATTTCTTCATAATAAAGAATTATACATGGGACCAAGATCATGTATACGACCTGATGGAGTTGAAACACAAGGTGGATTATTCTCACAACAAGATAATACAAATGGTTACTTAATAATTACACCATTTAAATTAAGTGGAAGAGGGTTTGTAATATTACAAAAAAAAAAAAAAAAAAATTAATATCTGGAATTGTAGGGAAACAATATTAATAAATCGAGGTTGGGTTCCTCGCACTAAACTAAAACAAGAAACAAGATTAGAAGGACAAATTGCAAAAGAAATTGAAATTATTGGTGTAGTAAGAAAAGGTGAAAAACGTCCACAATTTTCACCAGATCACAAAGGAAATCTGTATCTATATAGGTAAACAAAAATATGATTTTTATTTTATTATAATACTATAATATATTTGTAATTTTTTTTTATAGAGATCTAGAAAGAATGTGTGCTGAAACTGGATGTGATCCAATAATTTTAGATGCAAATTATTCATCAACTGTACCAAATGGTCCAATTGGTGGTCAGACAAGAGTTACACTTCGAAATGATCATTTGTCATATTTAATAACATGGTTTAGTTTATCAGCAGCAACTTCATATATGTGGTTTCAGCAAATTTATAAAAGAAAATCATTTTGAATTTGAAAAATTAATTTTACTTTGTTGTATACTTATATCATTTATTAGTGTTACATAAAAAAAAAGTCATAATATATTTATTATATAAAACAATTTTTAATAACAAAACGGATTTTATTTCATTTAATACTCTTAAATATAAATATATAATTATACTGTAAATGCTATCAGCTATGCCGATATATATATATATATATATATATATATATATAGTTTTTTTAAATTTATTATTTTAATGTTTTATATAAGTTTTTTTTATATAGGCTTTATATAATATATGTAAATAAATGGAAAGATAATTTTTCTTTAAGAGTTAATAACTAATTTAATATTGCATTCATTACATATACACTACGAAAAAGTGTAATTACTAAAAAAAAAAATACTAGGAGTTTCGTGTAAAAAAAATAATACAATGATATAGAATTTTCTCTAAAATTCATTACACAATAGTTGGCAACGGTTTTACTCAGAGCATTGCTGAAATCGCATAACTTCATAGGCAAACTCTACTTCATAGGTAGACGTTTTGACGATCCTGAAAAAGAGAATAGTACAGAAACGCTACGACATTTAGTATAGCAGCCTAACTATAGCCGTTAAAATTATCACAAAACAAAAAATATTAAAAAAAAAAAACAATGCTGGGTTTGTTAGATATTAACATTAAAAAATTATAGTCAGGTATGACAATGGTGTCTATAGGTTTGTGATAGATATCCAAGAAATTGATGAACATTATTGTATAGTTAAATTTTAATATTATTATTTAAATTACAGTCTCAGAAAATTATATTTGCAAAACATTTTTGTTTTGTTGGTATTATTTATGAAGAAGCGTATACGCTTACTGAAACCCGATATAAGTAAAACCGTTGTCAGCAGTTAATTCTTTAATATTTAAATATAGACGGTATATAGATAAAATAAAAATTATTAAAATTATTTCGAGTAAATAAATTACTTTATAATTGTGGAATACTGCCGCATGCTCTAATAACACTAGTACGATTTAATTTTTTACCAATTGTTTGTACATGAAATCCAATTTGTTGTAAACGATCATGATCAAGAATTTTACGACCATCAAATATATATGCTGGTTTCATCATTGCCTGATATATTCGTTTATAATCCAAATGCTTTTTAACAAAAATATAAAAAAAATATGATTATATGATTTAAAAACTTTTCAAATTTCTTACAATAAATTCATCCCATTCTGTACATAATACAATTGCATGTGTACTTCTAACAGCACTATATGGATCACTATGTATTTGTACAGCTTGTTTAGTTAATTCTGGCGAATCTGTAACTGATGGATGTGTTAAGTCATCAATTATTTGTTCGGGTTCAACTTTTGGATCATAAATATCTAGTTTGGCACCTTCTTCTAATAATGTTTTACAAACTGTAATAGCTGGTGTTTCTCTTGTATCACCAGTATTTTTTTTAAATGCAAAACCAAAAATTGATATTCTTTTATCAGAAACTGTATTAAATAGACTTTCAATAATCTAAAATAAAATAAAATTTATAAAATTGATTTGTTTTTTCTTTATATATTTGTGATTTTATACTTTTTGTGAAAATCTTGTTTTTTGATATTCATTCATATCAATAACTTGTTGCCAATATGCAGCAACTTCTGGTAAATTTAAACCTTCACAAATATAAACTAAATTTAGGATATCCTTTTGAAAACAACTACCACCAAAACCAACAGATGCTTGAAGAAATTTTGAACCAATACGTGAATCTAAACCAATAGCTCTTGCCACTTCAGATACATCAGCTCCAGTTGCTTCACAAACAGCTGATAATGAATTTATACTAGAGATTCTTTGTGCTAAAAATGCATTGGCAGCCTATAATTATAAAATTAAATGTATATAGGTATATATATAAATTTTTAAATTTTTTTTATAATTGGAAATAAACTAGGATATGTTATCATATACATTTGCTATCATACGAAATAATGCATACGAAAAAATTACACAGTTATAAAATAACTGCATCCCACTAAATTGCCGATCTAACATGAAAAAAAATTGTGCCAAATTACAAAACAAAAAAAAACCTATTCAATCAAAATTACAGTAAAAGAAATTATAAAATATGATAATCTATCTAACCAATTATTTTCCACCCTCAGAAACCATATTTGAGCAATTTTAATTTTTCAACCGATCTTTCTTTCACATCAATACAAGTTAACCTTATTAAATTTTGTCGTCAAATGTGTAATAATGGTACATTCTAAATACATTATATTGTAGATGTGGGATAGATAAACGAAATTAATGTACACTGATTGACTAGGGGCCGTAAGACGAAATCGTAAAAATTAGAAAGGCCAATATTTATTTAGAATATGTCGTGTATTATATATAAGTAATGCAAGATTAACTCATTATATAACTAACTAGTTTACCAATTTTGAAAGTTCTGAACTCCATGTATTTGTTGTTAAAATATTCTTTTTTGGTATCCAATGTTCATAAATCCATGAGAGTGTATTAATTGCTTGTAGACCTTCTGGTGTTTCTTCACCACCAATTAATACTCTGTCCGCATTTAACAAATCTTCAATTGCAGTACCTTCAGCTAAAAATTCTGGATTTGATAGTATATCATATCTAACACCTAAAAAAAATTAAATAATAATATATAAAATATTTATTATACAAAATATTTAATATATATATACCTGTTTTTTGATTCGCATGCAAAATATGCATAATACTAGCAGCAGCACGTACAGGTACTGTACTTTTTTCTACAACAATTTTATTACTTTTAGCTGAATCAGCTATCATTCGTGCAGCACTTTCTACATATTTTAAATCGGCTGCGCGACCTATTAATATTTAATTAATTGGAGTGGATAATTTCAATATTTATATTATACATAAACATATATAAAAATATTTTTATAATTTATATTACCCTTTCCATTTCCAAAGGTTTTTGTTGGTGTATTTACAGAAATAAAAATAAGATCCGATTCCTGTATAGCAGTCTCAACATCAGTTGAAAAAAATAAATTAACATTTCGACATTTTCTGATAACTTCATCAAGACCGGGCTAAAAATGTATATTTTTGTTTGTTTATTATACTATTATTTTATTGTTTTAGCTTAGAATAATAAAGCTTCCTATACGTATTATAAAAATAGCGCACCTATTTTTGTAATTAAATCTATTATATTATTATTATTATTTGTTTGTATATACATAGTTTATAAAAATAAAATTTGTATATTTGCTGGTTGTATTTTTTTTCGTAAAGGGGGAAATTAGAACACTAACAAAAATGTGCTGGCCGGTTTTTTGTATAAATGACTTATTAACAAAAATTATAGATAATGCACCGGAAATATTATTTGTGATATGAAAAATGTTTAGATAAAAAATATTTTCTACATTTCATAAATAACTATAATATATTATCCAAGAAAAAACAATAAGAATTATTTCAAATTTTGAAAATACATACTTATATAAAATTCATTAATGAATATAGTGAGGAATTCGATATAATATGAATCAGCTTATCTACAATATAACATAATACATATTAAAGAAGGAAAAACAATAAGATATATTTCAATTTTGAAAATACTTAAAATTTTATATGAATAGGAAATAATAAATCACTAAATTCATATTTTGAATTTTATGATGAAAGTTTCTAATAAATTATTAAACAATTGTAATTTAGCACAAGAAGAATCTTAGATATATATTCATTAAATAAATATTGTTGCTAAGCATAATTTATTGTTTAATAGGTATGTATCATGTAGATAAGCTGTAAGCATATTTGTTATAGAGAATTACTCACTATATCCATTAATGAATTTTGTTGTAGCTTTCATTATGATATTTAACAATCAGGTAAATTTAAAAATTAATAATGATTAATCAATTAGGTATAAAGACCTTGAATATATTTTGAAAACATTCAATGTAAATAATAAGTAAAAATATAATCGTACTTAAAAGCAAGGACAAATATTCTTCTTCTAATTATTATTAAATATTAATAAATCAACAAATTAAACGGTAAGCCAATTAAAGGTACTGGCACTAGTAACTAGTTACGTGGCGATAGGCCACGTAAAAATCATTTGTATTAATTTATTATATTGGTTATAATCCCTTTAAACATTTAATTTTACCTCATAAATTGGTAATTTATCTGAATTCCATTGAGCTATTCTTTCGGCACTTTTGTCCACTACAGTAACACGAATATTTGGACATTTAAGTGCCATAACACTACATGTAGGACCACCAACATATCCAGCTCCAATACAGCAAACTTTTGATACAGTCATATTTAACATTAATATTTACTTTATAAATTAATCGAATTTTTGAAAATTACAGATATTTTAATTCAAAAAAATATTAAATAAACAAAATTATTAACATCACTTTTCTAGACCTACTACAATTTACAAATTTATAAATTTAATTTATTCGTTGTTTGTGTTCCACAAAATTTTGACAGATGAAATTAAAATGCTGGAAGTTAATTTTAATGCTGAGCTGTGTAATGTAAATATAGCAACCCTAGTATCATGCTGTTAAGTTGAAAAAAAAAATTGCTACGTTCAAAATCCCATAGTATTTCTAGCATAGCACTGCAAGAAAAAGCACTGTTTTCAGTTTCACTTTAAAAAAATTTAACGCCGGATATCGCCAAACAGTATCAGTGCTATTATTTAAAATTTAAATAATAGCACTGATAAATAATATAATATCACTGAAACGCAATGACAATTCGTGATACTATTTGGTGCTTTCATTTTTTTTTTCGAAGCAAAATCTAAATAAAACAAGCATTAAAAGTATAAAAACAAAGGGTTAAAACTTTATTCTGCTTCTTCATACAAATATTCTATATCTTCGTAGAAATAATTTTCATCAATCAGTTGATTGTTACATTGTACTTCTGTTTCGTTTGGTCCATACAGTTCATACAGTTATAATTTGTATTGTAATAATGTGAAACTATTTGGATAGTGATATTATTTTAATAGTATGACTAAAACTCAATGACATTTCGTGATACTATTTGGTTCGTGCTACTATACGGTGTGTGTTGTGTTGTGATACTATATGGCAATATCTGTTATCGTTCAGTTTATTTAATTTTAAAAAGTATTACTAACTAACTTAGATTACTAAGGAAAACCCAGCATCAGTTAGGAGTTATGTACTTGAAGCATTTCGAGGCAGAAGCGCAGAAGCAGAATGTTACATTTCCAGGCAGAATTTTTAAGAAATGCACACGCATTTATTTTTTCGAAAAAATATACAAAAAATATGTTGACATGTGAAGAGAAACAACGCAGCCAACATTAATGTGGATTAGTGGTGAGGGCTGAGGGCAACATTTAATTATGCTGTCCATACATTATGCAACGCGTTGTTAATCGGGTTGTAAATTTTCACCACACACACTTCAACTCGTTTTACAACAGATATTACAACCGTCATATTCATATATTACTGTTTTTTTGTTATTTTTTTTTTATGTCAAACTAAATAAATAATTTATTATGTTAAAATGAAACTATATTTATAATTATAATTCATTTGAAGTTAAATGAAAATTAAAAATAAGTGAAAATGTGTAAATTAAAAAAACGTGAATTGATTTAAATAATAAAGTGAACTATTTGTACTGCAAATAAAAAATAAATAAAAACAATAACCAATATGAATGATTAATGATACTATTTTTTTGACAGTAAACTTCAAAAATGTAATTATGGTTGTACAACTTCCCTATACTCTATTCTATATCGACGAATTAGAAAAAATATTACATAAATGTAATATGGAAGGAGCATAAATGTTCCATCTCTTTTTAACTCATAGTAAATTCCATATATCAAAAAAAATGTTTATGAAGCCGTGAAAAAATTATTTCCTTTTCTCTGCTAACCAACCTGTCAAAATCAAATCTTCTACCGAATTGTGAAAAACCTCATATACCATTTTCACAATTACTGACTATTGAATTAGGTACTTGAATATATGGATAGGAGCATAATAAAATATGATAAAAAGTTTTCACTAATTGTAAAAATTAAAATTAAATTACTGTGTGCACTTTTTTTTAGATAATTAGATAAATTTTAGTCGAAACTGAGTTGATGTCGAATGGATCTTTTCAAAACTCATCCGACGAAATTTCGTGTCAAAATATCAGCTGATAATTTTTATAGCAGGGTCGGTTCTTTTTTATTATGTCTATTAATTTTTATAAATACAAAAAGCAATAATTAAATAAAATTTCAAAATACTGTAATTATTTGTTCATGCTTTAAAAATATAATTACAACAGCGGCAGAGAATAAAGGAAATTGACAGCTGCAGTTTGTGTTTGCAAGACAATGTTTTTATTTTTTTATGTAAATATATTTAGTTAAATTAAATTTTAATACTTTGTATAGGTAAAGATGAATATTAGTAGTTCCTTTTTTCGCTTAACTATTTTTATTAACATTTAATTTTAATTTTGTTTTTATTTTATGTTGCTGGAGGTAAAAGACATATGTGATGCATCTTTAGTTATTTTGGTATAATTTAAATATCAAGAAGGAAAACGCATTTTAATATTGTTTCACATAGTAATATAAATGATTCTATAATTCAATAGGCCCGGATTAAAATAAAAACCTAGTCCGTCTCTTATTACAAATTTTTAAATTTTGACAGCTTGGTGAAAAAAAAGAGCGAGACGACTGTACCCGGCGTGGCTTCAATTTTTTATCTTTATGCTCAATCCATATATTCTATATCGTTGCTCTATATACAACTTTTGCAACCATCAAACCAACACGCAACTATTTTAATATTTCTTGTCAACGTGTTGTAAACGTAAACTTGCCCACACACGATACAACTTGACCAAGTTGTCAACACGTTGTACAACACGTTGCATAATGTATATGGACAGCATTAAGGAGACAAGAATACATCAATAAGTCAAAGATTTTTTTTAGGAAATTCGGTGCTAAAAAAAGTCTTCCTAATGCCTGGGCTACATTGTTTCGATCGGTTTAGTTTCGATTAGTTTCGCAAAGTTCAAATTTGACGTCTTCATATATTTTATATGGAAAATCAATTGAGTGGACACATCGGTCGAATCGGAAAGAATCGAATCGAAAGAGTTTGGAACGATTGGAATTTTGCGAATCCAAATCCAAACTATTTTAATATTTCTTGTCAACGTGTTGTAAACGTAAACTTGCCCACACATGATACAATTTGACCAAGTTGTCAACACGTTGTACAACACGTTGCATAATGTATATGGACAGCATTAAGGAGACAAGAATACATCAATAGTCAAAGATTTTTTTTAGGAAATTCGGTGCTAAAAAAAAGTCTTCCTAAAGCCTGGGCTACATTGTTTCGATCGGTTTAGTTTCGATTAGTTTCGCAAAGTTCAAATTTGACGTCTCCATATATTTTATATGGAAAATCTATTGAGTGGACACAGGCCGAATCGACAGAGTTTGGAACGATTGGAATTTTGCGAATCCAAATCCAAACTAAAGGAAATGTGAAGAGAAATGAAATTTGAATGTTTCAAAAATAACCAAAACAAAATATATGTGGTTTAATCGATTGCGATCGGTAACTATGTGTTCAGTCTACTTAACCGTCGAATCAAATCGAATGGAATCGAAACATAACAACTGAACCCAGGCTTAAATTCTAAAAGTTTCTCTCTCTATTGCACGCACATACGTATTTTTCCGTGTGGGAAATAAAATCATTACTACTTTAAAAAATAGATTAATGTATTGTAGGTAGAGAACACATTTTTTGTAATAGTGGATTCATAATGTTATCAACGCAACGCACATCAAAGTTAGCGCAAGTTAACGGAACGGTTTAATATTTTTTCAGTTCACAATACATATTTTATATTTATTTACAGCGTGAAATGACATTTCTAATTTGTTTACCAAAAGTCAAAATTAAAAAATTACAAAATTTTCAAAAAATTATTTAGAGGTAAATGTTAAAAAGTTAAAATTTATAGTATAAAAATTAATTAATTTCATTACTATATTATTGCAGTATCTTTGAAGTAAAATATGGATGAAATATGGATGAAGAAAAATATGGATTTCATCCCCCATTATATGTTATTAACACAATTTTATACACAATAAAATTAAATTAAATATTTTTATAATTATTTTATTATTATTATTTTACAAATAAATTTTTTTTTTTTATTTTATTTAACAAACTTTTTGACAACCAACTATGTTGTCAAATAATAAATTTTGACATCTATCAGTGTTGCTTTGCGTTAAAAGTTAAAAGTTGGATCAACTTGAACTTTTCTGTGCGCTGCGCTGCGCTAAGAAATTTCCATTATGAATTGATAGTACTATTTTCATATAGTTAAACTTTTGAACGTAGCGTTGCGCAGCGCTAATTTTCTATTATGAATCCACTATTAATTAGTAATAAAAATAATTAACACAAATTATATACGGAAAATTTAAATATACAATTAGAAAATACTTGAATTAACGTTTATAAATAGAAAATGAAATATTTAAACACATTTTAAATTATTAAAAAATTATTAAAATAACGAAAATTCTTTTTTTATTCAAAAATATTCCTCCAAATCATTTTCAACAGATTCACAATCCACACTTAACATTAAACAATACAACTTTTAATCTGATTAAAAATTTATGCTAAAGTATGTTGTATTTATAAGTATGAATTTATAAATTATATACATATCTATTTATTTCAATATTTTAGAATTTCAGTATTTAAACGAAATTTAAAATTTTTGTGATTTTTAATAATTTAATTCAAATCAAATTTAATGTTCTATAAAATATTACCTCGTAAAATGGTAATTTATCTGAATTCCATTGCGTTATTCTTTCTGCACTTTTGTCCACAGCTCTGAAATAAATATGCGGGCATTTGAGTGCCATAACAGCAGCTATAGGTCCACCAATATAACCAGCACCAATGAAGCAAACTTTAAATGAACTTGAGGAAAATTTAATATTCATATTGCCAAAAACAATTAATAATTTCCCGAATATTACTATATAAATTTACAGTATTGATAATTAAAATCAAGTAATTCAATTGCCGAAAAAATAACAAATAAAATATATTTCTTTAGAATAAACCTTTTTATATTTAATTCTATAATAAATAAAAATAAGTTAAAAAAAGTTGAAATTTAATTTGAAAAATAATTACAAATATGTATACAATAAATAATAAATATTTACATATGTATGTTGAATTGAAAATATTCTAATTCTAAAATATAAGTATTTGTTCAAAACCAATAAAATATATATACAATTTTAATCTAATTTATTTAATTTTAATAAATTTTATCTAAAATTGGTTCAATAACATTTATTTTTGTTTATACCATATTTTAGTAGCTATAATAAATATTTAGGTATAATAAATAAATGTACAAAGTAGAAAATTAGTAGGACAAAACTGAACGTGAAAACTCTTCAAGTTATTTGCTTTTCAGTTTCCGTATGCTAAATTCGTACATATTTTTAATAAGAAAGAACAAATATTTCATATTATATTATTTATTTTAAAGTTTTAATACTTTACTTCATTACTGGTAAAGAATTGATAGAAATGCTTTGATACTTTTATACTACAAAAAATAAAATAATAATATCTTGCAAAAAGTCATATTTAAGAATTTATGATTATTAATGATAAATCCACAAACATATTTTTTTATGTAATGTTCGTATCCTACATCCTATCTATATACGGTTTCCGGTACCTTGTCCTGTAACTGGTGCGTTATATCTTGTGTTCACTTTTGTATACGCATAGAAAAATCTAATTTTCAATTCATTATAAAAGTAGTAGTTTCAGATTTTGATGATATTTAGACATTTAGAGCAGTGGGCCGCGAGTATAAAAAGGTTAAGAACCACTTATTTAGAGGGTAGGTAATGTAGCAACGCAACGCAACGCAACTATATTTTTATTTGGTGGTTCTTTTTTAAATTATTTCAATATCATACGCATCTAATTTTGATAATACACATAAACAAGTAGTACTAATAGTTTAAATCCAATTTGAACACAAACATTGTGTAATGCAAAAGATAAAAATTTTGGTGCTGTGGGATGATGTAACCTTATAATTTTATGAGGGGTCGGTCTTTTACAAATTAGACCCATCTCTTTTCTCTAGGACAGTAGAAGAGGTAATTTTTGAATATAAAATTGTAACTTGTAACACTTTAATAAAAGAAAATTTGTATTTGTATCTAAACCAAAATATATCGGTAATTTTAGTTAGATCACTCTACCATGATTGGTATATATATATATAATATATGTTTGTTTATATATTGATCAAAAAAGCGAATTCAGTTATTTTTGTTGCTATAAAGTGCAGGTGCAACTAATTATCGACCAACTTATATTCCTAAATACAATTTTACCTAGCAACTGTTCATAATTCGTTTAAAATTTATTTTGTTCAATAAAATAAACTTAGGAGACTAAAACATTGTATAATTTAAATATACTCTGTCACTTGAAATCACATTTTTTTTTTCTTCAAATTATTTACAATAAATAATGTCTTCTATTGATGATGGTGAAATTCAACATATTGATCCAAAAGTTATATTCAGTTTTGATGGGACAGTTCAATGTGGATTAATAGCTCATCCAGATGGAAAACATATACTTTATCCAATTGGTAATAAAATTGGTATTGTTCATAAACCAACATATAAAGAAGAATTTATAACTGGGCATTCAAATCAAATATCATGTATAGATGCTTCACAAGAGTATAAAAAAAAAATTTAATAAAATATATATTAAAATTATATTTTGAATTATTTTTTTTTTTAGTGGAAAATATCTAGCATCTGGTCAAATAAATCATATTGGTTTGCCAGCATATGTATTTGTATGGGATTGGGAAACTAAAAAAGAATATGCACGTCATGAATTACACAAAGTATAAAATTAAATTATTAAAAAATTAAAATTATTATACAGATAGAAAGTATAATTTTATATTAATTTCTTTTAGGTTCGTGTTCAAGCTGTCTCATTTACCGCGGAAAATAAATATATAGTTAGTTTAGGTGGACAAGATGATGGAACAATTATAGTTTTCGATATGGAAACTAAGTTAATTTAATTTTAATATCTATATATAAAAATTGTTATAATATGTATAAAAAATAAAAATATTATTTGTATATAGAACACCAATTTGTCAGGCAGTTGCTTCAAGGGTTACTAGCGGAATTCCAACCCGTATTATTGGATTTCATAAAGTAAATTCAATATTTGTTGTAGCAGGAGATCGTAATTATTTTATTAATTTTATAATAATAATTTTGGTTATCTTTATTTAAAAATGGTTTAACATTTCTTTTTTTTAGATCATTTACGAATTTGGAGCATTCAAAGGCAAAGTAAAAAATTAACAGTTGCTGATGTATTAACAGGTAAAACACAACGACGTTATACCAGTATGTGTTTAACTTCAAATGATGAAATTTTATATTTAACAACAATGACTGGTGATTTAGTTAAAGTTAGTTTAAATTGTTGTGATCCTGTAAATGTTACCAAAGAAGGTATGAATGCTGTATTAATGGCAAATTATGGTCGACATAATCCAAAAAAACCAACTGGAAAAGATTGTGAAAAATATGTAAATGGTTTAAGAAATATTTATATAATAAAAGATAAATATTTTTTACTTGGTGCTGGTGATGGTACAATAGAATTAGTAGAGGAACGAGGTCTTTCTTTTAAAAATTATCCATTACCAACATGGCCAAATTTAAAAGTTGTAAGTTTTTTTTTGTGATATATAATTTTTTTAAATTTATAATTTTGTTATTTTATTTAATTTGTTTGTATATATTTATATGTAGCTATTTACCAAAAAAGTAAATGGTGCAATTACATCTATAACCCAATTTCAACCAGAAAAATTCTTAATTGGTACTGATAGTAATGAAATATATGAATTATATTTAAAGAATTTTGATATTAGATTGATTAAAACATGTCATACAGATACAGTTTATGATATAACATTTCCAAAAGATTTTTCATTAGTATTTGCAACAGCTAGTTATGAATCAATTAGAATATGGTCAACTAAACGAATGAAAGAATTACTTAGAATAATGGTTTATAATTTTTCATGTAAATCAATTAAATTTAGTATTGATGGTACAATGATTGTATCAGCATGGAATGATGGTGTATTAAGATCATTTACACCAATTACTGGTCGACTTATTTGGGCTATACCAAATGCACATAATAAAGGTTCAAATTAATATTTAGATAATTTAATATACCTATAAAAATAATTTTTATTGTGTATTATTTCTATATAGGCTGTAGTGCTGTTACATTATCATCAAATGGTAGAATATTAGTATCTGGTGGTATTGAGGGTCAAGTAAGAGTATGGAAAATTGAAACATGTCGACAAAGTTTAATTGCAGTTTTAAAAGAACATGCTGGTGCAATATCTACAGTTGATTTTAATAAATTTGATACTGAAGTTGTATCATCTTGTCATGATGGTTCTTGTGTAATTTGGGATATTAAGTATACATTTTTAATTTTTAATTTACAATAAATAATATATCAATTTTTTTTTTATATAAAAGTCGTTTAACTAGAAAACATGTATTTTATGCTAATACACAATTTACATGTGCTAGATATTTTCCAACTGGTGTACAAATATTATCATCTGGTTCAAATCATCGAATTAGTTATTGGGAGGTATTGTAAATATATTAAATAATAATATTAAAATACAAATGGGAATATTACTATAGGTTTACGATGCCAGTCTAGTAAGAGAAGTTGATGGATCCAAGACATCAGTTAATTGTATTTCAATAAATAGTACTGGAGAATATTTTGTATCAGTTAGTAATGATCAATTAGTTAAAGTAAGTTTATAAATTTTTATATATAATAAAATAAAAAAAAAATTGTTATTCTATAAATAATAATTTTTTTTGTAAGGTATGGGATTATCAAAAAGGAATTCCACTTTGTGTTGGATCAGCACATGCCAGTGCAGTTGTCAGGTAAAATTTTTAATATATTCATCCAATCTTGGATATTAAAAATTTGAATAAATCTTGTTTTTTTTTTTTGCATTAAGTTGTGCATATAGTCCATGTGGAAAATTTTTTGTTACTGGTAGTTCATCAGGTTCTGTTATGATTTGGGATATTCCACCAGTATAAAATTTATTTATATAATTAACTATAATTCCTTTAATATTTTATTATCTAGGAATATTATCCAAAAAATATTGATCCACTGAAAAAATCTGGAAATAGTACTAGTAGCACATCTCTTACAGCAAAACGTAGTTTAGGCAGTGTTAAAAAAGAGAATATTGAAGAACTTGAAGCAAAACGATCTAATAAAGATGTCTTATGTTGTGAATGTCCACCAGTTAATTGTAAAGCATTACCTGATATAAACGAAAATTGTAATGCAATTCCATGTGCTAAAGAACAAGACCTATGCAGAAGAATGTAATAAAATAGCTTTATAAAAATTATCAATTAAATATTTGAAAAGTTTATTTTAGAAATGTTTAATTCATTTTTTTTTTAATATTATTATTTTATTATAACGCTACGACTGAAGAAATTTATCTATTTTGTAGATACGAAAATATTATTTGAATAAAAATTAAATATTTCATTGCAATTTGCTTCTGAAATTTGTTTTTTTTTTTTAATTTATGGAAATTTATGGAAACCTGTTATGTAAATAATAATTTAAAAAACATTTAAAACAGTTAATTAATAATTTTGAAATAAATAATTAAGACAAAAGTTATTTATGTATAATGACTATTTATTTCATATCATAAAACACAGCTGATCCAGTATATAATTAATTTACATCATTTTAGTGAACCAAAATTAAAATTTATGCTTTTGATGGATGACTTCTAATATATTCCAATGCTCTTACGATAGCTTCTGGTATTTCTGGAGCAACTGGTAAATGGGCACCAGTTGGTTGATAACCATTTTCATCAGCAATATATGTTAATTCAACTGGTGTACCTTCAGGTGAAACATATTTGTATGATCCAGAAATATGATTAGCATCACCAGTTTGGGATGCATGAATTCCATTTGATGTTTCATAAGAATATGTGAAAGTTCCTTCTGGTGTAATATCATTTACGAAACTTTTTACTTCAGCATCATGATCGATATGGTCAGCAACAGCTAATCCCAAAAGAACGGTAAGAACAATCTATATAATGGATTAGAATTGAAATGTTTAATATTAAATTGATAAATAATTTTTTGTTTTTGTCTTACAAGTTTGAACATTTTTAGTTGTGATGTGTTTATGATTCGTACTACGAAACAATTGATAATTTTTAGATGAAAAATTCTTTTTTTATACAATTTTGAAAAGGTTATAATATTTTGAGTCCAGTTTTAGTTTTTTTTTTTTAAATCTAATAAAAATTATAATTTTTAAAGGTCAAACAAGTATTTAAAAGATAACGATATAATTTTATACCTGTGATATGATTTGTTTCAATATTCTCTTAAATTAATTAATTGATATTTCATAATACCATTTATACTTTCTAATTCAATTTTTATAGTATTATATCCAGATGGAATATATAAGATATCAAAAAAATTAAATTATACATTAAAAAAACATATAAATTAAAAAACCGGTAAAATAAATTATAAATTATTTTAGGGTATATTAATAGTAAATCTTGTATAAATTAATTAAAAATCTTCAAAAACTTCTAATTTCTAAGAGGAAAATGTTATTTGCAAATTATTATAAATTTTAATATTTGTTTAAACATTATTATGCAACAAAAGGAAATATTAATAGATTTATTATTTTATATATATATATATATATATATTATAGAGGTAATTATATAATTAAGACTATCTGCAAACCAATAACTCGAAACCTAAATCTTAATATTTTGTTCATATTAAATGTCGAGAAATTTTAGTCAGTAATTTATTATGCTATAAATAATTGAATATCTAGTCTAGAGATGGAAACAGTGAAATAATAAAATGTCGCCAAATTTCGCTGAATTTCCATGTGATATACGTGGTTTGAGTGCATATTACCGAGCACATTCCATATAGGGCCCTTTTTTCGTGCAGATTATATCGTGAAAACTACATATCGCTCACATCATTGCGCATTTAATCAAAATGTTCATATATAAGCAGATATTAAAACCTAAACTTGGCTGCACTTGCCACATTCAACTTTGAAGTTGTCCTTATAAAACAAATATTTCAAACAATGATTCAAACATTTCAAAACAAGGTCTAAGTAAAGTAGTAAATGCTAAAATGATTGAAACATTTCAGAGTAAATTTTAACTTGGAATAGTAAATGATACATGGTACGTAAAAAACTAGGATCTACACCGTGACATGCGAATTTAATTAGTTACCGACGAGATCGACAAACAAGCAGTAAACACAATCAACGATTTCAAACATACGCAAATTCTGAGATAAAAGCTGCATCTGTACTGAATTTAATGTAGAAAACAACATTCGTCGAATAAGAACAACACTTTTACGAAAAATTTGTATATAATAATTGTCTGAGAAACTTTTCGGACAAAAGTGTATCCGTGCGCATTTTACTTATAGTGTCTTTCGAGTTTTTCACCTGTTCTTTGATTTTTTTTTTTGCCAAACTAAAAACGCGCAAAAAAGTTTATCAAATTTCTGTACAATTTCTGTGTTTTTAGAAGATAAAAAAAGAACTAAATATGCAAGATTATCAATTACTGTGGTATGTAATTTCCAATATCTCGTCAACCTAACTCCCTATTAGGTGAAGTGAAACCTAGTTAATTTATAAGAACGATAAATTATACCCTATACCTATATTAACGAAAGGTTGAAATTATAATTGGTTAATAATGAAGATTGATATTTTTGTGGGAAACTAAAATTAAAATAAGTTATCAATATTTTTGGTTTTACAATACAAAACCTCACCTATATCACTATCACAACCATATAGTCATATAGAAACCTATTCGTTAGTTATATCTAAATTTAGTAGTTAGAATTAAGTGTAACCCTTGTATATAGAAGTATGTAATCTATATACAAAGTAAAAAGTTGTAAAAAAAAATTTTTGTATTTCAAATTTTAAGATACGAGAAAAGAAAACGGAAGATAATTATGAAAACAAATAGGTTTTAAATGTCCAAATATTAAATTTTAATTAATAAAAATTGCTAATTTCCAATATAACATATTTGTGTAATAACTTAAAACAAAATTTAATTTAAATTATATATCGTACATATTAGTATTTAATAAATTTTAATTTTTATTATTACATTATATTTACGTTTTGATAATTTTTTTTTTTTTAATATTTAATTTTTAATTTATTCATTTGTTAGAATAATGATTTTTCTTTATATATGTTTTTTTTGTTTTGTTTTATTTTATTTATTTAGTGTCCTCCTTTTTAGATTTTTCTACTCCTGCATTACCTTTGACATCATTTAATGCATCCTTAACGTTCGGATTATTTAAAACATTTACACGGAATAAGTTATATATCCAAAAATATGTTTTAATTACAAATTGTTTCAGTAATTTCACTTCATTTGAAGCCAATACTATTTCACCAGCATAAATTATATAAGCAATTGATTTGTAAAATATTGATGATGCCTTTTCTTTTACTTCATCAACATTAATATCTTCTTTTTTTTCTAGAATTTTACCTATTTTATCTTTTTGTTTTTCTTTTTGTTTATCAGAAACAATAGCCGTACTATTAAAACTATTATTTAATTTGTAATTGGATGTTCCTTTTACAAACAAAAATGGTTTTATTTGATGTAGTGAATTTCCTATACCATATAAACAAAATTTAATTTATGTCATATAATATATTTAATTTTATTTAATAATAAATAAAGTTAACCTCTGGTTGAATAATCCTTTGATTGCATCATATATGAAGTTGTAACTTGATTAGTGGGTCGTTTAAATATTGAATATTTGTTCATATTAATAAAATTTTGATTATTTTTAGCTGAAAAAACAGTTAATAATTTTATAGCTGCCATATTGTTAAATTTTTTCTTTAATATAATTGCAATTGACAGCTAATTTTGTCAATACGAAAATGACGAAAATATATTAGCATTAATAAAACATAATAATTTCAAAACTAAATAATTTAGCCTACTATTTTCAATACATAAAAAAATTATGTAAAGTATAATAATGTTATATTAGTTGCATTAATATTAATTTAAATAATGTCACCCTAATTAGATTTTAGTGGCATAGCGAGGTATTGTAGATGGGAACAATATTATTATATACTCTGAAATAAACTGAGGAGCTATGAAAAGATACAATAAATTTAAAAGAATTTCTTCATTGAGGAACTCAGGATTTATTTTTATTATATGTATATACAATATACCTATACAAACAACACCATAAACATTTCTAAGTTTAAAAAAACAAAAAACTTTGTGATAAATGTTGGTTTTTGATAGTGGATTGAGTAGCATATGAAAGACATATAATAACTGTAAGATATATTTTTGAAATAAAAAACCTCTTAATTTTGTTTTATATCAAAATAAAGTTTAATTAGTTTCAAAAATTCAGTTAATTAAATTTAATCTCATAAAAATGCTGGCCCATGTTTAATTTGAATTACCTATTTGGTGTTTGTTAATCCTGATCATAAAATATGCTTTACAATGTATCGTTTTTGTAACCAGACAAACAGTACATAACATAAGTATAATTATAGATTATGTGTATAAGTATATATATATTAATACTATAATTAATAAATTTTTAATAAATATATTTTAAATTAACTGGAATAAATTATTTATTTTTTATTCCCATTTTGAAATTGTTAAGTCTCAATTTGAAATTGTTTATTCCCATTTTGAAATTGTTTAGTCCCATTTTGAAATTGTTTAATTCCAATTTGAAATTGTTTAGTCCCAATTTGAAGTTGTAAAGGTAAACGATAATTGGTTTGTATAAGGTTAGATTATAAAATACAAGTTATGGTTGGCCAAATGTTTGTTACAAATACCACCAACCAGCAGGGAATCTGAACCAAGTCCGTTTTATTAAAAAAATAAATGATTGCAAATCTCAATTCTCCAAATTAATCACCAAAGGATGTGTAGGTACACATAAAACGTACTATGTTTATACAATAAATATGTTATATCTTATGTATATTTTATTATGCTATTTTATTATGTAATTCTTACAAACAAATAATATAAATTAAAGCTTTTTTATATAAAAAATGAATGTTAATGAATATTTCAGAAAATTGCGAAGCCTTGATTTGTATGCAAATTTAGATATAATTGGGGACAAGACAAGCAATACAAAATCTATTGATAGTTTCATTTTTACCAAATTCCTTACGCTGAGCAGAAATCTTAAGTTAAGATGTTTAATTGTCTTGTTTGTCGTACGTCATTGTTAAGTTTTATCATGTTAGATATAAAACTAACGTTTATGTTGTTATTCAATACATCGAAAATGTAACAAGATACTAGTAGGTCACGTCTGGAGGAAAGTGAAGTTTTCAAAAGTACTTCGGTTCGTTTTATAGAATCCTTCAAGCTATTGAAAATGTTAAGTAATGAATTAAGAAACTATGCTTTTTGAATAAACGTTTTATTTAGAAGATAAAACGTTTATATTTGTAACTAATCCGATATTGTTCCAATTTCAACTGATGATTTCAAAGATGAAATTTTTATCAATAATAAATTTTCTTTTGCTGTTTCTTCAACATTTCCAACACAACAAACAAATTTATATAAATATTGCAAATTTATAAAATGCATTGTTTTATTATCTATTTTTATAGTGCATATGTATATACTTTCTTACATACATATCATACATATATTCATTTTGGTATATCAATTTTTATTTTATTAAGCTCGCTCCTTTGCCTTACTGTTTGTGGCCACATCTTTACTTACCCATGGAAACGCATATATAAAAAAATATAAGAAAAAAAAAAAAATATAAGTAAAAAAAAAAAATGCAATTATAATTTAAAATAATGTTTTAGGTACCTATTTTAATATAAATTTTTCTAATTTTATTAGAAAATTTTTCAATTTTTTAGATTAACAGTTTTTAAATAATATTAATTACAGAAATAAGTTAGATAATCATCTTTTATCCATAAAATTGTATGTGTAGATAATCACTCGGCTTTAATTAAGGTTCTCCCAAGAACGAAAGGCTACTTTTAGGCTATGGTCGGTGATATAAGATCACAATAATAGGTTTATTATATTAAATGGATTTATATGGTGATATCAACAAGTTGTTTTATAGTATGTACTTGATTACATAATATTTATGCGCCAAACTACATAAAACCTAATTTGAAAGTTTATTGAAGTATAGTCCTTCTTTAAAGTCAATATGATTATAATTTCTTAACGATGGGTAATTTTAATTATATCAAAAGTTTATTACAAATTCACAATGTTGTCGGTGGTAAGTTCACAAAAATGTTGTCGGTGAGTAATTTTAAAAAGTATTTCCGGTATTTAAACAAACTAGATTATATTTTTTATTAAATAATATGTATATTTTTTTTATTTTGTTATATATTTTAAAAATAAATACAAATTTTCCTGCTATCACATTTTCAATTATTTTCTTGATTTTATATATATTTGTATTATTTTTAATGCGTCAAATATAGCACTTTCTTTCAACAAAGAATCAACCATTTTGTCACATGTAATTAATTAAATCATAAATTTGTGTATATTCAAAACATTCAATAATTTAAAAAGTTTCTCTGAAACCAGAGCAAACTACAAGTAAATTTTTTTGTTTATAAATGTAGGAAAAAGAAATGCTATACGAAAACAATTATTTTTTTCTGGCATTTTCAATCTTTTTCAGTAATAACTGCCAGCTGCTTTGTACTTTTGAATTATTTATAATATATTTTTGTATTATTTTTAATGTCCACAATATTAGCCATTTCGAAATATCTATGGTAAATCCAATAGTTTTAAATGTATATTTCTCAAGTTTACTTTTAGATGGCATATCTGGTAGATCTGCATACTGTCGAATGAATGTCTTTCCTTGTATGCCATTACCTAAAAATACAAAATAAAATTAAAAATAGTATTTCCATAATAAAATATATTATGTTATAAAATAAAACAAAACTTACAGGTAAGCAGCTGATTATTAATATTTATTTGTGGTTTTGTTTTCGAAAAATTTAATTCATATGATGAATTAATTTGAGATGTCGTTGAATAAAATTGATTTTTACATATTAATCTAACTTGTGGCGTAATTTGAGAATATTTTGTGAAATTTAATAATACTCGAGCAGATAACATTTTTTATAGGATATAAAGAAATTTTAATTTTATTATTTTTATTTGATTTATTACTTTTGCAATACTATTATAATTATAATAAATAAATTAAAAATCAGTAAAGTTATTTCTAATATAAAAATTTAAAATATGATCTCATCAGCTCTAGCACTTTCGTATGAAGAATAATATTGTTTCTATTAATTTCCAGATATTTACAAACACAAAAATGTATATAAACAGAAGATACATATATGATATAAATTAAAGGTAAGTTTAAGCAATAACACATTGACTATCAATTTTCAATTTTATTTAGTCATTAATACAATCATATAGAATATTGTAATACATACAACATAAATTGTAGGGAAAATCAATGTGTTTTTAGAAAATATCACATTTAATAGTTTGGTTGTATTAAAAATATGAAAAATATATGCTATAAAACTTGTTTACAACACCAAGTTTTACAGTGCTTCAGCTTAATGATAATATAATTCGATTTTAGATGTTTTTTTTTTTGCAATTTATTTAGGTATTATAGAGTTAAGTTAAATAATATTTTTCTTACTTTGATATTGTTTACATTTACTACACCCATGTTTTGGTGTATGTAGTTGTAGTGTAAACTTATCTCAAGTTTCGTACAAATTAAATAAAAGAGAATAGGTGAGCCAAAGAGAATTCTAGAGCTTTAGGTGAATCTTTTTAAATATATTGGATATATATATATATATATACAATCTTTAAATTGATACACTACACTAGTTATATGAATTGGTGTGTGTAATATATCCCCAGCAGGAAATTGGGTAATGCATTACCATTTGTAAGCGATGAATTATTCAATTATCGTAATCCAACATTTGATTCTATAATTAAAAACACATCGTTCGACCGCATAATTGTAGAATTCTTTGATTAGCAACGAAGTGATAATATAATTTATGGAAATTTTGATTACAAAATTCTTGAGATTATTATGTGTAAACAATTATTGCATTTACTTTATTTTTTCAAAATGTATTCCAATATTATAGTTTCCATTACTTAATAAACCAGAATGTAATCTGTCAAATATTGTTTGAATATATAATTTAATATTGCGTTCATTTTTAATTATTTCATTGAGTTTATTTGTTTTTTATCCTTCCGTGAGTGAAGAAGTCTTTTTAAAATTGTATAATTCAAAATTAATATTTTAAGAAAAAAGTACATATATTGAAATAAAATATAAACTAAAAATTTTAATATTTAGAATAATAATATGTAATTTAATCATTTATTAATAATTTAATCGTTAAAATAATTGATTACAGAGTAGGTAAGCAAAAAACCGTTGCATTACATTTCGTAGTAAAAAAAAAAACATGGATTAAGTTAAGTAAGTGATCTAAGCTAAGCTGAGATTACCTTTTATTATTCTATTTCTATCGATTACCTTTTCCCGCTGGTTTTTTTTAAAATAATTTGTTTAACCCCTTGCGGTTGTCGATTTGATATATAATTTGTTGTTTAAATACTTATATTAATCAAAAATTAATTTATTTAATACAATATAAATTATAATTTTCATATACAAACATCGAAAATTTGCGACACACCATACAGTGTATAGTGTAAGTGGTTTGCAGCCAGAATATTTCAACAACGGCCCATTTTTATTTTTTTTTAAAAATAAAATTATACTTACGTTGTTTATTGTTATTAATTCTAAAAAGAAAATAACGTTTTTACATATACGATATATAGACCTACATTAATTTAGTATTTAAGAGAAAAAGATGAAAAATATTCAGCACTTTTTTCATCTTTCTGTCAACTCAGAACTCACCTTTTCAATTAAATATTATTCACTGGAATATTTAGTAATTTTTTTTAGAAATAATATAAAAATATTAAGTTTTACATATAATTTTATTGTTTAATTTATTTATTTAAATAACAATTTTTTATATGTATAATATAGTTTAATTCTTATATAATTATATAAAAAAAATATATTGTATTCTTGTTATTGGAAACTTGAGCTCGTTTTAAGGAATCGTTTTGTATTTTTTTTTTTGTAGTTTCAGAATAGTTTATATAAAAAATATTTTTGTTTTGTTCTAAATTAAAATTTTTTATTATTTCAAAAATACTATAAAAAAATTCATTTTATATTGGTATAAAATACTTTTGTATATTTTTTTTACTAAATTTCTTTTATTTTGTTGTAAAAAATTTGAACTAATTTTTTTTTTTCTAAAAATATATTCTATTTAAAATTACAATAAAACATTTTTATGTTTGTTCAGTGGCTTCTAATATTTTTGTTTAAAATTACAAAAAAAGAACAAAATTATTTAGCAAAAGTTAAATTATAATGGAATTATAGATAAACTAAAAAATAAGAGAACAACCGATTTTTTTAATTAAAATAATTGTAATGATTGTATATAAAATGTTCATTTAATCTCAAAAGTTAATGGAATGAACTGAAGAATTTAAATAAATTAAATGCGTTATTTTTTATGCGTATAAGATAATTTCTTGATAAAAATATGTATATTAAAAATATGATTTGTCATATATTTTTTTTTTTTTTCGTATAATTAAGAAAAGCGTTTCATTCTAGCGTTTAATATATAAAACAAAAATTAATAATAATATTTAATATGTGCGCGCATTTTAACCATCTTTCTTCAATGTGTTGTTTTAAATAAATTAAAATTAAATTAAAATTATTTACTTTGCTTAAAAATATACTTTCAAAAAATATAAAACAAATAAGATTTCCTTTTTTCACATTTTTTTACACAAACATATGATTGTTTTAGATTAAATTTTTTCTTTTTAATTTTTTTTTTTTTTTGTAAATAAATTCGCTTAATTGTTTTACAGAATTAAATAATTTTTTAAATTTTAATAATTAGCTGTTTGATTGTTTTTGTGTATACATAAATTAATTTAAAAATTAAAATAATCCACAATCTTTTAGATTGTTTTTAATAATAACATCTGTAACAGCATCAAATACAAATTGTATGTTATTTGTGTCGGTGGCACAAGTTAAATGTGTATAAATTTCTTTTGGAGTTTTTCGTTTATTTAAATTTTCAAATTTCATCCTAATATAACTGGAAGCTTCTTCATATGTATTTGGACCTGGAAATATTTATAATTAAAGAAAATGTTATTAGAAAATTAATATATTTGCTGTCCTCCTAACATATAATTTTATTAGAGCTTTTACTGCAAGAATTAGTATAAAATTTGCAGTTGTTATGTATTATTATAAATGTACGTTAAAAAGGCAAATTATCACGTAAATTTAATAGTGAGAATCTGTTGATCACTACTATATATATTCTATACAAGATAAATGGGAATATAAAGTTATAAATAATACTGAATTTTCAGTCTCGTCTAGGCGGGTATTCATCTTAAAACAATATAAATAAAAAATTTTCAAACCATTTTATCGTAGCCATATCTTAATAAGTCTAGACAAAAAATTCAGCCCAAAATAATAAATAAATAATTAATTACCCGTATATTCTGGAAAACATATAGTTAATGGTGATCTTTGAATTTTCTCTTCAAATAAATCTTTTTTATTTAAAAATAATATAATTGATGTTTCGGTAAACCATTTAGAATTACATATAGAATCAAATAATTTCATTGATTCAATCATTCGATTCATTTCTTCATCTTCAGCCAAAACTAAATCATAACCTAAAATATTTAAAAAAAAGAAAAGATTATGAAAATATTTAAAATTATAAATTTAGTTTTAGTTTGTTTTTAACTAACCTGAAAGTGCTACACAAAATATAATTGCTGTTACACCTTCAAAACAATGAATCCATTTTTTTCTTTCTGATCTTTGACCACCAACATCAAACATTCTAAAAAAAAAACAAGAAATAAATATTTTTTTATAAGTTTAATTAAAAAGAGTAATACTTAAAATGAAGTCCTTTAAAACTAAAATGAGTTTCAACGATGCCAGTTGTTTTGACACGTGTACGTAATACATCCTGTTGAGTTGGCACATAATTTATATGTGAAATTCTGTCTAAAGAATTTAAATAATATGCAGCTGAATCATTTAATTGATATTCTCGCGATCTAAAACATACAATAAATTACTAAAATGTTTTAACTAAAAACTGATATTAAATTATTACCTTGTAAAACATTGTTGTACACCAGGATCAGCCCATAATTTTTTCATTAATGAAACCAATTCAGGCATTAGTACACCTTCTTCAGCTGCAGAAGCGTATGTGAAAAATTGACGGGCAATATCCTATAGAAGTAAATTTGTTAATATATATAATTTTTTTTTTGTATTAAATTTATGTCAAAATTACTGTTTTTGTTGGATCTGCAAAATCAATTCTTAATTGTCCCATTGCACGTATAATTGCCATTAAACTTTGTATTGTATTACTATAAACAACTGGTCTATATTGTTCACATTCTTCTTGTGAATAGCCAGTTTCATGTATTATTTTCATTTGTTTAACAATTGTTGATTTACCAGACTCACCAGCACCTGAAATTTGTCATTATAATTATTTATATAAATAATAAATCTATTACTAAGTATTTTTTTCATATAATATTGGTATTAGGTAGTATATATTTATTTCTTCTTTAAATATTTACAATAAATACCATCAAAACCTTAAATTAACAGTGACTAATAAATATAAACAAGAAATTATTTTTAATTGGAAATCAATGCGAACATAAAATGACAATTGAATCATCATAATTGCAACAAAAATAATTAAATAATAAATATAAAATCATAATTCTATTTTATTTACAAAAACCACCCCAATAATAATTATTGTCGTTTTGTATTATTTTACGTATATTCTTGAATGTATATTTATAAATTCTGATGACCGATCATCATCAGACTTCCATAAATTTTTATATAATTGATTTTTTTTTGTAGTGGTGCAAAAATTAAATATGATAAGCTCCCCTAAATATTTAAACAATTATTACAAAATAATATTATCAGATAATAAAAACAAAAGGAAATTATTCTGAGTTTCATTCACCCTACCTAAAACTTATAATAATAAACAGAAAAAATATGTAATTTTGTTTGTTAGATAAATTGTATATAAAAATGTTAAATAATACCTAAATATTTTAAATTAGAACATAAATTTTGACGGAACCGCATTAGTTAAATAAAAAACAAAGCTTACTACACAATACTAAAAAATATTTTACAGATTTAATGAATGAGCATGTAAGATTGATTGAAGACACCAAAAGGTCATGATGATTGATGTTAATTATTATTGGGTATATTATTCTTTATATATGTATAATATATTCGCAATATCCAACGTGTATATTACATTTTTTGAAATTTATTACTTAGTAATATTAGTATTGTCACATTTCGGAAAACTACTTCTAATTTAAATTTATATACTAAAGGGTAAAGTGAAGAAATTATTATATTAGTAAAAATAAATAAAAAAAAAAAAACAGAAAATATTGAGAAAAACAACAAGTAAAAAAAGAAATATGGACGCACCCAAAAGTAAAAGTTTTACTTCACTAGCTGATCGCAATTGTTCAGAACGCAGGACTCTGTCAATTTCTTTGCTACGTTCAATTGCTTCCTTATCCGTACTTACTGCACAACCCATTTTAAACTTTCTTTTTGTTATTAAAAATATAATATTTTCTTATGAAATAATAAATTTATTTCAAAAACATTAAAATCCAGCAAACTTTTTTAAGATAAAATTCGTTAAACTACTAGGAAATCTGAATCACACACAAAACGAAAAACGACAAAACAGAAAACACCAAGCTTGAATATTTATAATAATGTTTTCCAAAGAGAGATGTCAAGCAAATGTCAAATGGTATTATAATGGTTTTCATTTTAATATTTAGTATTTGTCGGATAGGTGGCGTTACCAAATAAAGAAAAAATTTAAATTAATTGAAAATATTTAAATGTAATTTTTCTTAATGTAAATTGGTAATGCTCTCCTAGTTTTATATATACTAGATTTTTATACATTTTTGTGTACCAAATAATATATAAAAGATATTTTATATAAACTTTAATTATAATGCAGGTGTATGTATTCACAACAAAAGACGACATGGGCACTGGAGATATGATGGAGAACATCTAAACTGTCATTATCCACGTCAGCCTAGACTAGATGACTATACAACACCCTTTCAAGCCTAAATTCACGTTATCAAACTATGTATCCGAGTGAACATCAGAAGAAAATAATTGCGGCCAAATCATTATATTCTCTCGGACATCAAATCGGCACTTCAGGACTGCCTTGAAACTCTAATAACGCGAACAGAGTCACACTCATTTGGGTGCCGGCACATACGGATATTGAAGTAAATGAGGCAGATGATTTTCTAGCTAGAAGTGGATCAGAACAAACATTCACAAACCCAACACCATTATGTAGCATACCACAAGCAGTGGCAGATTTGCAAATAAAAACATGGATGAATTCACAAATGCAAAAATATTAAATATTGGAACACTGTACAATCTAACAACAACGGTTGCCAAATAATTCATACCTACATTTAGAGTTGATTTAGTATTCGAACAGATTCTTACTGGACACTGGAACCTGAAGAAACATCTACATGAAATGGGACTAGCTCTAAATAATGTATATGTAGAACATGCGAATACGAAAAGAGCTGAATGTGTAGCACTGACTCGATCTAGAATTCGTCACTTCGGACACGGCTTTATAGACACCGACTCAAAAACAAGAAAGTACTGGTCTTGTGATGGGGTTATAACTTTACTTAACGGTATCTTACAATAGGTTCACAGTAGCCGCAGTGATTTTGCGACATCGGTACCTACCTAAACCATTCATTACTATTTATCTATCTATCTATACATACTATTTTTAATGTTTTTTATAACTCTTAAATTCTAAATCACATTAGTAATTTTCTTATACAATTTAAATTATCATTTAGGATTCCTAAACTAATATTAATAAAATATTGTGAGACTGACCACCCATTGTTAACCAAATGTGTGACCAAATTACAAATTGTAAACCGATTTTACACCGATTTTTTGTTAAGAAACAAAATATTTCTTTAATACAAAATACATTAATAAGGCAAAATATGTAATACCAAAATTAATATGATCCTGACTGTTTAAGATTTGGGCGCCAGCCAAAATTATTTGGTTAAAAATGTCATAATATTTTCTATAGAAAATATATTAAGGACATTTTTTTTTTGTTTAAGCAGTATTCCTTAAAATACTCAAATTTCAGTTACAAGTTACAATACACTTTTAATATTTTTTACACATTTATGTTTTATATATGTATATACTTGATATTGACCATTTCTAATTGGATTTACAATGAATTGATTATCATTATATATTTCTTATAAGTGTCATAGAAAAAATACAAGTGTTCTAAAATAAAATTTCGTTTTAAAAATAATTCAAATTCAATATAGAATTACAATTTTATTTATTCCTAGCATTATAATTAAAATTGAAGATACAGGTAGTAAATGTCTTGTGAATCATTTTTGTATTAAATTATTTTACAATTCTAATTTTTCATAAATATCTTCTATAAAATAAAATAAAGAAAACAACTTTGCAGTTTATTATATGGCTCAAACTTAAAAGTTGTATAACAAAAATAAATGGGAAAGTGACTTCAGGCAAAATGTGTTTTTGTACTAAAAAGAAAAAGTTTCTAAACATTAGATTTTCCAAATTTATATTAAGCAAATTTTAAACTCTCCAAATATATTGGAATTAATTAGCCAAATAATTTGGATCGCAATCTTTCTTATGGTATTAATAAAATATTTTAGTACTAAGTTCTTAAGCAATTTTAAAGTTTAATATGTATATGAGCAATAGCTATATCGATGTACTATTTATAAACTTATTATTATTTTTAATAATAGATACTTTTTACTATTTATTTGTTTGTTTGTTTTTTGTTATATCGTTATAAATGTATATATATTTTTTGTAAAAAGTTGATTATATAACAAACAATATTGAATTCTCACTCAAGAACCCCAAATAAAGGAAAACAAAAACATAAAATTATATTGAAATCATGTAGCACTTTACAAACAAAATTGTATGCAGGGATTTTTTTAGAAACAATATTATATTAATTATTAAACAAATAAATAAATAAATAAAATGCAAATCATTTAAAAAAAAATTTCTTCAATTTTTCCCATAGCACTTTTTAGTTCAGTTAAAAAACATTGACAAATTTAATCGTTTGTATATTTTTATTTCGAAAACAATAAAATAAAAAAAATATGCTATCAAGAAAGGATTACAAAATTTTCAGATACAAAAATATTTTAAGACAGAAATACAAAAAAAAAAAAAAAAATTAGTATTTTTTTTTTTTATAATATCATATTATTTATATTGTTCATCACCCTGTTTGGAACACACAGTATGGTTGCAAACATCTGAATATATTTTCAGACTAATTTCTTCATTTTTATAATATCGTAAAGATTTTTTGTTTTATATGTTTACATAATATATCATCCAATTTTAATAGTGCATCCCTGAAACTTATGACCCTATAATTCAAATAATTTTGTATTTTGTATTTTTCATTTTCATATTTTAATATTGCCTTATGTTTTATTTCTAAATTCATATTGAAAAAAAAACAAAAAAAAAACAGGTGGATTTATAGAAAAATATTAGAATTTAATTATAGAATATATAAAAAAGTATTGTTCTAGTAATAAATTTAAATATTTTTTAAAATAATTTAATAATTTCTTATACTTATATAAAAAACATAAAATATTATTTTAACACCACTATTAAAAATAATTTTTATGAGGGGAAACAAACTAACTAATCATCACCTTTATCCCAGAGTTGTTGACAGTATCAATTTGAATGATAAATTTAAATTCCAAATTGAGACAAAATTAGTTTTTTGTAAATGCATTTTTACTTTTAATGAAAATTTTGTTAAAAAATGTGCATATTAAATTGTACTTGTCATTCTTTAAGTTAGTTTAGTCTACTTCTATACAAGATCTTTCTTAAACATTACATTACAATAAACTGAGTACTATTTGTTTAGTTGTCTCCTGAATTGTGGCTTAATATATTCAGCATTTTAAGCTATTACGTACCATACATGTCTCTAGAATGAAAAGTGAAAAATAATAATTTACAGGCTTTTAAAGTAAATATTCGAGTTTTATAATGGATGCACAATTTGTATCAAATCAGCCATAAAAGTGTTAATATGAAACAAACTCTTAGGTTTTTAGCTCATTTGTTTTTTAATTTATTAGTACAATTTTTCAAATTTATAGCTATACAAATTCTTTAGTTATATGATAGAAGGTTAAATGATTTCAAGAGTTGTTCATCTTTTATTTTTGATATTTCCAAAACCAACATGTGGTTTTTACTTATATATGAGATGAGGTACTATATATAATATAAAAAATAAAATCTCTTGAAGTCATTAAAAAAATGTTATAAAAAAAAACTGTTTGCTTCTGGTCTATTAAAAGTATAATATATATTTTTTTTCTTCTTAATTTAAAAGTACAATCTTAATAGGAATTTAACTTATTCTGAACCTATCTATATTTTTATTTTATTTTTAATGAAGTCTTTACTGTGATAAATTCATATTAAAATAAACCTAAAAATGCATTCCCTTTTTACTTAATTACCTATCCGAAGTATATTTTTAACTGAATTTTTAATGTAAATATTTACATAATTGAAATATTTTTTGTATATACAATAATCTTTGATGATTACAATATATTTTTACAGTCTAGAGGTGCTAATTTAAAGATATTAGTTTTTGTTAATTTGTTCACGAGTCTTTTATGCTGTTCGTACAAAAGTATTATGTATCATGTTGACTCTTGAGGTATAAATTTGTACAATGTTTCGTTTTAATGATTTTAGGGACTCAACATAATTCCATTTACATGTTTTTTTAATATATATATAAGTTATGATTCAAGTATATAGATTATAATTACAAATGAGTTTTTATTAAGACAATATTTAATAAAATACTTTTACGGGTTAAAAATTACACATTTAAATATAATTTTTAGATTTATGGCTTCAAGCTTGAAGTGTTTGTAATAATTATAGTTGTATAAAATTTATATTAAATTCTGTAGATATGAAGTGTTAAATTTTTTAACAATCAATTTTTCATGATGTTTAATAGTTTAACTTCTCATGCACGGACGTTACTCATGTCCAGACGTACCACAATGGGGCATAGAGAAAAAGATACAATGAAGAACTTTATGAGCTATATGGCGACATAGACATAATTAATCGTATTCGTATACAACGATTACGATAGTGTGGACATGTCATTCGTATAAATGGACAAGCTCCAGCTCAAAAGCCAGATCAGCATTGCGATGAAAGTATGATATCATCATTGGCCTAAACAACTGGGCAGATAAAAACTAAATCGTAACGAATGGTGTAAGCTCTTTTTGGAATCGGCTAATGGTAATAGTGGCCTGTAACGCCACGCCATAGAAGTAAGTAAGTAAAGAGACGCAAATAATTAGTAATCGAAATTTATTATAATTTATTTTTCACGTCAAATGCTCAAATTTTGGTGGAATGTTTAAATAAGCGAGTTTGTAGACGTTTTTTAAGTGATTTATTTAAATACATAATTAAATTTATGCAATTTTATGATTTACTTGTAGTAAATATAATTATTACTTTACGCATATTTTTATTTTATAGAGATTAATTTTAATTTAATCAGGATTATTAATTTACTCTACTCGTAACAATAATTTATATTCATAACACTCGGAATTCTAAGAAATATATTTTTGTAAAATGTCTCCTTTAACAATACTAAATTTGACTAAGCAAGTAAAAATTTATAATCCAATTGCATTCGGTGATAGAATTAAAATTCAAAATGTCTGATTAACAGTACAACCTGATGGCCTGCCAATCATTCAATCTTATTCTGAAAATTGAACAAATTTATGTTATACTGTCGATAACTTTCATACTTTAAGCAGATGGTGGTATTCGTATTCGTACTACAGACTAGGTTTTATTCCTAGGCATTCACAGTAGGCGCAATGTGGGTCACTTCCTTACCACTGGCTTTAAAGAAAAATTAAAAAAATTGATTGTTATTTAATTAATTTAAAAAATAAAAAAACGATGTCGCTCCCCAGAAAAACAGTAATACAACTATCAAAAATTTAATTTAAAAAAAAATCACCTTATAATACTATTTTGTCTGAAAAAATCATTTTCGATTTAATACAGCATACAGAACGATTAAATACATACAGCATTCATCGATATTTTATCTTTCTATTTTTTATTATACATATTCTTGCATTGATACTTCCTGCTACGTCTTGTACAACTATTCGATCAACTATATACTATAGAATAGACTGTATGGTGTTTTCATTAGAAGTGTCCATCGCCTAATAGACGAAATTCAAGAACAATATTTTATAAACGTTCTTAAGTGTCTTACGTTAGAGGTTAGAGAATCCAGTTTATTTTCTCAGAATAATTTATGGTTATCAATAGTACACTTTTGATGAAATATTAATATGTATATTCTGACAACTATCAATTTGAAATTTTCATTTTCACCTAGAAAAAATCTTGCGATTGTACCTACGGTTGTACCTTCTACAATATTTCAAAATGGTTTGATTAACTTTGTCAAATGTCATTTGGAACTGGTATGTGTTAAATATATTGTTAAATCAAATGTAATAAATAATAGATTTGAACCATCTACCAAGATTAGTTACATATTTATGAAATGTTACATCATAAAGAAAATAAGTGAAAAACTATAATATTTAATTCAAAAGCAAATTTCCACAGAATCGTTATTTTTAAAATAAGTTTTCAAAATTTTGTTAAAAACTATTATAAAGTATAAAGAAAATTTAATTGAATTATATAATTTGTTTTTTATTATAGTGTACAATATAAAATTTCAAATACTTTTTTTTTCTGTTTAAAGAGTTAATTGTAAATAAAGTAGAATAATAAAACCATTTTTCTTGTTTTACACATGTGTTCAACTGAAAAGGTGGACTTCGAAGATCTTTATTCAAATAATTATATACGATATTTAGTATATAGATGATATCTGGTTCAGTTCAAATAAAAAAAAAATATATAATTCTATAGCATATGTTTTCTTAAGAAAAATATATTTGAAAACGAAAAAAAATCATTTGAAAATATATCTGTAAAATGAAAACCAAAAAGTAACGAGAATAAATATACATATATACATACATTTTTTATAATATAATTGAAATTTTTCAATGAACATAAACTGTAAAATGAAAATCTATGAAAATCGTTGATTTACTATATAATATTATTCTAAAAACAAAAATTAAAGAGTGATCTAGATTACAAGATATTTGATTGAAGTTTAACCGCCAGAAAGTAATCTATCGTCGAGACTCGACTAAGACCGCATAGACCACCCATATGGAACATTGGCGAAATGTGTATATTTGATGTTAACATGTGTGTAAAAAAAGTTCTTATATATATATTTATATATATGTGTAAATTGAAACCAAAAAAAGAAAAAAAAATTGTAATATTTTATATTTGACTTACTAGACAGAGTAGTGTTATTATTATGATAATGCAATGATCCGTTTAATAAAGATTTAGTTTAGTCAACAAAACGAATTTATTATAGTTCATTATTGTTTTTGGGTAGGTTAAAATTTCGAAACGTATTTCGTCTATTGATAAAAGAATCGAATAATTTTCTTTTTTAATATCATTTATAAATTATAAAATTATTATGCTAGAAATTTTGGTAATGTGCTATGCATGCTGTAATGCATTTGGTTTGGTCCCTGGTTCAACTGCCGACCGAGGCATCGATGTTGATCTAAATAGACTCAGCTAATAATACATATTTAGTTATGTAGGATTATGATTTTAAGACTGCGAAAAAAATGCTAACGGTTAAGACCTTGCCTAAGAACAAATAATGTCGCACTATTAAAAGCCATTAGCTTTGTTGCAATTAATAGACCTTTATGTTCCCAAGCCGAGTGAACAAGAAATTCTTGTAATATTAACAATTGTGCTTTAAAAACAATTGAAGTGAGATTTGATAATTATTTAAGCTGGCTAATTATATTATCGGAATTATAAATATCGAAAATAAAAATCATATCTCCAGTAAGTAATTAAATAAAAAATTTACTATAAATTTTCACTGAAATAAAAAATAGATATTTCTCGATCTATTTTCAAAAATTTTATAAACAATTCAACAAAAATTTTAAAGTTATTTTTGTACTTTCCAATATAAAAAAAATGAACGATTATCATCGTTTACAATTCTTTATATCACCGATCACCCGATTTATAAGCGCGTGTTCTATAATTAAATATTCGATAAATTCCAAATTACAAATAATACTTTCATTGAATTTTTGTTTATATTTATACTTCTATATAGTTAGAGATTTTTTTTTCATATAAGGATTTCCTGAAAATATAGATTTTTTATTACTAGATTGTTTTATGTTTCTAAATCCATAATTTTTTATCCGTATAAGTATAATTTTGTCCCAACTCCAGATTGTTTACTTTCAATGACGAAAAAATTAAATCTAAATTACATTTAGCTGTGATTTGATATTAACCATAAACATATTAATTTTTTATAAAATATATAAAACTAAAATAATTAATAAATTTAAAATAAAAATCCTTTTTCTTATTTGTATTAATTGGTTTTATTGATTACTATTAATTTTTATATTTATAATTATTTCAAATAAAAAAAAAAAAGAAAACATAAGAATTTTAAACAATTATAAAAATGAAAATTCGCAATTCGTTTCTTTATAACCTCATAAAATTTATATTTTAAGAAAATATTACCTAAATTTCTGGAAAATTTCTTTCGTTTGCTAAGCGGGATAGCATACCAAAAATAATTTTATTTGACTGATTTATAACTCTTAAAAATATAATAATCACCTACAAGTAGAACATAATTATTATTGGAAATTGTTGGAAAATAATTTAAAATGAATTTAATTTTCTATATATAAAAATAATATTTTAAAAAATTTCATGCATAAGCGTAACAGATACAATTATTGACATCCTTAAGAAAAATTTGAGTTCTAATTTGAATACGTTTTTATATTAATGTTTGATACATGTAAACAAAGCTTTAGATATTATTAATAATTAAAACTTATGTTAATTCACAATTTAATATTAAAAATGTATTTTTTCTAAAAAGTGGATAAAAGGTATTAGCAATGAGCAATTGACATAGACTAAAAGTATATCTATTGACACTTCACTATATTGCAGCTATTGGTAGGGCTTGAAGTATAGATAGTTTGAGATAGTAATCAATCAAGAAGAAGAAACAACAAATGCATTTATTGATACCGTTAATATGTACAACTCGTTTTCAACAAATTATTCTGATGGAAAACAATTAATGGTGGGTGAATAATGAAATATGTGTCAAACTTTTACAAATTATTGACACTTCTATTAATAACTTATTTTAATAATATATATATATATATATATATAGGTACACAAATCATCAAAATTCCTTTCTTAATATTAAATAAATTATAAAATTGCTGGGTTTGCCAAAATCCATAAATAGAATGAATTTACTTACAATGATTTTTTAAGTATTTCGGAAGTTTCTCACAAAAAATGCGCTTCCTTAATGTATAATGAAATTAACCAATCAAACTAATTAAATTATATATAGAAAAACTCAATAATTCTTATAGTCTGAGTCATTATGATAAAGTCTGAATAGAACAATTATTAACACCTTATGCAAAATGTTGGTGGCTATAACTAACTATATCTGTCTGTTACTAAAATCTTTAAAAATGATTTTTGTGAACAAAGTTTATAGTCTTGTGTTGTGTGATAAAAATAGGGGAATCCCCGAGTAATTTATATTCATGCCTGACTTAAATTCATTTTACCCTTCAAAACCCTTCATGTTTACATACATATCTTGATGATTTCGTAAACCTATATTTAAACTCCTGGCCTCTGGTATTGGTCAGTCATGAAGTATCTTTTAACAATCACCTTTATTTGATATAAATGGAAAAATAAGAGGAACTTAAGAAAATCTTTCGGATTTATCACTTCTAATTGGAATTCAATTAATTTAGCTTTTGAAATAATTTACAATTGTTGTGTTGCTATAAAAATCTTGATTATTTCAATCTTATTTTAAGAAGTTTTACTATACATTTAAATATTCTTCGTGAAAATTTTATATAATATTAGGTGGTTTGGGCTTTCCAAATGAAAATGAGTCACTGAATTTTTGATAATCTATATAGGAAATATAGGCTATAATAAAAGTTAAAACTTTAAAATCGAAATATAATTTTTTTAATAAATTTCTTGATTTTATTTTTTTAGATATTCATGATTCTCCGTCGGAATAATATTTTTTTTTTCGTTCACAATTCTTAATTATTTTAAATGAGTTTTTCTAAACAAGGTGTAATAATTTTTTCATTGATTTTTAATTACAAAGAATAATAAATTTTCAAAATAATAAATAATTTTATAAATATTTATAAAATGTTCAATTTATATCAGAAATAAACAATATTTTCTATAACTTTGGATGGTGATGTCTAGGTCATGTTTTTTTTTTATTTATAAACATTTCAGAGTTATGTACATATATAAATAAAATCTTGAAGGGGTCACTAATCTTAAAAATGATTATACAAAAATAGTGAAAATTGTAACAAAAAAAATTATGTATGTACTGCTAATATACGATAATGTTTACAAATAAACAAAATGTTATATAATTATACAATTTTGTATATATAAATAAAATTTATAAATGTACTGTATTTAAAAGTTAAACAATAGTTTTAAACAATTTACATTAAAAAATATAAATATTTTCATTAATTTTGTATATCTCTTAGATAGATTTTCATTCCTTCCTAATAATGACGTAGTTAAATATTATTGATCAACATTTTATTGAAATATGTTGTTTAAACTTAGTAAATTTTGAGTGTTTATAAACTATTACTTTCTTTTACAATTATATATGAAAGTTATTGGTATATATATAAAAATTATCCAAAATATTTATATGACTTAGATTATTTTTAAATTTAATTATCATTAAATAATATATAATTTTAGCATATACTATTAAATTACAATATGAAGCTATATAATAAACTATAAGATTGTCCAACTATGGTAGATCAGCTGGAAAATTGATCAAAATAGCGACAAATTCATAATATTCTGAAAAATATTAGCAGTATTTAAAAGAAGAATCTGAAATGGGTTAAATATGGAATAATACTGACCGCAGGGATAGTCTTTTTTTGTGAAAAAAGGTTAAAAAAGATACAAAAAAGAATACTTCAGTAATCAACTAGTTACCGAATATGTTGTGTTTAAATCCTTGAAAAGTTCTCGAGAAATATCACATCATCATTGATATATAGTTAAAGATGAAATATTGTGATTATTGAACTAAGGAAAATATGATTATACAAACTAATTTTTTAGCAATTACTATTTATTACTCAATCCACGTAAATTTAGCCAAGGGATGTAATGTAATTTTCTTATTTTACTATAAAAATATGTATAAATAAATCTAAAATACATTTTCATTCATTAAAACATTTATAAATTATATTAAAATTTTTAAAGATTGTTATTTGTTTTTTTTTTTTTTTGGAATAAATATTTACAAATAATTTTTGTATACGTTTTTTATAAACTAAATTTTTAGTATAAATACACAAAAATTTGATTAAATTTTTTTTTTTGTTTTATTATAGATGGAACGATAGAAAATCAAAATTTTTATATGTTTCTCTCTAGTTGTTTAGAAATTGTTTTGATAAAACAATTTTATTTTGTTATATGGTCATTGCCATTATAATTATTGTATATATAAATATTTAGAATAATTTTAATTGAAACGTATTAAATAATTTTTTAAATATTTATACAATATTTCAAGTTACCATGACCTTTATATTAATGTAAATAAATTAATATTATAATGCCGGATTCGGAATTTATATACACTTTAAACGCAACGAAACACATACAATTTTTTTAAATATATTCACAATATAAAATGTTAAAAAGTTGAGCAACTTCTGCACTGGATTTGCTTTACGTTGAAGTAACATTTTCTATCCTATATAAGGTTATTTTAAGTCCATTTATTTTGTTTTAATATATTATTGTTAAATAAAATTAATTTTTTTGTAGAAAAGAAAAACATTATATAATAAATAATAATATTTTGTCCATAATATTCAAAAAAAACCTATAAAAATTGTAAAATCAAATCAAAAAATTAAGATTATTTTTTTTTTTGTATTATTTAAGTATATTTATAATAAAATTATATAAAATTAATCTTGTACCAGCATAGATTTTTACACTTGATCAAAAATCAACCAATCCTAAAGAATATTGAACATAAATAAACTCCGCCTTTGAATAAAAAAACATAATTTAAATTAACAGAAAACAAAAAAAAAATTAAATTAATATAAAATGTAAAGTTTCCCACAATCTGAAATTTTCTTGATCTTTTCTATATACATAACAAAAAAAATCTAAATATAAAAAAAATATATTTTAAAAATATAAATGTATATAATAAAAATCAGTTTGAAAATTGCAAATCCACCATTTCTGATATTAAAGTAGCCGTGAAAATTAAAACTCCCGTAAAAATGACATAAATAAAATTATATGAGGTCCCATACAAAGTTTCCGCAAAATTATATTAATACTTTCATTTATTTAATTCAATTTGTTTCTGTTTATGTATCATGTTATTTACTGGTTGGTAAGATTACCAGAAATATAACCATTTATTATTTTTATATTTACGTGACTGACATATTAGCCCAGTAAAATTCGTTATAGGCTCAGAAATCGTGTATTCGAATAGTACAAATAGGGACAACCTATTATTAGATTTTTTTTAATTCGCCAGGAGCTTTTTAACAGTAAAATAAATTACTACAAGTTGGGACTCGTATAAGATTCGAGATAGACAAAAATTTGCTTACGAAAGTAGGAGTATTATAGTTATGTCGGACTTTATTTAGGTTGAAACTATACTAACATGACTTCGAACAGCCACTAATCTGTACCGAACAAACATTGAATGTTCAGTAATTTTATCTTATATAACTTTGAAACATAATTTTTAAATAAATTTTCTGTAAATTAATCATTTTAATTATCCAGAATTAGCTAAAATTAAAATAATATGTCAATTTATAAAACTTTAAACAACAATAAATACGGAAAGATAAATTTGGAAACTAAAAATATATTTTACATATACATAATCGTTCGCAACATAAAGTCACGAGTCTTATAGTTATCTTTATTGGGGGTATATATATATACAATATACATAAATATATATAAGCTATCAAAGAAGGCAAGACTTTAAGTGATGATACCAATATCGCTATCGCACCCAAAATAATAACAAAATGGTGAGTGATCAAATCCAGACACACCAAAAAAAAATATAAAAAGAGATCACAAATACTATTTTAAAAGATCGTTTTATACTATTATAGAATTTTTAATACATATACATACAAATATTTAATATGTTGGAAATTTATGTATATATTTTTATGTCTCTTAGTTAGAAGATACATGTAGAAAAAATTAGTGCGGCACGAAATAGAAAAAACATTAAAAAAAAAAAAAGAAATATATGTAAAATGAGAGCAAACTCAGGACTTTTTTTTACGGTTCACTGGCGATGATGATTATCTTTAAAATTGTTAAGGCGTTCTAATTAGTTTAAGATTGGGAATTCTTCGATGCGGTCACACTCTATTAACCATAAGTAATTGTGCATAATATAAATTAGTTGAATGTCAATGAGATTATGTGAGATTGTGCGACGGTTAATTAAAATATCGGTTTTAAAATTTTGAATTTTAAATTTATATTAATAAGAATTTATTAAAAATATTTTTTTTTTATTTCAAAGCAAATAATTGTTTTAAGTGACAGATTTTTGTATTTTATTTTTTTTTAAATAAAAGTGACTATTTATAATAATAAAAATGATCAAATCTGAAGATCATCATGTTGATTCAAGTAGTGGTTCACATATTTATCGTGGATTAACATCAAATATTATATCAACATCAACATTTCAACCAATTATGTGTGAACCAAGAATATTAGATTCACCTGGATCTGGATCAATTGGTAGTAATGGTAATATTATTTGTGATGAAAAACCATATTTAAATTTTATGGATCGACAATTATATATAAATACATCATATCCATCATCTGTATTACAATCTACACATCATTTAATTAAATCAAGTCCATCACCACAACATATTTATTCAACAAAAAGTTTAATTAATTCACATGAATTAACTGCTTTTAATAATCATCCATCTACAATAAAATATTGTTCTAATGGTATAATTGAATCCGAAAATATACTTCCAATTGATTGTGCTACTAATAATAATAATAACAACAATAATAATAATAATAATTTGTCACCTGTTTCATCAGAAGTACCAACAATTACAAGAATGCATGGAGGAGGCGTGGTTATAATTCATAGTAATAATAATAATAATAATAACAATAATAATAATGGACAGCATTTATCTAGTACACCTAGTAATCATTTAGAATTATCTGGAGGATATTCAAATAGATCAACTCCAACGTCGAAACATTTAAATAATAATCAAAATGATAAACAGATAATAACACCGGATACTACAAAAAAATCATCTGGAAGTCGTCGTCCTGAAAAACCACCATTAAGTTATATTAATATGATTGCAATGGCCATTAAGGAATCACCACAACGGAGGCTAACATTAAGTGAAATTTATAGTTATTTACAAAAAAAGTAAGTTTTAATTCTAACCATTAATTTTGTTATCGAAATTATTGTTTGGTTGAAGGACTATTTGTCATTTTAATGGCGCCTCATTAAAATATTTATAAGACACTTTATTTTATATAATGAAGGTTTTGATTTTGATTGTATAATTGTATAACAGTTTTAATGGTTCAAAACTTAAACATTCTCAATCAATGGCGGAAATGATTAAAATATTTATAAGGAACTATATTGAATTCGAAGCATTTTTAATTGATAAAGAAAGTATCACTCAATTTTATTAATTTTAACACTAAAGTTTCGATAAAATTACCGATATTATACTATTATTTAAATAAATTAAATATACCATAAATTTCTTTATACATATAATATTTTTAACAATTTTTTTATTTATTATATTAAAATTATTCAAAAAGATCGATAAAGATTTAATATTTTATGACAGATTTTGTTAGATAATTTTAGGATAATATTTGATAAATATTTTCTAATTTCGATTTAATTTGTATTTATAAGTAAAACGTCTCCAATAAAATCGATTTTTATTAAATCGTTTCAATAAAATCAGCAGTAATATAATTATAACATTTTGGCCACATGTAAAATGTACATAAACTTCTTTGATTTGGAATATATTTGGGCATTACTTTTTTAATTACTTCTAAAGTTATAAACGATTCAATTTCTGTGTGATATAGAAGAGTATTATTCTTAGCCCCAGATTAATACTTCAATCTTTCCCAGTGAAATATGTTTGAAAATATGACAATTGCAGAATTGAGATTAAAGTTTTTTTCGTTTTTAAAAATATTAAATGTTTCCTATATTGCACACATCATTATTAGTTCATTTAATCTAGAATCTACTGTATTACAATATTATTTTTAATTTAAATATATTTACATATATAGATAAATCTTAGACTTTTGTTAAAACATAATTTTAAATTGTTAAACATTTGTGAATTAATCAATTATAATTGTCTGGTATAGAAATTTGAATCCAATATCGAAACAGATATAATATAAAGAGGTTTTTGACCATACCAAGGTGAATCTATAAATTTCTGGTGTTTTTTTTTTATTATTTTATATATAATATTATTAAATAAAACCTCAAATTTATTATTTCCAATAGAATTCGAAACGAATTTGCAAATTTTTATATTTTATTAAAATTATTGCTGATAATATAAAATTTTATCTTTTTTTTTTTTTTTTTGAAATTGATATTCGGTGTTTTGTTTTGTTTTTTAATGCTGTACAATATTTTTTATCAATCATATTAAAAAATGAAAAAAAAAAAAAAACATTTTATGTTCATATTTCCTTTTTTCAATCAAATATTATAATATTTTATTTGTATATAGATATTTTATTAAAATAAATAAAAGATATACTACATAAGTTTTTAAATTCTAGATATTTTTATGTTTAATTCCTTTTCATTTTCCCACAGTAAATTTTATTATTTTTAGTTTCCGAACTTCAAAAGTTTGGAAAATATTTATTGTTTTTAGTATTTTAATATTTGATACCACACAATTTTAACAAATAAATATTTTGAGGTCTCCTAAAGTAATTTTTGATCATATTTGGATTTAGATGAATATAATTTCAATTAGTGATTATAAGATTACACCTTTTTGAATTGTAATTCAGAAAGTGTCAATTGTAATTCAGATTACAAGTTACACTTTCTGAATTACAGTTCGCGGTTTCTGAATTACCATTGACGCTTTCTAAATTACAATTTACGCTTTCTCAATTACAATTGACACTTTTTTACAGTTGATACTTTTTGAATTACAATTGGAAAAGGTGTAGAAATAATCGACTATAAAAAATGTTTAGAACTAAAAAAACGAATTTAACTATAAATTTTAAGGTAATGGAAAATCTGATAGAAAAACAATTAATTTTTTCTATTCCTTTATAAAAATCAGAAATGATCTATAAAAATAAATTACAAATAAAATTACGATTATGACAATATGAGAAGTTCACAGTATTTATATAGATTGGTCATACATTACATCAGATTTTTTTTTTCATAAATAATTTTATTTCTCTTTATAGATATGATTTTTTTAATGGGGAATATGTTGGTTGGAAAAATTCAGTTCGTCATAATTTAAGTTTAAATGAATGTTTTATAAAGATACAAAAAAATCCCGGTTTTGGTAAACCAGGTAAAGGACATTATTGGACAATTGATCCAAAATCAGAATATATGTTTGAAGATGAAGGTAGCCAACGAAGACGACCACGTGGTTTTAAACGAAAACATCAAAGTCAAATGAAACCATTTTCTAGTTCCACGGGTTATTATACAACATCCAATCCATATGATGGTGGCACAATAACAGTTAGTATTGTAAAAAATAAAAATAAAATTCATATCAGATTATAATTAACATATTTTTTATTATATAATTTCTATAAGGATATACCAAATTGTTATTCACATCAATCATATTCATATGATTATCCAAATCCAAGTAATTTTTCAGAATCATGGAATCATAGTGCTAATACATTACCACAATATTCAAATATTGTGCATACATCAAATTCACATCAAGATGGTCATTCAACACCACCACCAATTCAATCATCAAATAGCAGTTTGGATTATAGTAATTATCAGTATAGTACAGGATCATATAATATCGATAATGGTGAGTCGAAATTAATTTGAATTTTATGTATTAATCAAAAATTTTAAAAGATTTCTATTTTTTCAAATATTTAAAGTTTCATTAATTTTTAATAAAAACAAAATTTGCTTATTCATATAAATAAAAATACAAATAAAACTATGGATAAATAAAACTATGGGTAAATAAATTTTAGTTAATTGACCAATTAGACTCAAAACACTAAAATCATATAATTTATGACTTTCTGATCAGCACTTATAAGAAATATTATATGATACTGATACCCTCTCAGTATTTAATGAAGAATTTATTTTTTTTACTTCTTTTTGAAGTATAATAAATTATAATATTTAAAAGTAAAAAAAATTATAGTTCAAGTGTTGATTTTTTGGGACAAACAAGAAAATTCAATTCAATCTATCGCCGTCCAAATCATCCTGATAAAATAAACCCTTAAAATATTAGCGTATAACGCACATAATAATAATTATTTATAGGTTTATTAAAATGAAATGAATTTTTTTAAGAGAATCAAAAATTGAATTTTGTTCACAGCAATTAAGATTTTAACGTCGTTTTTTATTTTAATGATCTTTATTTTTAATTTTAATATTTTTTTTTAACATATGTGGTTGTATTTAGTGATTTTCTTTTTGAAGTAGTATGACGACCCTTTAACAAAAAGTGAGGATTTAAATCAATCATTTTGTTTTAATATCTGAATTTTAAAATGATTTATTCTTATTTAAATTAATTCAAATTTTATTGATATTATGAAACTATATGAACAATAATAAAATTTAATTGTTCTTTAAAGTGATATTCAAAAGAGTATTACATTTTATGATTAAAAATTAGTTTTTCGTATATAATTTTATGGTAACAATATTCTATCCACTGTAATGAAATTCTGAATTTCTGAATATTGAAAATATAAAAAGGATAATATGTAAGATATTAATTGCATTTTTGGTGTTTAGCTATCGGCCATAAAAAATTTTAATTTTTATGATAAGAAACAATTTCTTTTCAATCGATATTTTTCGATCGATTCTGAATCCGGTATAAAACAGCAAAAATGAATACTAAAACTTAAATGCTATGTATGGTCGTTGTCGTTGATAATTTTAAAATAAAATTTGTATAGTGAAGATAATCTGCAAGCTGATGATCATGATGTATACAAGTAGAAACATATCCAATTTTTACAATTGCCAGTTCACAGAACTTATGGCTTTAAACATAATTAATTTTAACGTTTTAATATAACTGTTAGTGGTTCAATTCTGAAAATGTATTAATAGATTTTTTTGGTATAATAAAAATGTTTATAATAAAAATCTACCCTCTTCGGCTCTACATAATTCATTTTCTTAAATTTTACTAAATTATATTAAAGTTATTTATTTAGTTTATATTTTTAATTTAATTTAATTTTATAATGTATATTTTATTTTAAGTTACTTGGGCAAAAGCTTACCCCAATGATTTCCATTCTTTTTCTTTACCAGCTTCTATCAAATATATTTTATTCATCTCTATAGCATTTTCATTGTCTCCCAACTCTTTCTAATCTCTCTAAAGGCTGCCATTATGTGACAATTTTGGTCCATCAATAGATCTAGTATTATATATTACGTGACCAGTCCACTTTCATTTCAGTTTTCTTCCTTTTGTAATAATGTCTGTTAATTTGGTTCTACTATTTCAAATTTATTGATTTGTAATTATGTTATATTTATTGATTTTTAGTAGTTGATCTACAAATTTTAATTAGTCCGTAGAATTGCACCATATTTGAGCATCGTACGTATGTGAATATTGGAAGAATTGCAGCATCCATTAATTATTTGCGCCATCCATTTCCATGTTTTTTTCTTCTTTATTTGATATAATTTGAATCAGGTAAGTGTAGCCTTCTACAGACTTTAACTTTTCAGAATCTAAGATGATATTAACTTTTTTACTATTTGTCATAAGAACTGCTTTATTCATAAATATTTTTTTTTTATAATTCTGTCCGGATATTTTGTAGTTCAAGAGCTGTTGTACTTATTAATTCAGCAAATTTAAGATTATTGAGTTAATTTTTTGGAAAATTTCATCTAGAACTGCTAAGATTAATGCAGCTGAAATAGGATCTGCTTCTCTAACTTCTTTCACATATTTTTATAATAATTTGTAAAAACATCAACTCTACAGTAAATAGAATCGATTCCATTATATTTATTGAGATTTGAATAATATTTATACATTTTACAGGAAATTTTAATTTTTTTTTTTTAATTCAATATACTATAAAATATAATTCTATAAATGATTTACTAATTATGTTTTTTTTTAGGTTTACGTTCGATGTCATTAACACAAATATCACCTATACCACCAATGCCTTTAACTGGATCTGTTTTAATTGATAGAAAGCCCACCTTAACACCAATGTCAACACCACCATTACATCAAAATCTTAATAATTCATTAGCTCCAACATATTATGAACATGTAAAATATACAAATTAATGTAAAATATACAAATTAAAAAAAAAAAAAAATTTAATAATTTTATTATAGTTTTTAGTAATATAAATGTAAATATTAAAAAATTAAAGTTAAATTGAACAGCAGAAATAACCAAAGTTATAATAAATTTGATTTTAAATATTATATTTTTAAAATTATAAAATATATAATTAAAATTATATTTAAATTTTTATTATTTATTTTTGATCAATATTTAATTCGTTTTATTAAAATAATTTAATAAGTTATATATACACAAACATTGATGAATTACATATTTTAATGATAAATTGTAAAAGAAAATTTAAAACTATTAAATACTTAAGTACATAGTAAAATAAGAACTAAACAACGGTTTTACTTACGTCATATTAACCAAGCTTACTGGAAAGGGAAATTGACTCTCTGTAAGCATCGTTGTTCAGTTAAGATGCTAGCCCCACAAAGCATTTTATCTATAATATTTATCAGAGTTGTTAAATAATGCATTATTTTTGTAATGCATTTTGAACTTCATTAGCATTATTTTAATAATACAATTTGAATTACAATAATGCATTACTTGTTTTATTATTGCATATTTTTGATTTAATTAATTAAAATAATGCATTACTTTAAATTATGCAAAATAGATAAATTAAATAAGAATTATTTGAATTATTTTTGAATTCACAAAAATAATTCAACAATAATTCGAGTAATTCAATGAATTTTTTTTTTAATTAAAAAAATAACTTGAATTATTTTTGTTAAAATAAATTAATGTATTTTTTTGAATTATTAATTATTAAAAATAATGCATTACAAAAATAATCGATTTTTTAACAACTCTGATATTTATAAAATGCAATGCTGCTAAATTATAATTTTAAAAGAAATTCAGAGATTCTTTGTCAAACTTTTAAATAAAACTTTTTGTTGCAAAAGAATGTCAATTTTAAATGTGTTATAAAAATTATCATTTAAAATCGGTGCAGCTATTTAGTTTTTATTTTATTTTTTGAATTATTAATTAATATTAAGAAAACCTATTAATTATATTTTATATTTACACAATTAATAATTTGTTAGATAAATTTATATATTAAGAAAAATGTATATGATTAAATGGGAAATCAAAGTTTTTTAAAAAATAAAATAAAATATGTAATACAAATATTTAAACCAATCTCAAAATTATTCGTATCTTATCTCTTATATTATTTTTTTGTGATTAACATGGTTTTTATAGGATTTGAATTATAGAATTAGTTTTGGGTATTTGTACGACTTTTTGGATAGTCATACTTTTGAAGATACCACAGAAAATTTAAACATTATTCATAGACGAGACGACTATGACAACGATCAACATTTACCTAATGTGAGAGATATGATAAGTTAAAATATATTGTTTTCTGATGAATGGATTCCTAGAGATTCCTAAAGTTACCCAATATATAATTGCGTTAAGTTCCTAATTGATTTTAGCCCTTATACATCGAAAAATATGGTCTCCGTCCGTCAACTAATTCATGTAATCTTGCCTTAGTAATTTTTGCACTATTTCTTTTTATTCTTATTCTTGTTTAGCTCATTATTTATAATTAATTTGACGTTACCACGAGGAGATGGACTACATTACAACCCATTAAATATAAAAATATTAATATATAAAAGTTTAATTAATAAAATTATTTATTGAAATCAAAAAATAAACTATGATTACAATTTAATTCGGATGGAAAAAATTTCAAACCATTGTCACAAATTGTTATAAAAATTAATAAAACTGCAACTCCTCATATATCACAACAAATCTGCTTTTAAATTTCTTGAATTTTCTTACATTTTCATTCTTCACAGTGTATAAATGTAAATTCCGAAACGAACTAGCCCAAAACAGGTGCGCAACTGGAGGAATCATGCCTTTAAAATACAGCGATCCGAGTTAAATACATGTAGAGGATGCGGAGACGAACGCGATACAATTGAACATTTTCTGTTTCACGGTCCCAGTCTCATGAACCTGCGGTGCAGATGTTTTGGTTCTTAATATACAACTGCATGAAGCAGCAGTTTTGGGTTGGAAACCAATTCTCTGGTTCGGTCGAAAGAGTTGTTGGCTCAGCAAACCACCATAGCATGTGTAACATGAAGGTTCTAGGGGTACAATGTGAATAATTCTATAGTCTAAGTGCATTTCGCCCCGCGATTCTCCTCTTGGAAAAATAAATCAACCAAATAGGTAAATAATGCATTTCAATTATGGTATTTGTAATATTTTTTTTAAAATCCGAACTGAAAATACGAATAATTGTTATAATTTCCGTTTCCGTTATAAATTTATAGTATTATCTAACACTGCATTACCACAAGCGACGTTTATCACACGCCAATTTTAGCCTAGACTTAAACCATTATTACCGAATCAGAATTTTGTACGATAGATGGCGCTCGGTAGTTTAAATAGAAATTAATGAAAAAATTTAACCATTATATTATATTTCACCACAGGAAAATTATTCATTTCCGTTTCCGAGAAATACTCAGTAATTCACAATATAATTTATGAATTATATTTTGCAAAATGTGTACAATTTTTTAATGTACAGGCAAAAATATTAAATTTTAGCATTTGAAAAATGGTGTTAAAAGGAAATTTTATATTACTCTTGTTTAGATTCGTATTATTTTTTTTTGAACCGACGGACAAATTGTAAGTCTTATTCTCGTTTTACATTTCCGCGGATCAATCATAATAGCTGCATCTATTTTTCGTATCAGCCTAGAGATAAATAAACTTCAACTTATTCGGCGCGACGTAAACACATGCAAACATAATATAAAAAAAAATAATTTTGAATTTTGACTAGTAAATTATTTACAAAGGGCATTTAATTTGTGTGTAAATTTGTAAATAGCTGAAGATAAAGTTCGGTGCAAATGTTAAAAAAGGATGCGGAAAAATGAATCTTTGGCGCATATACATATTTTGCATGCCGCAGACAAATATCGACCGAAATCTAAAACAAGCTTTATGATAGAAGCTAGATAGTCTAAGTCTCATCGCCGTTTGAAATGACTCCTACTTTTACGGCGGTACAGTAACCGATTCCATATAACTTCATATGTTTTAACTTTATATTTTACAGTTCACATAATTGACGGCGATGAGACTAACTCAAGCAATAGTAACATAAAAGCATAAATTATGCCAATTAATTAAAACATGTTATGTAACTTCATTTTTAGTATACCTCTAAATATAACAGCCTCCACCGTTTTCCTGAGATTTATATAACTTTTGCATATACCATTTTTGAAATAACAATTTAAACTTATAATAATTATATTATGTTACCGGGTCCGGTTAGGAATTACTGATTTTATTATTAGACTGTTAAATTTTTTTAATTGATATTTTATTTTTCAAATACTCTAAAAATTTTGTGTGGTAAATTAATTTCATAACCACAAAATATAATAATTTAAAACTTCCTGTTTTTTTTTTTGCCTCCTAAACAAACACAAAATAAAGATAGCTTCTTGTCCTAATTTAGAAGTCCCAAAAAAAAAAAAAAAAACAAAAAAAAAGTTGTTTATAATATTTAAAATTATACAGTCTCTTCTTCGGCGACAAAGTGTCTACAATTCAAAAACTAAGGATAATTTAAAAATAAACATTATTATACTAAAAGATAACAGAGAACCAATAAATATTTTTAACATCTTATTAAGAACAATTTTGCTGCTGCCCGATAAGTTTTGTTTTATTTGCTCCTTTAAAGTAAATAATCATATAAATATTTTACAGAACCAAATTGCAAGATGTTAGGACGAAATTATTTAAAAACCTTTTTTTAGCAAAACATAAATTCGTAACCTAAAAATTCGTGTGTGGTCATGGTCAGATATATTAAGAAAATTTTCTCAGCTATGTTTTTTTTGTTTCTGTAATTCATTTTATCATATCATTTTTATTTTGTTTGTGAAAAGATTCCGAATGAATTTTAATTACATTTTAATCACTTTTTATGAATCAAATTAAATTTAAACTAATTCCCATACGCATTTTTTTTTGGTAACTAACCAAAATAAAAAGGGTTTCTCTCATTTATCATCAAATAAAAATAAACAAATTAATTTATCAAATCTTTTAAAGGTTTTCCAATGTTGTTTATTGACTGGGTCGAATTTCACACATAATTTTTTTTTTGGTATAAACAAAATAAGATTTTTTTTTTATTGGTCTTGTCGATTTTATGCAAGTGAAGCGAAAATCCTTTTAACCATAAAATATTTTTAAGGATAAATGAATCATAGACAATTTTAAAGTAAACCCGGAAAACATTTTATGGATTTTTACTATTATTTAAAATTAAAATAACACTTATTCAATTTATATTATAATGATAGAATTTTTTTATGGGTGTTGACATGTTGAGTTCTAAATATTTTACATAATTAATGTTTGGGTATTGATAATAATTTGAACAACTGTAAAGATTTTAAGATAATTATTTTGGTTTCGACTGAATTAGCGTTAGATAAGATATATGATGATCTCAATATTGTTAGTTGGTTTTACGACATGTTCTTAGCTCATTTAATATGGAACGTGCACGCAGTTCTGGAAAAATTTCATAGATGAAAAAAATATTTTGTTTTATACAGGAAGCAATTATTTGTTGTAAATTTAAATGTTTGTAATTTTAGTGGTACAGGTATTTCTTAAATTACGATAATTTGAATTTAAAAGATTACGAATTTTGGTTTAAAAAAAGGATATATATTACAAAACTACATTAAGATTAATAAATAATTTATAAATTAAGTTGTGATTTTGATTTTCTGACCGATATGTTACGTTAAAGTTAAATTTACTATTCTTTATAGTAGAAAAACAATTTTTTAAATTACATTAAATTAATTTGATTAGTTGATGCTTTTGTGCCCACGAAAATCTAAGTTTTATTATTTAATAGCTTTCATATTATTTAAGGTTTAATTACTTTCAACACGAACCAAATCAACAATTATATTTCAATGAATATAATATTCAAAGCATTATAACAATTATCAGAAGATGATACTGTTTTATATCAAGTTAGAATAGAAGCCAAACTCAAACTATTACCATAATCAATCTTCAAAAATGTATAAATTAAATTAAATTTAATAACTTTAAACAATATTTAATTATGTACATCAATTTTTGTCTTCTATATATGTATTTATAAAATATATAATAAAATTGGAAATCCCCTTACAATCATTATAAACAGCGTCGGTTTTGTGTTTTTTTCCGCTCCTATAGGAAATCCATACTAAAGTGCCCTATAGTTCTTAAGAAAATTGATTTCTAATTGATACTAAAGTCATTATCTATATATTTAGTTGATCCACTAGTTAAAAAATTTTTACAATTCAGTTGAAAATTAATAAAATTAGCTTTTAATGTTTAAATTTACTTGATATTTATAATTTTTATTATATATTTGACACAGCTGACATTGAACATAAAGCGCCATAGTTTGTGGTACAAGGTGGTACAGACAGTGGACAGATTCAGACTTTGGCTTCTAAGTTGAAATGAAACAGTATCATCTTCTGATAAGTTGTTGCAATGCCGTGCACTTGGAATACTTTTTCGGATCAAAAATTCACAAAAATAATGAAATGATTGTTTTTTTAATGTTAATTTTTGGTTACATAATTTAAATTTAGATTTCTTAAATTTCTTTAATTCCGATTTGGCGAAAAAAAATATTTTTTATGAAGTTTTGCAAAAAAAAAAATAAACCGGTCTATTTCGCCCTAGGCATTTGCCTGTTAGTAAATGCGCCCATGATTAAAACCCGTCTGCTCATTATTATTAGAATTACATAAAGAAAAATTAATGGAAATCTTGAATTACTTTGGTATTCAATTTTTAATATTATATCATTTTAGTTTTGCTTTCATCACAATGATCGCTTTAATATAATTATGTTTTGTGATATTTCAGCTTCAACCACCAATCTAACCACAAACCTATAAGCAAGTGTTGTAATTTAGAATGAAAACAAACCAACAAACTAACACTAAGAAAACTGCATTATTTCTTATATTAAATTTAAATTACAATATACTTACTCGCATCATAGAATGAATGCTTAATTAGTTAGTTAGTTAAAAAGCAAGATGTAAAGACTAGTTGACCTGTATAGGTATCCCGTTAATGAAAAGAACTACTAAGTTCCATCTTACTAATTCTAGTTCGAGTCCTTTATAAACTATCAAAAGCAATGCTTTATTTCAACTGTTTTTCTATTGTAATAAAGTTAACTAATTTTAAATAATTTCCATTACTATTTAAATCTCATTAAACAAAAAGAACAAATTCAAAATAATAAATAATTTAAATTTAATTTATAATATTTTTTTATTTTTTTTTTTGAAAATATTATTGTATATATAATAATAAAATTTGTTTATCCAAATCAATAAATAAGTAACAAAAATAATGTCATTTGGACTCATAAAACCAATCCAAAAACAAAAAAATATATATGAAAAAATCATGAAAAGTGGATAAAAGTATATATAATAATTTTATGTTGGGCGATTGTTTGTAATATTTAAAAAAAAAACTAATGTTAAAGTCTGACGAATAGTAGCCAAACAACCAAACAATTTTTTTTTTACCCACTTTGGAAAATGATTGTTTATTTTCATTATATTTCCTAAATGAAGAGTCAGTTTTGATGAAAAACGTTTTTTTTTTTTTGGTGTTTACTTGTACGAAACACAAATATTTAAAATTTAAATATTTTGTTCGAAAACAAGAAATTGTTATTATAAAAAAAAAACAATGTGCGAGAAGTGAACCATTGAAGAAGATACAATTTTTCTAAGATGTATGCAAAAAGAACTAAAATTGAAACTGAATTGAATATATATATATATATATTTTTATGGTTATATCGAATTGTTGTACAAATAAAATATTAATATTTATTATTTTAGCCCACTTATTAGAAATTTTATTTATTTCAAAAAAAATTATTTATCATAAATCATTATAAAATGCATTTTCTATAATTATTCATACAGATTTCACTTATATGTAATGAAAATAAACCATCAGGTGTAAAAAATTAAAAATGCAGAATTTGTAAAATAATTTTTATATGAATCTTAAAAAAATGATTTATATTTAATTGTAAATTTTGAGATATAAGTTAGCGAGTTTCATTTAAAAATATAATTTTTATGTAGAAATATTTATAATTTGAACCGAATCGCGATAGCATAATGTATTAGACTGACAGTTTCGTGAAGGATAGATAGCACGTATCAATAATTCCGATAAATGAAATCTCTACATTAAAAATGAAGATATTAATAAGTTTGAATAAAACACATTGAATGCAAGTCATGTAATGAGAATGATAGAACATAGACAACCGAATTTAACAGGCGATATTAAATCGAAACAGAGAAAATTCGAAAAAATATAGAAAGATAACATAGAAAGTGACAGCAGAAAATTTCAAATAATAAATTGAAGAATTGAAATATGTATTTAAAGATTCGTAGATGAAACTGATTAGATTTAGTTTTAGCTACTTACAGAGAAGGTTTTTTATAAATGACGGAATGGCGGATTATATATGATAATATAGTGGCCTGTATTGTCAGTAAGTGACATTCTTTAAATTCTGATGCAATTTTTAAAATCCTGATGATTTTTTGATATTGGCAATGTTTGCTCAATATATTTCTTATATATAAATATAAAAATTATAAAAAAAAGGTTTACTGAATATTTTGTAAGTTTGTTTACATTAAAAACATAAAAATTGTTTACAAAAAACTTTTGCAATAAAGTTACGTATATAAAAATATAAAAAAAATACTTAATTCTTAAAAATATCGCACATTTTTATTTGCGCCAAAAAGATTTAAAATACATTATTTAGTAGGTAAAATGCATTTTAAAAGTATAATTAATTTGTTGAGTTTTATAGAGCAAACGAATAAATATTAATATTTGAAATAATTAAAATTTGTATAAGAATTTTATTGATGTAAACAAAATGATCGAAATATTTTATATTTAAATTTAATTTTATGTTTGTTTAAAGATCAACAAGGAAGTAGTTCAGTAGGGTGTCTTTATAGGTGTAATAAAAATATGCAATATTTAAAAGAATGAAGTTTATTTGCAGTTTGCATATAATTTAGCAGATAAATCGCAGTGAATATTAAAAAGGATTATTTTCAAACTTGTATTTTGCTTATCATAAAATTAATTATTAATTAATTATCAATAATTAATTAGTATTTTTAATAGTTATACTACAATATAATTTTTTTTTTCTAAATTTCCATTTTGCATAATTTTATTTTAATTTTCATATTAAAATGACTGGGTCTACTACAGAATATGTTAAATTTGATTGATAAAAATTTCAAAGAAAAACTGTTTGTAAATACATGTATTAAAATTAAAATTGTTGCAATTCATAAAATTAAAATATAGTGTAATAAAATTGTGTAAATTAAATTTACAACTCTTAGAAATAATATAAGTTATTTGAAATGTAATAAATATTTTACGAAAACTTGGTTGAATAATTGAAATTAATCAAATCATTTTTTTTCTTTAAGTTTCCAAGGGTGGAAAGAAGTAATTCCGTATCGATTTTCCTGTAGACAGTAATATCTTACATAGTAATTTGTTATACGATTTTAATGGTTTTCAGGTACAAGCTTAATTTCATTACTCAATTAATGTTCGATATCAGGTTAATTATACCTAAACAGCTTAAATTATCATAAATATTCAACAGAAGAGCAATTCTTAGATTATTACGATATTTAATTAAATTTAATGAAAACTATTATAAAAAGCTTATCATACAAAAGTTAACCTTAAGCTTAAAATTAGTTAAAACTTAACATGTATAACAATAATTGATGGCATTATTGTTATAAACGTTCATCAATATAAAATTTAATAAATAGTCGTCTAATTTATTACAATTTGTTTTAAATATTATAGTTTATGGATCATAATTTTATCTGCTATCGTTGTTGTATCTGATAGATTGTGAATTATATTTATTGAAAAAGAAACAGCTAAATTTAATATCATTTTTCTTATTTTATTCTGTTTGTTTTGCAAAAATTTTTATGCGAATTGACACAATCTCCCCAAATAGCCGAACCATAAATCATTATACTTTGAAAGATTAACTTGTATATGATTATTTTATTAATTATTGATAACTTCGTTTTACGATAAATCATTACGTATAAGGTTTTGATCAGTAAATCACAATATAATTCAGTGGATGTAGCCTTAAAAACGTGACGACTATTTTTTTTTACGTTTTCCAGCAGTTGGTAGCCTCAAAAGCAATTTCAATCATTTTTATAATCGAAAACGTTATTGTATTTTCTTTTTTAAATAATTATCAACGAAATATTTCACAATATGTATTTAATAACTTCATAATTTATACCATTAATTAATTAAATTCAATATTTAATATGCAAATTACAATAATTTAGTTTTTTATAGTTTACTTAATTTAGTGTTTTATAGTTATAGTAATAATTTAGTTTTTCTATTTATTTTTTTATAATTTTAAGAAGTGTTTTTTAAATTTGGTTTTTGTCAAAAATATTAATGTTATTAATTTTGTTATATTTTAAAATAAAATGTTAGAATAAATAGTCAAAAAATCAAATTCATAAATTTTAATAGATCCGTAGTGATTGAATTTGATATCAATGTCGGCCAATTAGGGTTTCTGAAAACTCGGGTTTTTACGACTCGGCGAGTACGAGTCCTAAATTTTGAAAACTCGTCGAGTCCGAGTCGAATCCAATCTAAATCTAAACTCAAATCAATAAGCGAAATCGTTTAATATTTTGGAACTCAAGAAAGTATTTGTAAAAAAAAATTACTAAAATTTGTTAAAATTAGAATTATAACTAAGTACTTGTAGACTTTGATCGTTTGTTTTGCAACATTGAAAAATAAAACCATAATAACCATGGCAATGCCAAGAAATATTTATTTCTTGGCATGGTTACTATGATTTAAAAAAAAAATTTTAAATGAAAAAGTTCTGCTTGAAATTTTTTTTTATATTTTTTGTCAATTTTTCAAAATATTCGTTTTGAAGTTAATAGTTTTTGCTTAATTTTAAAAACTTGGACTCGTCCAGTAATAGAGTCGAGTCCCGAATCCAAGAAACCACCCAAATACTCGACGAGTCCGAGTCGAGTCGAATCGAGTACAGAAACCCTACGGCCAATGTAGCTACCAGCCCGGTAGCCTCTCATAAACCCAACTCTCATATGATAATTACACAGGGTAGGTATGTTCACTTACATCAGGCTGACCCATACATATTTAGATATGCCAGAAATCAGTCTAACAGGTTTATAACAAATCTACGAGACTATGCAGACAAGCTTTTTATACTACATATTTATAAAATTTATACCATTTACATATATAATTAAAATAATAACTTACTTTACTTTAATGATGCTTTTCAAAAATATGTAATTAAAATTTATAAACTTAAAAATAATTTATTAAGGCTCTATCATTTTAGGTTATAATTATCAAAATAAAATATAATTCATAATTCAAAATAAAACATACTAACACGTCTTAAGTGCCAATCCCACCAAAAACAGAAACAGAAACTTTTTTTTTTTTAATTTTTTAAACTTACGATATTTTCCAATTTTCAGGGGTTTTCAGCTAAAAATATTTGTAAAATAATATAAAATAACAAACAATATTTGTCTAATTTATTTTTATTGCTTGAAATCGCTTTATTTTTATAAAAAACGATTTTATATTTTTTCTGTTCCAGAATTCTAATTTTTCATTTTTCTGTTTTTCAATTTATCGGACAGAAAATGAAACTTTTTTTTTCAAAGTTTCAATTTCTGTTTGCAGAAGTTTGCAGACGCACATTTCTATCAAATTTCGTTTGCAGCCATGACATTATGAAAAAAAATTAGCTGTTTTGGTTGTCAAAAAAGATTTTTTTTCTGTTTCTGTTTCTGTTTTTGGTGGGTGTGCAATGTCAAAACTGGAACAGAAAAGTAAAAAAACAAAAAAAAGTTTCTGTTTCTGTTTTTGGTGGGATTGGCACTTTAGTAAACAATTGATATTTTGAAAGGTTGACTAGTTCATTACATACCAACATAAGTCTGACGTAGGTACTCACGTCTTTGTTATACCTTACTTCAACTTATCAGTTTTAATATATTGGCATTTCGTTGCCAACAAACTACTGACTCGTTGGGACTGACACAAAAAACTCTGGGTTGTTTTACACTTTATGGATATTCTTTCTGGCAATACCAACAAAAATTCGTTTCGTTTTTCAGGTTACCAAACTGACGATCGTAACGCCTTTAAAATCTACAGAAAATAAGAAAAATGTCACGTTTTACATCACGTTTATGTTTTTACCATTTCCGAGTTTTGAACTACTACTTATGTTAACAGTTTTTTTTTAAATATTAATAATCGTTAATTAGACCAAAAAATCTTAGTATAAATGACAATATAACGCCCGCTTGACAAATTCTAATTAGTATAACCAATAATTTTTGGTTACAGTTCATTTCAATCGTCCAAATAAATATAAAAAAGAATGTTATGTTGCCAAATGTTTTTTTCGTATCTTTTACTTTTTCATATTTAGGATATTAGTAAAAGGATATTTTTAAAATTAGATCAAATTACATTTCCGATTCATAAAAAATTTTAAAATTCAAATTTAATTTTAATTTTTTGTTTTGCTGAGCAAGCATGCAACACGTGTTGGTCATTTTATATTTAAAACTTACAGTGAACCATTTTTTTTTTCGACATAAAATCTTTTGGTAATAAGATCTAAAAGATTTTTTATTTCTTTTTTTGTAAAATATTATATTTTTTTTTTTTATTTACAAAGTCCACTTGAAAATATGAATAAGAATTTTTCTTAAATGTTTAATTTTAAAGAACTTTCTTTGGTGGCACTTTTATTTTGTAAATGGTATTTTTTTTATTTAGAGTCGCCAATTTGTCTAATAAAATTTGAATTTGAAAAAACTAAAGTATATTTTTATAATAAATATACAGAAAAAAAGGTGCAATGTAAATATAAATATTAAAAGTACTTGAGATTTTTTTTTTTGGGCCTCTATTGGAAATATTAGAATTTGTTTTAAGAAATTTTTACATGTAAATAAACAAAATAAACAAAAAAAATGTTATGTAATTTATGTATACAAGAATTTTAAATAAATATGAAAATTTTTATATTGATATTTAATTGGTAAAGTATTACTGGTAAGGTGGCAAGTATTGTTTTCGTTTTCTGGAGTAGAAAGGAAAATTTTGACAAATCAGTACTACAATAAATTGAAACTGTGATAAAATCTTTTTTTCGCGATTTTCAATTCAAATTCGTACATCATAATATAGCTAAGATATATAAAGTATTCCGAACAATCACCGCTGAAAACTAGATAGTTGCGATATAAAACTAAACCCGCATTATGCTTACCTAACCTATAATATTAAACTTTTAACCTAACAACGGATCACTCTCAATTCCCATCTTTCTTTAAAATTAATCTAATGCTTGTATAAGAATTATAACCGCAACCATTATAGAAAATTATGCTCCTAATGTTCATTATAGAAATATTACGTTAAAATTCATTAAGAGTAATGAAGCAATAAAACGTATCATCAGAATTGAAATGTTCTTGAATAAAATCAAATCTTTTTCCTTGTATTTCTAATTATAATACTGACAAAAAATTTTTGTATAGACATAGTTACTTGATTGGTCCGAGTGGTGAACCGTAAACAGACTGTCCAGGATCAAGTAGAGCTTCAGCACAGTTTTGCTGAATCTTATCACGGATGAAGTTATTTTAAATTGATCTCGTGGCGTTAAGGAAATGTATGGGTTCTTTATGCGATTTACTGGCTAAATCGTTAAGTTATACAGACAGCATTATAAATATTTTTTAAAAAGGATAATTATAAAAAGTATTTGTTTAAAAAAAAAAAGCTGTCAATTTTAGATTAAACAAATTACATTGAGTCATGAGTCAACTATTTTACCTTGCAAAATAATAATAAAAAAAAATTTCAATTATTGAAATTTTAAAGTTTTATTTTTGGTGGAAACGTATAAAATTTCTTTTTCGACTTGAAATAAATAGTTAAAATCCCGATAAACCTTTTTCAAATTCCGAATTTTCCATTTATCATTCATAATTTATCTAAAATTTTATGATTTAATTTAAACTTTCTTAATTAAATACACATTATAAGAAAATTATTTTTTAACCATAATGAAAATGAATCTATAAGGCTAAAGACTAAGACTATATGCCTTCATCTATAATTTTAAATCATCTCTAAAATATAAATTTCGACACTGATCTTTAAAAAAAATATTATCCTTTTGGTATATATAATTCTTTAGCATCTCTACAACATGTTTTGGCTTTACACGATAAAAATATATGAAATTAAAATTTCTCCTTGTTTTCTCTATGGTTTTATTTCAATATTTTTCAAACATATGAAAAAGATTAGCTAAACGCAAACATATGTGAATTTTGTTCGTGTTGTACCAAAAAATACAAATACAAAAAAAAAATTAAAAATCCTCAAATCTATATAGAAATATAAGTTCGATTATATTTCCAATGCAATAATTTTTTCCTAACCCTTTAAATCTTTGCAGTTATTGTGTCGAAATTTCTAACCCGCAATAAACAAAACATTTATGATATTTATGTAATCTTTGATTAATCTTTTTTTTTGCAATATGCACATAATAACTATAAAATAAAACCTCCCCCGCAACAGATCAAATTCCAATATTTCATAGTACCAAGCGGTGTTTGTACGGTAGCGGTTGGTGGCGGCTCTAATTCGATGCGGGATTTAAACGCCACAATAATAATTTCATTTCTTTGTTTTGATGATGGCGCATGTGTGTATCGATCGATCGTTTTTAGAACGAAATATACAAATAACATTTAAATTTATATATAGAGGCTAAATATACAAAAAAAATGTTTAGGGAAATCCGATGTGGTGCGTGGTTTATAAATGGCTATATTGGATGAAGAATATATGAAGCACACGCATCGTATATTTTAAAATTAATACCGCATATGTGATAAATCTAGAGTTTATTCAAATTCATCGTATATAAAAGCTGGCGTTTCAAATATTTTTGTTTATTGCAATCAATTATTTTTACCATTTTACTATGAAGGCAATTCCAAATTTCTTTTACTATTTAATATATATATATATATATATATAATGTTTATATTTAAAAATCTGATACATATTTAGTTTCCAATTTCTATTTATATTTGGTATTTATTATTTATTATAGAAGAAGCAGAAAGTTTTTGATGGTTTTAATCTACAGATATTCAAATTCGTATTCATCATTCTAAAATAATGTAATTTAAAGATATACTCAAATACATTTTTTTTGGTTTTAATAATTTCGACCAATTTATGTATTGATGGTAATTAATTGACGAAAAGGGTAGTCAATGCTGTGAACAATATTCCGTTTTATACAAATAAATGCTACACAAAGCCAAGAACTAGAAAAGGACAAAATCGTTCGCTATCAAGAGTTAACATGAAACCATGGAAAGGGTTAAGTGTTAAGACACTCGCAACTCTTACAAGCTTAAAGTATATCCAAATATATAGTAGACCGATGATAACGAATATAAGAACTAATGTTTAGTGAATAAAATCAATAAATAGTGAAATATTTTTATTCCATAAAGTTAGGCATACCTCCCGGAATTATGAATTAAATCAGGACTTGCAGTGCAGTAAAATATAAAAAACTTAAACTCTTGACTTATGACCAATATTGAGGAGGCGGGCAAACTGAGACCGTCTATAAACTAACTGCGTTCAAGTTAATTATGGAATGATATGCTCTTATGTGAAATAAGCCATCATGGGGAGTCTACAATGGACTTACGAGATCAGGATGCATGTAAATTTATATTCAACCAATTCAGGACACTGTTATGTGTTTCTATGCATATATCATCCTTCAAATCAATGAAAAAACAGCTATTCAGATTTTAACATAGATATTTAATTGTAATGTTGATCAATCAGATAAAAACTACAATAATACGGACAGTCTCATTATTACTTATCTAAGATACAATCAAAAATTGGTATCTTAAACAGAATTCTGATTTAAATATATACAAAATTTTATAAACAATATTAATATACACCTGTTAAGTTATATACGAAATATTAAAGTAAAAAAAAACTCATGTGGTTACTAAGGCTAAACATTTCTCCTCATTTAAACGATATCCAATTATAATTTTCTATAAATATATATTTATAATATCGAAAATAAGAAATTTTTAAAGGTTAAATTGGAATTATAATAATATAATGTTTCCGCAATTAAAATCATTGCATCCCGCTGGTCAATTAAAATAATAATTTGATATATAAAGAAACAACTTTAATTTTATGTTTTTAAGGACTTTTTCAATATAATTAACTTTATTAAAATAACAACATTAAATTCATTAAAACTAATAAATACATTTTCTAAATTATATGTTGTCGTAATTTAATTTGTTAATTAATTTTTATGAAAACTATTGAAATTTCATAATCTCTAATATTACCATATTTTCACATCCTCTTTTCAATCTTTTGAATAGAGAATAAAGATTAAATATCTATAGTTATTAGAAAGGTAAATCATAAAATCATAATTTTTCACTTTTTCCTTTTTTTTCTTATTTTATATTCATTGTCAAAATATTATTATCATATTTATTGAAAATATTACACGATTAAAATCAATCGATTACATGCTACCACCCAAATTACAAATCAATTCTTTATAATTATATTTTTAAAAATGTAATAAATCTCTTGTGGTCTGTCCATCATAATTTTTTTTTTTGAATATTTTGGTACAACTAATCGCCTTTAAATCCATAATGATTAACAAAAGGACTAATACGTTTTTGGTCATTTCAAGTCACGTCCCATTTATATATCATTTATACATTTCATACTAAATAGCATAACCAGAAAATTTTGTCATAAGTCTTTCAAAATAATAAAAAGAGTGACAGGTAGAAAAAAAGTACTGTTTTTATGAAGATAAATAACAATAATATTTTTAAGAAGTCATTTTAATAAACAAAAGAAGATTTAAATACCACAAAAATCATATACATATGGAATGGATCTCCTTTAAAAAAGGTCTTAAATGTTTTGCATATCTATATATACCTACATTTCGTACCTAAAAACACATATGTTGCTCCAATATGACTGGAATTCCCTATAATTTTAATTTTCAATCTTCAAACACTTTGTAAGTGTCCTCAATGAAGCCAGCAAGTAATTTTTATATATGGATATTTGTTGGTCGTACGCTCTGGTAAAGTATTATTGAAATTTTATATTATGAAGTTTTAACTAGCGTGCTATGCTCGTGTCTTCAGTCATTTATACATGAATTTAAAATGAAATCTCAAAAAAATCAAAGAGGTTTTAATATCTTTTTTCGTATAGCCTAAAGTTATTGACAATATAAAATTGATGATGAAATATGAACCGTATATTCATGAACGAAACCGCGATCTTTATATACATTACTTTAAAAAAAAACGAGTTGGCTGCATATTGAAAAGCTACTTCTTCAATTTCAGACAATCCAAAAAAATATAAAGTCTGATTCTTTGGAGATCAATTCATATATACTCTGGAGATTCCACCAAAAATATTGTAATTTTTATTCAATATTTTCATGATTTTGTTTCAAGGGTTTATAAAATATCAGACGACCAAAATATATAAAAAAATAAAAAAAAAGAGGTGTAAATTATCAAGTGGAGTTGATGACACCTTGATATACACCCTAACCATAAATATAATTATATATACAAACACCTTATTGTAAAACCTATACTTTTCAGATGATTTTATATATTGCTTGTGTATTTGTACGAAGTGATCTCATTCAAGAAAATCTTAAGAGTTAGTATCGTTTCCCTCTTTCACAGTTTTTAAATGTTGAATTGGAATTTTTTGGATTTTTTTTTTTTTTTTCAATTTTGCTTTATTCCTTAGTTAGTAAGTTAAGGAGGTTAAAAGAGGATGATAATCAATAATTATCATAAATTTAAGATGATGAATGATGTTGAATGATATGGCAATTATCACCTTAAAATTGGAATTATGTATTACGATTTTTATGATCCTTTTTTTTTTAATGATATTTTCAGTTGTTAAGATTGCATTAGAAAGTAAATTTATTGATTAAACGAAATTTTGAATTGAAATTATTGTGAATTTTGTAAATTAATTGTAATAAACTTATTATTTCATTTAAATTAAATATTTAGAAAAATTTTGGGGATCAATTCATTTTTTTTACAATGCTTAATGGATAAGAAATTTTTACATTTTTATAAATTTAGCTTAACATAAAGAAAATATCATAATTTATATGTGACCAATTATATCATAAATATTTAAAATTGTATTCTTAATCAGTAGCCAATTCTACAGAAGCCCCAAAAAATATCGAACAAAATAATGACTTGAAAATTCTCATATTTTATATCAAAATATCTCAATTATTATATATAGAAAAAGGATATTTGTATTGATTTAATTTATGATATATATATAAAATTAACGAAATCTGTATACAAAAATAATAAATATTTTTATTGAATTCACAAAACTTAAATACTTTTGAATTATAAAAATTCTTTTGAATATTTCTGATCTTGGTGACAAAGAAAAAGTGCTGACATTGGGCTATATTTTAACAAAGTGAAAAAGATTTGTAATCGAAATAATCAAAAATTGAAATTTATTTTATATAAATGTATTTATGCTTTGTCATCGTATTCGGACTATAAAGATTGCGTATAATTATGTCGTATTATTTTGTATGGCAATCAATAACGATAAATTTGAATTTTTTTTTTTATTTTATTTTAATGGATTAAATGAAGACGACATTTCCGGCAATGTCATATTATACACTTTTATCATTTTCAATTCGATTTATTTATCAATTCATAATTTTTGAATAAGACTTTTATATTTTTATGAAATTCAATAAAGATCTAATTAATTGATTCAAAATTTAAAGCTTACTGTCAGCATTCATGTTAATTGAAATATATTTTGAAAATAATTTAAACTACATAGGGAAATATATAACTAAATATAATATTTACATATATAGAATAATATTCAAACTAAATAAATTTAATAACTAAATAAAGCTGTGTAATTTGATTACAAAATTAATATGTGTACTAAATTTCATTGAAATAATAATTACATTCTATTAAACATTTACATAATTATAATTAACTAAAACTGCTTATTCTAGAAGGTACATATTCCAAATTTCAGGAGCACTAACTAATTAATTTAACATGTGTTTAAAATGTCATTAATATCGTATGTATAATTATTACATGTTCTAGCTAGAACATAAATAAAATATTCTTCAGAAACTAAACTGTTCATTTGAACTCACTGAAGCTACCAGCTGCATATTTGAAGAGCACCGACTATATATGAATAAATCTAGTGTTAAATATCATTGAAATCGGGTGACACTTACTGTATGATGTAGATGCAGAGCATTGCACTTATGACATATTATTGGGGATTTTAATAAGTACACTTTTTTTATTGTATATTCGAAATCCCCGACCTCGAGACATTCAGAAATCCATTTTGTTTACCATCATGTCCAATGCAGCAATCATAGTTATTCCAACTACTCGTAAAAACGTCAAAAATATTGTCTGATAATTATAAAGTCGCACGTCGCAGTTTATTAATTGTATTTACAAAATTTCATATTTCTAGATCTAGAGCATCAGAAATGTAATTTTTAGAATTTGGAAATTTTATTATAAACCTATATCTCAAATTCTGGGAATCATTAACTAGGAACTAGATCACAAAACTAACCTTTGTGTTGGAATCGAATAACAATACTATATGAGATTTTGCTAAGCCGAGGAACACGAAAGTTTACATGGATAAAGATTTTTGAATCTCTACTTTCGGAATAATGAAATTTATTCATCAAACATTTTCATATTCGATAACAACACGTAATATTTAAATTTATTTAACCAACAACATTAAATTAATAAAATTATCCGCAATATTTTTTTTTACTATCAATTAATTAATCGAAAAACCCTTCAATTTATACCAACATTACTTAAAAAAACATGTTAAATTATATTAAAAATTATACTTTATAAAAATAATTTCCTTAAATCAACATAACCTGAATTTCCACTCATATATAATTGATCCATTTTTTTTTTTTTTTTGTTTTTTCAATATCATAAAATGTCGATATAAAATCGATAATATTTATTAAATTATTAAATAAAATAATTATTTATCTACAAGTAACCCCACCAAATCGTATAATATGTTTTTAAATAAAATTTCTTTTGAAAAACTATGATTTATACAAAAAATATTCAAACCCTTCCATCCATTCATAATTATTTACACATCATTTTCTCCCCACATTTTTTACAATAATACCACAGAAAAAAAATTCAAATTTTTTAAAAATATGTTTACATTTTACACTTGGAACGTGCTTACACTATTCATAAGAGTTCAACATAAAGATATTATTAATTTTTTTTTTTGTATAATCTAAACAATTTAACATAATCACTTGCCATCTATAGATATAAATAATTTTATATTAAATGTAGAAAACTTTTTTACAAAGTCAGCTATTATAGTTATATTCCGCCGAATTTCTATTGATTATTTTAAGAATTCTGAAGTCAGATTTAAGTATAAATTAAATATTTTTTTTTAAATGATCTAAAATTCTGATAACAACAAAAAATACGTATCTAAAAATTGAAACCATATTTGCGGTGAAACAAAATAGATTCTATATTTAGTATAATTATAATATCAAAAATTTATTGAAATGTCAGTAAAAGGATGACAGCAATTCCATTTTCTTTACATTGTACTCTCTAAATACTAAATAATCCTTATAGGATTAAAAATAAATCTACATTCGTGCATAGTGTCAAACTATATGAATTTATGGTAACATGATGTAGTGTTGTAAAAATATAGAAATCCTCTTAAAGAAAAAAAAAATTGTATATATTAGCGCCAACCGTCAACAATATACAATTCGGTTTTTACAGAAAATATTGGAATAGTGATAAAAAAAAATTAATTATGAAAACTTTTAATTCATGCTGCCAATGTATTAGAGATGTTAACGTTCCCTGAAGATTTTAATTATTTTACTTCCCAAGTTTATAACCAAAACATTAGAAAAATGTTGTCAAAAATGATATTCATCAAATATTTTCATAATTAATCATCACAATTGGTAACATTACGACAGACAAATTAATTTTACATATTTTGTTGGAAGTTTTTGACTAATTTGATGCAAACATGGAACAATTGGCAATTCATTTGCACTAGAATCCTTTTACGATGTATTAAACTGTTATACTTAAGGACTAAAATTGCCAACTCTTCAGACATATATTTCACCATAAAAAAGCTGATTAATTCGAAAAGGTTTAGTTACAGGACAGCACACTGCAAACAGAAAATGTATTTACATATTCGGACTAATCACATTACTCTGCAACAACTACGAGAAGTATAAAATCAGCTACGCCACTTCCAGCGTTATAATTTCTCTCAAATAATCATCTTTGAATAAATTATACATAGATTGGCTACACTACAATATTTTACCTAAATACTCCTCTTAAAATTACCTTTACCTTTTTATAATTTAATAATTTCATATAAATTCCTAAAAATTTCAAGATGATTAAAAAGACACAAAATTCTTATCAATTTACCACAGGCAATAAAATAAATAATTCAATTCTGATCTCAATTCCTTCAGAACATTGAAAACATTTTATGCTTTTATGAATGTTGTTAATGATTATATGAACAACATCATTAAATAAATACATACATAATGAGTGAATACATTATTATACCAAGAATTTAAATTACTTTGAAAAAAATTCTTTTTAAATTTTTTGATAATTTGTTTACAAGAAAATTCCTTTTTTGTTTTAACTTTTTATCAATTTTAATTATTACCATTTTTTATTGCACTTTTATTTCGTTTATGATTTATACATTTCCAATTTCGGGAAATTCCAATTAAAATATTTATACAAAAATATATATTTATAAAAAAAACATAATTAGATTCTTAATAGATACTTTTTCTTAGTACGAACGAGCATAAAGTATATTTGGAGCATCGTGTCGTATTTTTTGTTATATGAAATTTTTCTTAGAAACTAAACACATCAATAAAATTAATATTTTTCAATGAATTTTTTTTTTTATTTCCGAAATCTGGTTAAATAAAAATTTAATTTTCATTGGAATTATTTACGTTTTGTATATTCGAAAAATTCAAATAATTAAAAGAAAACTCGGCAGATTATGATAACTATTTAATTTTTTTTTTTTTTTTTTGGTAAATTTATTAAGTATCCGGTAAAAAACGTGCAATTGACGGCATAATGTGAAATGCATTTTTTTTTTTTTTGGTGAGATGGTGTCAAAGCGTAAATTTTCTGCCATGATCTTTTTGATCAAATGCCGACAAAAAACACAAAATTGAAAATTTCTAAAAATAATACATTTTAAGTGTAATACTTTAAAGATGAATTCTGTATAAATATTCGACACTCAAAGAAAGTGCGAATAAGATAATCGAGTGAGTTAAAATATAAAAAATTAAATAATACGAACCTCAAAATATAAAATTATAGAATATTTTGGGCTACTTAAGACTAAAAAAATATATAATTTAATCCAGTGGAATTTACACTTATTTACATAACAATAACGTGCTTGATCCGGGAAAATATACTGCAATTAATTGTTCTACAACGGAAGGAAATAAACATTTGTCAAAGGACGCACAACGAAAACCAAAAATTCACATCAATATCTAAGAAAATTTAATTTGAATCTTTTTCGTTTTAATGTACATATAGTAAATGCGTCTCTTATTTCGGCTTGTCTAACTAACCATTAATGTCCGTTGCTATACACGTCCACAAATGAGAAGTTTATCACCAATTATAATTGATGAAAACAACTTAAAGAATTTTTTTGACCACAATTGATTAGTTTATTGAAGCAGTGGTTGTTATGAACTTATTGTTCAGGATTGCTCTTAAAAGTGGTTTTATTCAATTTTAAAAGTTTACCAGTACACATTAATGTTACGACAAATGTTTCACTAAAACCGATTAGCTCATAGTAATTAAAATTTACTCATAAAATTGGTATAGAACCAAATATAATTTCAAAGGAGCATTTATCGTTAGCTAGGTAGATAGAAGATACCGAATCTACTATAGCTAGTAGCTCTATTGAGATATAACTAATTCCGTATTTCCGAATTAAGATAATCCTGATTCAGCAATAATAATAATGTTCAAATCAGAGATATTTTGAAAAAAAATAATAAATCTATTAGAAAATTCAGAAATTGATAACAAACTCCGCGTTTTGATTCCAAAGTAAATTAATAAAATATTGTTCTGTAGCTGCCTTCCAATTCATAAATTAGTCGTTCGGGTTTTTATTTAAATTCCCAAATTATATAATGTAGATATTAATTTCATAAATTTAATTTGATTTTATATAATTGACAATTTTATTTTGTACTTGTCCTCGTACTACGAAATATAAATTTTGCTTGCGTTATTTTAGCTGATGAACAATTAATGATTATTTCAATATAATTTTCTGAAATTGTCTGTCGGGTAAAAAGGTGTTAGAAAATAAATTTGTGCAATTTTTCCACTTCATCAACAGTTAGCAAAACAATTTATGACATTTTAAATATTATTTTTATATTTTTGTCATTTCAATTAAATTAAGTGTTTCGAGTTTCGATGTTAATATGTTAAGGATATAACACGTAAATTATATTATGATGAAAAAAAGGATTTTAAAAGTAAAATGGAAAAAAAGGAGTTAGTTTAAACATTTCACTATTACGTCTAATCTACAATATAATTTGTTTAGTTGGTTCTATTTCATTGATTGACATGAGGTTATTGTTATATAGAATTATGGAATATCAATTTTTTTTCTATATTTTACTTTTCTAAATGCATCTTTATTTGACTTGTCATGAAGTTTTCCTAATATATATTATGTATAGGAATGCCCCAGCATGTGTTCAATTAATATTTTGACATGGTAAATATAATAGTTGCCTTCATTTGATTGATGGCCCTAATTAGTAAAAATGTTGTATAAACTATAAAAAATAAAAAAATAAAATTCTTTTAAAAATAACATAAAAAAAAAATTTCTAATAAATAAAAATTTATTTATTTTTTGAATTCTTATTTTTGGTTAATTGATTTTTGATAGAATGGAAATTGTGAAAATGTATGTTTAAGAAAATTATGTATATTTACATATAATGAAAATGAATAAGAAAAACTAGTATATTTAATGAAAAGTTGATTCATTAATTAATAATTTAATTCACTTTTTTTAAATTATTAAGTGTTTTTTATAATTTAAATTTCTATTCTAAAAAATCTTTTAGCATTGTTGCAAAATAAAGTAAAATTAATGAAATAGTCAATTGTAATTACATTCATTATTTATACATATTTCACTCCAACCGTCCATTATCAGAAAAATTGTAATTAATTAAATATATTATTTAGAAATTTGATACTCGATTTTAAGTCTTCTTTCATATATTTAATTTGATTAACATAACAGCCAAAATGATTATCCAATTTCATCGAGATCTAATTTTATTCTGATTTAAAACATTTAAAACATGGAAAAAGCTAAAGATCATTGCTGACAACAAATGTTTCTCTATCAATAGCCATTAGCTTGGTGCAAGTTTATTCCCTATATGTATAAAAAAAACTATGATTCGGAATCCATATAAAATTAAAAGATCAAAATTGCAATAATGTTAATTAAATAAGAGCTGTCGAAGATAAAGTATTAGGATTTAATTTACAATATAAAATTGATATCCGACTTATTAAATGATCAGTTCATTATACTTTTAGTTCCCAGATTGATAATTAACTAACTGTAGCTAACAATATGCCTTTAAATGGTAATAAATATAAAATCAAATTCAACAATATTTACATCTTATTTTGAGTTTCAAGAAGAATCAGGACAGGATCATTAATATATGTGTCAAAACAATTTGAATTTTACTATTTAATTGCAATATATAAATTCTAAATATTTTATTTCAATAATGACATTACTGATGGCTATCAATAACAACTAAATCATTATAATAATATTTCATCATGTAACAGATAAAAGAACTGGTCAAAGGTTAATATCTCATTAGATCTATTTACTAAAGCTGAACATTATCTAAATAAGGAATAAATCCTAATCATTTACATTGACATATATGGAAGTTTTTTTTTTTTACAAAGTGCGCACACAAAACATCTCATTAAATTTGAAAAGTGAAATCCTCAATGAAATACACCATCCACATAGCTCATGAAATTGAAAATCAGAAGTATAACATTTACCGCACGCAATATAATCTATCAGATTGAAAACTGATGAATATTTCCTTAAGTATGCATTTTTCTTGTTTCGTCGTTATCGCATCGTAACTGACAACATCAACAACAAAAACCAATCTCAGTATTAAAATTATCATTTTTCTATAGTTAGGGCGACACAATATGTTCCATTTCAAATAGTATGATCGTCGGAAATTTTTTTTTTGTAGTCTTTCGTTCTGAGGTTAATTTTAAATGTTCGATGAGATGTTTTTAAATAATATCTTTTGCTAAACATATGTTCTTTGTATACCACAAAAATTGTCAAAACATTAAAGAAAATAATTTTTATATATAATTTATTTGTTGGTAATTTTGAGGGTAAGACAATTTCATTTTTTGTTGTACATATTGTTTTTTTTTATATAATATAATCTAAATTTAAGATAAATTTAGTGATAGCTCCAATTTACATTATAGTAGTGCATCCAAACAATCTAGTTTGTAGTAAAACTTATGGTAATTATATATTATAATTATAGAATTAGAAATAATTATAGAACCAAAGGAAATTCCAATCTAGTTTTTTTTGTTAGTGGCATTATTAACATGTAAAAATTATGTTACTTTTTGAATAATATTTTTTTCTATTATATTTTGTTGTGTAATTGTAAAAAATAAAATTAAATCTAATGAAATAATTTTATTCCCAGGAAAATTAAATTTATTTGAATTGCAATTTTATTTTGTAACGACCACCCTACCTAAATAATTTATTAAAATTCTCCTCAATCATGTTACAATTAAATCCAAATTACATGCTTTCTAGGTGGTAACCTTTTTTAATATAAAATATTATATAATACCAAAGTGAGCCATGCCAAAAGGTTCATTTTTTTATATAGTATTGTATAAATACAGCTTTAGTTTATTATGGATTATATAAAAAAAGAGATATTTGTTAACAATAAAAATAAATAATAGTAAATCTTAAAAGCCTGAGGTTAAACGTTTAAATCATTTTTCTTATAATATATAAAAAACGATATAAAAAAGAAATTCTTTTATATTTTTATTGTTGCACTTTTTGTTGCAATTTTAAATCCTCCATATAACAAAAAGGAAAAAGATGATCCGGTTTTTAGTAGGATTTCACATTTTTCATTATATCCTTTTTATATATTTGTTTTTTATCAGAATTTTGATGAAGTTACAATTTGGAATTTTCTGTTATAAATGAATAACTCTTACAAAACTGAATAAAAATAAAATATTAAATTGTTTTTTTTTTTTCCTCAAACCAAGGATAACGATAATTTTTATTAATCGTACAATGGAATAATGGAATAAAGAAAAATTATAAATCTAAAATATTAAATTTATAAATCTAACTTACAATGAAGTAATAATTTCTTATTTTCTTGTGATTATACATTTATTTTTACTAGAGCGTTCAAATTTGAATTTTAAGTTAAACATAATTTTCTTAGTAATACTTACTTGCGGTTTACACTAGACCTTTTCTTGGACAGTAACATATGTATGTAATTATTTTTGGATTTCTATGTATGATAGAGTACTCCATTAAAATCTGATTTTTGTTATATTTCAGCTCATATGACAATGACAGTAGTTTAAGTTTTACTATAATAATACTATACTAATTTATTTATTTATAGTCAAATTGAAAGGTTTTCAAGAAATCAAGAAAACAACAATATAAATAATGAAATCGTCTATGTACTAAATGAATGATGATCAGTTATCGTCTCTTTATATTGTGTTGTATACAATGTTTCATTTTCCTATATTTAATTAATTTTCGATGTAATTTTTACGATACTGTATCGCTTCTTTGCAGTAACCAGCTATTTTTTTGCAATTAGCTCCATTTAATATTTCCTTAGTTTCAGTCAAACTTTAACTTCTTTTCCCAAAGTTTTACTATATATAGTTACTTGTTGGCGTTGCACAATATAACACAATATATATTCGTATAGTTGGTTTCCGGTTTTTTGGATACTAGTTTTCCAGGAAAAAAACAAAATAAAATTCCCGGTAAATAATATACTGTATTTGTTTAAAATATAGTATATTTAATAAAAACAAACTTGTTTGCTGACTGAATTTTTGATAAAAATAGTTTTCTTTATGCTACATCATTTTATCATTTTATTAAATTGTCATATTAATTCATATATGCATTCCGTTTCACTGCACATTTAATACGGTTGTGGCTATGAACAAAATTACTCTGTGATTACACTAGCCATTAATGTCTGATAGAAATGTTAGACTTTTCTGTCTGACAGATTTTTTTGACAGGTAAAAAAAACACTCTGGCTATTTGATGTCAGACATTTCAATTGTAAGCATGTCGTCAACAAGAAAACAACTATACTTTTAAAAATAATAAAATTAAAATATTTTGAATAATATAGTTCTTCACATGTCAATAATATACGGGTAGAACCGCGATAATTCGATTCACGGATAATTCGATTTACCTCTTTAATTAGATTTATTTTTAAGTCTATTGGAAATTATATTTATATAAATTTCCCCGGATAATTTGGTTTCCCCGTTAACTCGATTAAATTTTTCGGTCTCTTGAAGCATCGTATTATCTGGGTTCTACACTACTAGTATATCTTTTGTTTGTTTAGTAGTAAACTAATTTTTTTATTCAAATAATCACCGCAAAGATATTAAATTTTAAATTTCAGGAACATTTTTATCAAATATCGCCATTTGAAAATTAAGAAATGTCACTTGACATTTCCATATACAGAAGAAAATGTTCTGTCCAAGAAAAAGTCGTGTAAACCGTAAGTAAATGGTAGTAACAATGGAGTCCTTCAAAAACCTAACTTCAGTGAAAAAAAAATATTTGATTATTAATGTGAGTTATTATACTGTAATACATATTTACTATTGTTGTTATTTATATGCAATTATGTATCTATTACGTTTAGTAATGAGAATGACAAATATAATAAATAATTCATCAATGCAGATACAGATACAGTGCAGATTACAGTGCAGAGGAAATATTTCACTAAAGAAAAGTGCTGCAAAAAAGCAAAATGTTTAAAATATGCTTTGGTTTATATCTGAAGTATTTTTTATTGTCAATTATATTTTAACAATTTTTTTTTATAAAGTTGTATTTATTTAATTTTTCAACATTTTCATAATTTTAACTATATATCTTAATTCTTAATTCAATTAACATTTCCCGAAATGTTTCCGGAAAATACTACCCTCTACATTCGAATATATAATTTTTAAATTAAATATTGATACAAAATTATAAAACCCCAAATAATTGGCTTAAAATTTAAATCCTTATGTTGAAATCATATCTATGTAAAACTCACTCTAGTTTTACTGTATTAGCAAAATAACGAAACTCTAAAATTTTTTTTAAAAAAAATGAAAGTTGTTTTGGTCATAGATTGAGGACTCCATTGTTACCATTAAATTGAGAAATTTTTTATCAGTTCTTACCACACAAGGACACAAGAGCCTTTACAAAATTGAGTTATTATTATATACTGTTATGGTTAATTTTCATAACAATTGAAATTATTGTAACAATAGAAGAAAGGATCTATTTTTAAAATATCTTTTTCGCATATTATTTGATACAGATTATTAATACAAACATATACATACATATATTATTTGATTGTGTATTTTATGTATTCCAATCTATTCCAATATAGCTTTTAATTATTTGTATAAGTGTTTGTGTGATATATATTGAAGGGTGGTGGTGTATGCATAGAATTGTGGTTTTGAAAATCTGAACAAATATAGGATTATAAATTGATTCTTCAAGGATAAAAATATATTAGAAATTTTTTAGATTGATTATATGAATATATATATATATATAATATGTATATATATGTATTTAAGAAAAAAATAGTAGACTTTATCAAGTTTATGTGTATTTATTGAAATATATTTTTATCTCAATAATATAAATTTATTGTAGCAAATTAATTATAAAAAATGAATATAAATTCAATTAATTTTGATTTTCTATTTCCAAAAATATTTATATTATTAAAGTTTGTTTATTTTTTAATTAATTTGAACATTTTTACACATTTCAATAAAGGACGCGGAACCGTAATATAAAAAAAAGCATGTTATGTGAATATATACTTATTATTAACTAGCGCCGTGTTAGTGGGCCAATTCCCAAATGTGATGCATTTGTGTCTCGGGTTCAACTCCAATGACCAGACAGACATTTTTACACATTACTACAGTAATATAAAAAGAATTTTTAATATGTAATATTGTCATTATAAGACTATAGGAAAAATACTAATTATTTGTTGACAACAAATTTCTCACTATAAAAAGTTATTAGCTAAAGTTTCTTCATTATAAATGAACTTATGATTCGGAAATAAGTAGGTCCAAAATGTAATATAATGTCACGATCACGAAATCTTTATTATAGAGGTTCTACGTTGTCAAGTGGTGTGGACTATAAACAATTAAAAAAAAAAAAATCCTACAGAAAGTGATTATATTTCTTTCAAAATATAATGACATTATAAATTTATTTACACTAATTATTTATATAATTAGTTAAATTGATACTGTTAACTATTAAAGTTCTGTAACACCTAATACATTATTGTAAATAAAATAAAATCATAAACAAAAAGTTATCAAAACGAAAATAAAATCATTTTTTGTTCCCTTAAGTCAAAAGTTATAATAAAAATAATTATAAGTTAAGTAATTATATAAGTTATCTAATATTATCCACCATATTTGAAAAGTTAAAAGTTGGCCAATTTCATCAATATTTTGTATTATCCATAACCTATGAACTAGCATTCTGAACCCGAAAAAACTCGATAGTTTTGACGAGTCAACGTCGTATAACATAGTAAGTTTTTATTAATACTTCACATAATTATCAAATAGTTTTTTTTTTTAAATTCATAATTTTTTTTTAATTATATTAATATTATTTACAAATAATTAATTTCTATTAATAATTTAATCATAGGAAATACGATTTTCAAGAATGGCTAGTACATTTGCTATAATACTATTAAATTTAATAGTAGCAGAAATATTTGGCATTGGTTTATGTATTTTATTATTTTTTTATGTTTTTTCTCGTTTAAAGGATGGTGTTGGTTGGAACGGTTATTATGAAAATAGAAATTTACATATTTTACTAATGCCGTTAGGATTAGTATTTTTTACTGGAAATAGTAAGATATTTTAATTTTTATATTTTTTATAAATTATTATTTTAAATTCTTTTTTCATTTTTTTTTTAGGTCTTGTACTTTATCGAATTTTCCGTAATACTAAAACATTACGATTAAAATTTATACATTCACTTATACATACAATTTGTATAGCTACATCAGCATTTGGATTAACTGCAATAGTTGATTCTAAAACTGAACCTATTTCAGAAAATAGGAAAGCAAATTATGAAGAATTTGCTACATTACATTCGTGGCTTGGAACAATCGCATTAATAATATTATTATTAGAAGTATAAATTATTAATTAAAAAAAATTTTAATTGAAAAATATTGAAAAATTGAAAATTTCAGTATGCAAGTGGTATAATTACTTATTGTATGGATTGTTTACCATGGGAAATTGAAGATAATTATGCTTACCTGCATTCTTTTTTTGGTATTTCTAATTTTGTTCTAAATAGTTTGGTATCAGTATTAGGATTAGTAACAATGACTGGTGATGATTATACACATGCACTTAGTAAATTGGGGTGTAAAGAGTAAGATTTTATTTAAAAAATTAAATAAATTCAATTTAATATTAATATAAATATAATTTTACAGCATTAAAGAAGGAGTACCTTATTTGGAAAATTTTATAGGAGTTTTTATATTATTATTTACAGGATATTTACTACATATATTATTAAATCCGTACTTCAAATGGGATAGGGTAATTTTATATATAAATTTTATATATGAGTTTATTCAATTTAAACAAACTAAAATGGCAAACTTTCTTTATATCCACTATAATTTAAAAAAAAAAATTGTACCAAAATTCTTCTAATTTAAATAAACAATAAATATGTTTAGTACCGTATTCAAAATGCTACTTCAAAGCAGCCCAAATCGGCACAGAAGTTGTCCAACTTTTTTAAATATGTTATTTTTCCATATACAGTAAATATTTAGAAAAAGCAACTTTTCTGAATCGATTTTTTTTCAAATGTTGCCTTTTTCAAATTTTTGTTGCTTTTTTTAAATAAAGTATGCAATTTTTTTTCCTACATTTTAAAATAAAAAAACAAAATGTAAACGACTTATTATATATTATATTTCAACAAAATGCAGAAAACCGCGATAATATTAATTCAAAATAAGGATAGTTTTAACAATTGTTCAAAAATTAGTAAACACCTTACTTATAGTGAATCTATAATTAATTAATTTTATGAATAAAATTAAAACAAATTTATTAAATGGACATAATATAGGATGAGTGATGTTTTTGCGTATTTTTTAATATTATCGGCTTTCTACTTCATATTTCTTCATAACAACTTTTTCTCTAATTTTCCTTAAAGATGTTATATCATTCAATTCTAAACATAGTTCTCGATTTTTTGTTTATTTTGTTTAATTCTTGTTATGGAACTTTTGTTAACATTATAAAACTTGGACAAATCTTTACTTTTTTCTCCGTTCTCAATTTTTGCAAGAATATCGCACTTTTCTTGAAGTGTTAATTTTGCTTTTTTCTTGCTCATCATCCCTTATAAGCAGAAATGTATATTATTGTATATTATTTTTGATTAATTGCTTTTTGTAAATATTTTTTTAAAAATGAATCGAAAAATAGTTGCTTTTTGTAAGGTTGCTTTTTCTAAATATTTACTGTATTTGTTATTTTTCATTCTCTGCGTTGTGTTTTTGAAATAGCATGCTGGACTCGGAAAAATTAAATTATGTTACTGATTTTTTATGTCTATGCAATTTTGTTGGTTTTCTTGAATGAACTTGTTTATAATAATTGTATATTAATTAGAAAATATTTTAATTATTTCATTAAATTTTTAGGTTTTCTGATTTTACATACAACTGATATTAAAAATTATTTGTATATTAATTATATATTATAAAAATTTGTTACTTTTGTGATATTCGATAAAATTTTTAAAATAGTTTTGAATATCACGAGTTTATTGTAAACTATTTATTATATTAAATATATTTAAAATAAAATTGGTTTTTATTTACTTCTAATATTTTTTTTTTTTTTTCTCATTTGCTTACTCAAACGTCAAACCATTGTATAGCGAGTAATTTTTCAATTAATCTAGAGAATCTGACGTTACCATTGAACATTTTTACCTATACTGTGACTGTATTTTTTTTAGTCCTACTTATTTGCAGAACTTGCTTGCTTGCACTTTCTTCAACTGCTATGAATGTTTCACTGACATTTATCTTAGTTACCGATCGTCAGCATAAGCAAGAAAACTGTTAAATTTATTGTCGTTTGGATTCGAGACTCATATTACTACCTTCTACAGTAACATGTTAAATAGATCTCACGATAGTGGCGAGTGGGTATTTCGAAGATTATGTGTATTGTGTATATTAATCTCACATCGGACTACGCAGATTGGTTCGAGTGACGAGCTTTGTTGGAAAACTGGGAGCTCTTAGCTCGTCTCTACCTATTGAATCATAAAAAGTTTTTAAGTCAATGCCGAAGTAGTGATTGCTCTCATTAAACTACTTGATATTTTACAGAATGTGTCGTAATGTGAAGACCGATGTGATGCTGATTTTCCAGTTCTGAAATCAGATTGAACATGGCCAATGATTAATTCCTTATTCTGAGAACTACTCGCTTTCATAAGCTCTTCTTTTGTCTATATAATTTGATATACTATTCGCGCCAAAGTCTGTATGCTTTTCCGGTTGTTGTTCTCAACCTGGTTTCGGAGGGGACAGTATTATAGTTTTATCTATTATGCTTTTACCATTGCTATTACATCAATTCGATTCATTCGAATGTATGGTAAAAAATAAAGTATAAGTTTAATGTTTTGGAAGAAAGTTTAAATATTTTCAAACTTTTTATACTTTTTTACAATTTTATAGTATGAGAGAGACGTGTGTTTCTATAATATATTAATTTTATCTAAGTGGCTTTACGTTCTCCTGTGATTCTGAATTTTGTACATCTTAAACAATATACTAAAAATTATGCAGAATGCAGAAAAGTTAAAACTCAACTACACTGCTTGGCGTTGCGTTGAAATAAGATTCTGAATCATGTATTTGTTTTGCAGAAGCAACATAAGACAATAGAGTATGACATACTAAGTTTTTATTAATACTTCAGGAAATTGTCAAATATGAAATAATAATTTTTTTGTATTTACATTTTTTTTTAATTATTAAATATTACTTACAAATATTTTTTTTTTTTCAATAATGGCTACTACATTTGCTATAATACTATTAAATTTAATAGTAGCAGAAATATTTGGCATTGCTTTATGTATTTTGATATTTTATTATGTTTCTACTTTACAGAATGGTCTTGGCTGGGGAGAAGATTATTTTGAAAATAGAAATCTTCATATTTTACTAATGCCAATAGGACTAGTATTTTTCACTGGAAATAGTAAGAATTTTGATTTTTAATTTTTAATAAATTATTATTTATTAAAATTTTCTTTTTACTTTTTTATTTTATGAAATTTGAGGTCTTGTAATTTATCGATTTTTTCGTAAAACTAAAACATTACGATTAAAATTCATACATTCACTTATACATACAATTTGTATAGTAACTTCATCAATTGGATTATCTGCAGTAGTTGATTCTAAAGATTCAATTCTGGATGATTACTGGTACTCAAATTATAAAGATTTTGTAACATTACATTCATGGCTTGGATTAAGTACATTAATAATGTTATTACTCGAAGTATATTATTATCAATATAAATATATTTAATTGAAAAATATACATTTATAAAAATATAAATTTCAGTACGTAAGCGGTATAATGATGTATTGTATGGATTGTATACCATGGGAAATTGAAGATAATTATGCTTATCTGCATGCATTTTTTGGTATTTGTAATTTTATTCTGAATGGCTTGGTATCAATATTAGGATTACTAACAATGACGGCTAAGGATTATTCATATGTACGCCATAAATTGGAATGTACTAAGTAAGAATTTATTAAAAAAAAAAAAAAAAAATTAATATGAATATAATATAAATATAATTTTACAGTGAAGAAGAACATATACCTTATTTGGAGAATTTCATAGGAGTTTTTATATTATTATTTACAGGATATTTACTGCATATATTATTAAATCCGTACTTCAAATGGGAAAGGGTAATATTTGTATATATAAATTTTTAATGAGTTCATTCAATTTTTTAAACAAACTAAAATTGTAAACTTTCTTTATATCCACTAATTTTAAAAGACGTATAAAATGTTTGTACGAATTTTCCTGAATAATAAACATGTTTATTGCCGAATTATTCAGAATGCTACTCCAAGGTATGTATTAAATATGGATGTATTGTTTTTCTTTATTTTAACTTGTACTGCGTTGCGATGAAGTAGCATTCTGAATCTGGGAATTCCAGACCCGTGACTAATTCGTTTTGTTACTCATTGCCCATACAATCTTGTTGGTTGTACAATTATATCAACTGACATTTGTTAATAACTTTTTGAATGAACTCTGAAGGTGGCTTTACTTATGACACGTTTTCTAGCCGTGGTAGTTTTTTTTTAAAAAAAAAATTAATCAATGAGAAACAACAACCTCATAAATTTCATCTCTTTCACCGCAGTCTTCACAAATCCTTGTTTAATTGTATATGTAATATAATATATCAAAATTACTTTGAAATTTTATTGAATTCAATTTAACCATATTTCTACTATTATTAAAATTTATTTATTAGATATATGTAAATTCAATTTCATTAAATTCTGTGGCAGAAAACTATGCCACAAAAGTTCTTGTGGGGGAAAACAGATCATAATTAAATTCATCTTAATTAATTCCACCTTGACTCAATATATCATAATTCTATAATCATTAATTTTTTAGGTTTTCTGATTTTATATTCAACTATATTTGAAATTTATTTGAATATTATATAATTAATATGTCATATTTTTGAGGCATTTGATAAATTTTTGAGATAATATTAAATATCATGAATTTATTGTAAATTTTTTATTATATTAAATATAATTGAAATAAAATTCAAGATTTTTTTTATTTGGTAATTTTTTTTTATAATGAAAATAAACTTAACACTACAATAAAAAATAATTAATTATATCATAAAATTCATAAATCATAATTATTTTGTATTTTTTGGTCACCCAGTGTCGTATCGTGGTGAGGGTTACTAACCTTCCCATGATTTTACTAAGTATATATTTATATAACAAGATAGTGACATTGGATAACTTACAAAAAATTTCTGAAAACCCCTCATGAGTTTATTCTACTAACGACACTGTGACCACCAACTAATTTTTGTTTCCACTTAAAAAAAGGACACCCCAAAAAAAGGATATCCGATTAAATTTGTTCTTTGTGGATGTTACTAGAGCTAATTATATTATATATGCATTCATCGTATATATAAAAGTAAAAGTTTCATGTTTTTTAAAGAAAGTTTAAAGAAAATTTATATATTTAAAAAATTAAATATTGAATTACATTTTATTTTAAATCTTATTTATTTTAAATGATATTTTATTTTAATATGGAATATGTAACATTGAAAAGTTTAATATTCTCCGTACGGATTAAAATTGATAATACACAAAACATTTGTCTTTATTATCCATTAATTTTACCTAGATCTGGTTGGCTTTCATATATAGTCTATTTACACATAATTAATGTAATACAAAATACGAATTTCACATCTGAAAATTTAATATAAATAAACCATGACAAATCCTGCAAAAACTGCTTATTTATCTAATAATTTATTCATATTAGATGTAATTGTAAGAGTAATTTTAAAAATGTGGAAATTTTGCATATTGAGAAGCTCGTATGTACTAAAATACAAAATTAATTTGTTGAATTAAAGTTGTCCGGACGACATCCTCGACTGCCTCAGTTTTACTGATATATTTTATGCACAACAACTTAAACAAGTAAGTAACTAACGACTATTATTGGATGCTATTAGTTGATGTTGTTGCCACTAAACATTTTTCAACCTTTGAAACTTATTTTCTTTTAAAAATTATATAAATATTTACAAAACTATAGCAAATAAGTAATTATGCCTTTATTGGTAATTGGTACCTTAAGAACAACGCTTTTTGACATATATCTTAAAAAGGAAAAATGGGTAATATCAAACAACGTTTTAATTTGTTTTAAAAATAGCAACATTGTGTTATTTACAGTGGAAAGCAGTGTGAAATAGAAAGGAAAGAAATGCAAAGTAGCAAGGATCAAATTTGCGAAATAGTAAAGAAGAAGATGCGAAATTTTAAAGCTAAATAGCAAGGATAAAATTGGCGAAATAGCAATTAAGAAGATGCGAAATAGTAAGGAAAGAAAAAATATGGAAATTACTACGAAAATTTCGTATAAAAAATATTAAATATATACATATATGAAATATTTTTTTTTAGAAATAAATAATTAAAACTTATCATTTAAACAAAATGATAACTTACATATGAAAATTAATTTTTTATTTGGTTTTATATACGCCCAACTGATTACTCCTAGAGTTCGTATTTTGGGTAAGGAATTCGGTGCTTAACGAAAATTGGGTGTTCACCCCAAAGTGTTTTTTGGGTATTCACAAAATCAGGTCTCCCTTGTCATAAGCACTAACTAAAAATAAAAATAAACACTACATAATCTTCATTCTTCACACAGCAAAGTTATGAAAATGATGCAAATATTTATAGTTATAAGTTAGGTAATATCCTGGTAATATCAAACCGGTGCTCTACGTTCCGTTGAAGTAAGAATCTGAATCCAGCATTAGCTTCAGGGATAGGAAACATAAGCCTGTATTTAGACTACATTTATAGCACTAAATTTAAATTTAATTATAAAACTCGAAAGTCAAATTCGTTTTGATTTAAAGTTGCTTTATATAATTTCCTTTCCATAAATTTTCCATAAATTTTTGGTTATATAAACAAAGTATTCCAACAAAATGGTGAAAAATATAAAAAAATAAATAAATGATAAATCACAACAAAACAATGTAAATACACTCTAAGTGTAAAAATGTAAATACACAGTTTAAATAAACAGTCTAAATGCAGTCTTAGACAATAGTATGACATACTAAGTTTTTATTAATACTTCATGAAATTGTCAAATTTTAATTAATATTTTTTTTGTATATACATTTTTTTTAATGATAAATATATTTTTTTTTTAATTATATAATAATTTTTTAATATTTTAAATTTAACCGTAGAAAATACTATTTTCAATCATGGCTACTACATTTGCTATAATACTGATAAATTTAATAGTAGCAGAAATATTTGGCATTGGTTTATGTATTTTAATATTTTATTATGTTTTTAGTTATTTAGAAAATGGTATTGGCTGGAGCGAAGATTACCAAGAAAATAGAAATCTTCATATTTTACTAATGCCAATAGGACTAGTATTTTGCACTGGAAATAGTAAGAATTTTGATTTTGATTTTTTAATAAATTATTATTTTAAATTCTTTTTACTTTTTATGAAATTTGAGGTCTTGTACTTTATCGATTTTTTCGTAAAACTAAAACATTACGATTAAAATTTATACATTCACTTATACATACAATTTGTATAGTAACTTCATCAATTGGATTATCTGCAATAGTTGATTCAAAACAATCAATGCTGGATGAAGAATATGAAGCAGATTATCAAAATTTTAGAACATTACATTCATGGCTTGGATTAAGTACATTAATAATGTTATTACTCGAAGTATATTATTATTATTATTAATATAAATATTTATTTGAAAAATACATTTTCCAATAAAAATTTCAGTACGTAAGCGGTATAATGATGTATTGTATGGACTGTTTACCATGGGAAATTGAAGATAATTATGCTTACCTGCATGCATTTTTTGGTATTTGTAATTTTGTTTTAAATGGTTTGGTATCAGTATTAGGATTACTAACAATGAGTTCTAGTGATCATACATTTACACGCCATATTTTGAACTGTGCAGAGTAAGTTTTTAATTAAAAAAAAAAAAAATCAAATTCATAATAATTAAAAATAATTTTACAGTGAATCCGAAGAAATAACGTATGTGGAAAATTTCATAGGAGTTTTTATATTATTATTTACAGGATATTTACTACATATATTATTAAATCCGTATTTCAAATGGGAAAGGGTAATTTTATAAAACAAAAAAATAAAAATACGAGTTTATTCAACTAAATTTCCTTATATCCACTAATTTTAAAAAAACGTATAAAAATTTTGTAGAAAAATTCATCTAATGTTACTAAAAAGTAAACATCATAAATATTTTTTTTTACTATATTTAAAAAATTTTTTGCGTTGCGTTAAAACAGCATTCTGGATCCGGCATTGTTAGTTCTGCTACTTAACTTATTGTCCATGCAACCATATTGGTTGTACAAAGAGAAGTGCTATTTTTTTGAATAAACTCTGTATAATAATTGTATAAAAATTAATTTTTTTTTTAATTATTTCATTAAATTTTTAGGTTTTCTGATTTAACATTCAAGTGAATTGAAAATTATTTGTAAATTAATTTTATTATTAAAAAAAAAAAAAAATATTTTTATTAAATATAAATAAAAATAAAATTCAAAATTTTTTTTTATTTATCTTAACATTATAGGTTTATTACTGAAAATAAATTTAAAATATTAAAGCTATTACTAAATAAATATAATTATATTGTATTTTTCCAACCAATTTTTGTTTCCAATTAAAAAAGGACACCACAAAAAATTAAAGGATATACGATTAAATTTCTTCTTTATATGGATGTAATTAGAACTATTTACAATACATATATACAAATTGGTAAATATAAAAGTATTATACATTTACAAAAATCTATATTTAAAGTAGAAATAGTCTCATCGACTTTACGCCATAACGACGGCAAGAAATTAGAAATAATCAAATTTTTGAGGCGCACAGTATAACTGATTCTATATAATTTCATATATTTGAACTTTTTTACAATTCGCAGAAGTGACGGCATTGAGACTAGTATACATTATAGCTATATTCCCCACATAAAAAATCAAATAAAGATTGACATTTTATTTGAAGTTTTCTTTGGTTTAAATGTAGGGTTGTAAAGTTGAAACATTTGTTGTATGTACGGATTAAAATTGATATTACATAAAACATTTGTCTCTCTTATGCATTAATGTTTTAACATATTATGAAATATATTGTGACTTAGACATAAAGTGTAGTAATTTAAAGATATATATTTTTTATTTACAAATTTCGAAATTGAAGAAAGAAAATTTTAAATGGTTGAGTTTTGTTTAATTAATTTATTATTAAATTAATCTAATCATCTAACTTATAACTTACAACAATTTTATTATAAATTAAATGAGTTAGCAATAGAGTTAAGAATCTTATTGTCAATCTATTATCATTGCACATTTGGCAATCGCCGATTGGTTAATTACACTTCAGCAATTAACCAATATTCATGATATGGATAATAAAAACGATAGATTCTATCTAAGCGATAGATTTCGATAAAAATTAAAGATATATTCGACAAAAGTTAAATAAAAACGGTGTGCTTAAAAAATTAAATTAAAAATCATAATTAAAACAAATTTTTATAATTCAAATAACTTTTTACAATTCAATAAAAATAATTATAATATATGTTATTATATAAATTAAAAGTAATAATAATTAAATTAAATAAATTAGTTTGTAACATATTAAATTAAGTTTTGTAAAATAAATATTAAATAAAACTTAAAATGTTTGTGAATAAAATAAAACTATAAAACATAAACTAAAACAAATCAAATTCTTTCATTTAACCAACAACTATACAAATATTATATTTTTTCATTATATTACTCGTAAAATTGATTTTTTAAAACATTACTTGATATTAACATTATTTTTTAATCAATTTTATAATTATATTCCATACTCCAATTAAAAATTTTTATAGCTTAGATCCTTAGATGTAAGTTTAATTATTCTAATAAGTATTGGTGTACCTGTACCATATTGGTGTACCATGTTCCATATTGATATATAGTTTCAATTATGGTTTTTCATATGCCTATAATGATATTGGCTGCGTACTAGATAGAGCATTTATTATTATTGTAATAAATTAAAAAACTTAATTCCAATTTAACTTTTAAATATTTATCGATATTATTCAATAATATTATATTTAGATAAATAACAGACTCAATTTAATATAGAATGTAAACCTTTATGAAAAATATAATTAACTAATGTATTATAAATTTCAATTGCAATAAATCGAAATTCAATTTAAAGAGTTATTTTTGAATTATATGTATTTTACCATATAGAAAAAAATACTTTAAAAAAGAATGTTGATTTGAAATTATATTTGAAAATTTAAAGCATATTTAAAATCTTTAATAATATCACAAAATACAAATCTTAATTATAAATAAATCTCCTAAGGATGTAATAGCAATGCATTTGCATAAACATAATAAATTCTGTTTTTATTTGATCAAATATTAATTTATATGCACACAAATTTGTATAGAAAATATTTATATATATATTGTATATATATATATACCGTATTATATATAAATGATATAAAGTTTATGCAATTTATCATAAATTGACCATATGGATTATTAAATAACATAAACCTCAATATCAAAAATGTTATGGCAAAAAAAAAGAACAGAAATAATAACCAATGACTATAGGTTATTTAGATTTGGGTTCACTCATTTGTAAAATTTGCTAAAGGGGTAATTTTGCACCATATAATTTAAGGGTGGTCAACCGCGTTATTTTTTAACCATTAATTAAACAATTTTCATTTACATATATTTATGTACTGTATTAAAGATTCTTTAAATGAAAATGAAATAAAGTCACGTGCCAGATAAAAAAAAATTATCTTTAACATCATAAATTAATTTTGTATGCATTTATGATTAAAATAATTGGCCTTATAACATTTAAATGTAACCAAAGTTAAGTGGTTAATATAAATTAAATAGCAAAGTCTTTATTTGTTCCTTAAATATATTTTACAGGAAAACATTTAAAATCCTTTTCGCAAACATTTTTGTTACCTAACAAATAACCCGTGAACGTTAGGGTAAACTGAAATAATGATATTTTAAATAGGGAATTCGCTGCAAAACCATTTTTTATTTCCTATATTTGAAGATGAATTTTTTACTTTGTAAATTTTGTAGTTTTTTGATTTTTTCAATAATAATTGATGAGAGTTTAATATAACTCATCTATATATTACATAAAATACTTAAATTATTATTAAAAAAAGTTATTGCAACAAATAAATTAAATAAATTTTATATAGAAATGTATCTTTTATTTAATGGGGAGGGATTTAAAAAGTGTAATTCTTTAATATTGGAAAGGGTGTGATTCAGGCACATGGCCGAATATAGAAATTATTGTAGTTTTTTGAGTGTGTTTATTTAACCGTAAAAGAAACATGTCAAATAGAGTTTTTTTTCTTCTAATATTATATCTATTAATATAAATTTTCAATTTATTGAAAAAGTAAAAATACAATTATTATATACTTCGTTTATGTAAAGACTTAAATTTTTAACAGGGTGATTCAATGATATTGTCCCTGGTTTCATGCACTTATAGGTTGTAAATTTTTTGGTTCACATGTGTACGAAGAGGAAATGTGTGCAGATTTGGCTAGTAATCATAAGTTTGGGTTGAGAAAATTAAGAGACCAGACAACCAACGCGGTATATGTGTAACATTAAGGGTTTTGTGAAGTATAGTGTGCATAATACTGACTTATTCTTCAATGTCCTATTAATGCAACCAGTAGGATGACTAGATCTAATAATGTATTAAAAAAATATATTTTATTTATAGATAGAATATTTATTTTTTGTCGCTGGCTTTCAGATCTCACTGTTTTTCCCCAACTAAATCAAATTTTAAACAAAAATTTAATTCTTTTCTTGAATTTGTTACCAATTCATTATTTCATTTAGAACAATTTTCCAATAAAATTAAAATTAATTTCAAATATATTTCAATAAAATTTCTCAAATTGATTTTTCCAATATTTTTATTATAAAACATTTAAATAAAACGTATTTATTTCCAAATATTAACCAACAGCAACACCCTGTTTTCTTTTATTATAATGTAGTATGAAGAGCACTTACTGTTTTACCCTATATATAAAATGTATATGCGTTTCAGTTAAGTACACTCTCAATAAAATCCAAAAACGCCATTTTTATTCAATTTCACTATCGGTTAAACACAATATTATATAAAAATATAAAAACCAACATTTTTTTGATTGACACATTAATATTATTTCTGTTCCTTCTTCATTTTATTATAAATTCATTCATTCATTTCTACTGTCCGTCAAATATATAGCAAATTATAAAAACGAAAATCCATTTATATTTTAAACAATAATTTTTATTTTACAATAATGATTTTTATTAAAAAAATAAAAATATTTAATTTACATAAAATATTTTAAAAAATACAAAATCATAAATTAAAATTTTTATTGATATTATACTGTAATCAGTAAAAAATACTTTATTTAATAAATATAAAATTTTGGTTGGCATTTTAACAGAATGAATTTTCAAATATATAGTGTTAAATAAAAAGAATTATTTTAATTATATATGCAAAATTTATTTTTTATTAAAGAGATTTATTATTTTAAACTGATATACAAATTTTTTTTCATTAAAACTATATAAAAGGATAAGGATTTTCTTCTTTTTTTAAAAGGATTCAAGAATAAATTTTGTAATTTAATTCTTAAATTATCTTGATTGTATTTTTAATCTATAGCAATATTTATGTTATGCTATCCAAAGAAATGAAAAACTTTTTAAACTATACTGAAATATATAAAAATAAATTTAAAAAGAAAAAATGAATTTTTATTATATTATTATCAGAATGGATTTGAATAATTTTAGTTTTAAGATTGATTTGTATATTTTGAAGTTACTTAAATTATAATGTGCTTGATACTTTGATTTACAGCCAAAGATCTTCTGTAATTTTGTTTAAATGAAAATAGTATTATATCATGTGGAAATCTCTATATAAATCCAATGAATTATTATCATGACATTTTCCAACCTTGATTTATTTTAAAATGTTAGAACGATACTAACTGATGCTTAATATTTTAATTGAATATTTCCAATTTAACCAAAAACATTAATTATACCAATTAAATATTTAATTATTTTTTACATAAATTTGGTCAGTTGGTTTGTGGCTAGTAAAGAAAATATTTATTTTATTGCTTTTATTTAAAGATTACCAGTGGCAACTGGAAAGGTCAGTCTACTACACGAATGTATAAAATAAGTGCTAAAAAATACAATAAAATTCCTAATTGATGCCTTGTTTTCAACCAGTTAATTAACCTTAGTATAGTATGTATAGGACAATAGGACGATTATAGACATTTTTAAATTCTTAGCAAATCCTTATATTTAGTTACTTTTTGGAAAAATATACATATTCTCTAATATGACCCAAAATTAGGCATACTATGAAAATGACAGCATTAATTAAACAAATGAAAATTTTATGAATATATATTAATGGATATAATCAATTTTTTAAGTCATTTCTAAACAGACTTTAAAATTTGTATATAATAATAGTTAATATATAAATGGTTATTTTACTTTTACTGAGAATATATTGATGTTATTTAACATTTCAATAAATTTATAATTTGTATAATTAAATTACAAAATTATATAAATAATTAACAAGATGAAACAATTTAATTTATTGAAACAATTTTTAAGATTAATATATATTCATTTATAATATCATATTTTTTCTTCAATATATTATACCTTTGTTTCATCATAAACTTGTTCATATCTGATATTCTATAAAACAAACCAGATGTAATATTTCCCAGGAAAAAGTTATTATCATGGAAAAGCTATACACATATAAAAAAAAAATTATACAAAAAAGATTGAATGATAACGTTCTCTAGAAAAGTTTAATAAGTGCTCAGTTCGTGTTGTATTTTTACAAAATGAATTTTATAACAAATATATATTTGACTAGACAATTTTTTTTACGTATTTCTCCGTATTCATTTTTCTTTCATATAATTTAAAATTCAAATTATATTTTCATTTAATGAAAATTAGATTTAAATAGGCAGCTTAAATAAATAAATTTACACAAACCGTGTTTATAATTGATTGACTGTATATATAAATTATGAATTAGAATGCAAATGAAACCAAAAAATTATTAATTTCAATTTTCCATTAAATATCAAATAAAAATGTTAATTTTTACCACCATTTTGAAAACTCATAGCACATAGGTAAATTGTTAAATTAATGAAATTAAACTGGAAAGGCCACAATAAAGACTGTTTTTAAAACAAACAAAAATAGAACATCCATAACCTACCTATATAGGGAGTTAGTTTCAACCCAAATTACGCAGACGCAACAATTAGATTTTGTATTAACGCCGTAAAAGGCAGTCTCAAAACAATAATGAGTTTGACATTGTGAAATATTAATTTATAACTCAGACTCTTCTAGATTTATAGTATAATATTTTGTTTTCTTTCACCACTTCAATTAATTTTTCTTCAAACGAAAACATAAATTGCTTGGATAAAAATTTATAAATTTGTCTGTCAAATTTAGTATTGTCAAATTTTGTTGTCAACGATCTCAACGTTCGCGTTGAGTATTGGTTGAATATCTGCGTTAACTTGCGTCTTGCGTTGAGACTAATTGGCCTAATAAAAATCTATTGCAAAATTTTGACTAGGCATTATCTATAAAAGTCATATAAATTTATATTCCAAAAAAAAACTTCTCTTTTCTTTTGGAAAATATATATTTATATATATTTTATTTAATTTACATAATAATCATGGTTTAATGAATTAGAGAATAATTATTTTTGATGAAACTTTAATTTTTCGCGAAATTATTTTAAATGAATAAATTACACCATCACCAGAATAAAAATTAAAATATGTATATAAAATTTCTCCCAGTAATTCATATATACATTAAATTTGCATAAAATTTCAAATAAAAAGTTTCCCATTAAAAAATAAAAAAAAAAAACAGAATTTTACCTACAATATTTTTTTATTTATAATTATTTAATTTATTTTCAAAAATTTCTCTTAAATATATTAAATAACGATAAATAAATATTTTTTGGTTTTTTATGTTATATTGGAATTATTTAAAAACAAAATGTAAATATCTCAATAAATTGAATGGATTATGTTTATTTTTACAATGCACCGTGTAAAATATGTAAACAGGAAATTCACGTTGGGATTTTTCGAAAAAAAGAATGCTCTCAATTTTCCCAGGAAATGATTGAAATAATTCTTTCCGTGATTTACAAAAAAAAAAAAAATATTAAAAATCAGTTTACAAATTTATAATTTTAAATAAAATAAAATTTTTCCTCTTAACCAGACGTTATGTCTACAGAAGTTCCAACATGAAATCATTTTAATGTTTTTTATATATTTGGAATAATGTTCTATATGTTATCCGAAATTGGCTATTTATCAGTACATATTCGAAAATCCATAAAAATAGATTTAAATTAAAATTTACCAAATTTTTGATTTTTTAAGACTTAAATTTTTGATACGACACTGGCACTTCTTGGATTTATGATAAAAATAATTATGTTTTAGATTGGTTAGATTGATTTTATTTAACTCATCTAATATTTCTCTAAAAATTGTTGCAACATATTTTATAAAAAAATGTTAATTTCAATATAAATGTATAGGTTTGTCATAAGGTTTGATTGTTTTACCTTTCCTTCTAAAGACACTTTTATCTATTAATTTGAGAAACGTACACAATCGTTAAAACGATCATTCGGAATGAAATACGTAATGAAAAAGCAGATATAGACTGGCTAGAATTGCGACAGACCTCACTATTAACTATGTTAACTATGTGTTATCCAACAAACAAAAAAAAATTATTTTGAGTAATAAAATGGGACTCTTGATATAAATCTTAAGCTTCTATGGGGTAATCCATACGAATTAGAATTACTAAAAGTACATTCAAACAATGAAAAAAGGTAAAAGTAAGACTACTTACAGGTAGTAGGTCATATAATCATGCAGCAATATTTAGACTGATTAAGACTTCTTCATGTAATATGTGTGAAGATGAAGATGCATCCTTGGAGCACATTTTGTGTCATTGTCCCGATGTCAGACATAAAATATTTAATATTTTCGAATGTCATTTTATGACTAGTTTGATTAAAGCAGGAGAAATAAAACCGAAGTAATTGGTGGCCTTGGGCTGCTATTTTTTAAAGAAAGCTGGTAAAACGTTGTAGGGATGTTCTGACGGGGTCCCTCCATTTAAACTAACCAACCAAACTTATATATTATACAAACAACTAAGAGTAGTTTTTGGTATGTAAATGAGTTAAATAATGTAATTAACCCTGACATGAACAAATAGAATTACCTGAAACCCAGAAAAATCCGCAGTAACGAAAACAGATGGAAAGCTAGAGAGATGAGGCAATTGAATATTATTTTAACCACATAGTTAAAATAATATTTAAAATGATGTAAAAAAGTTGTGTAATTATTTCCGTCGCCCAACTTTGGCTATTTAAGAAAAAAGATAAAATATCCAAAGAATTTTGAGGACGATTATGAGGAATTGTTTAATTAAACATCTGATTGCTTGAATAATCTTCATCTACGTCTTTTGATAATTATGTATATTTTTCTATGCATATATTAATTTTATGTATACATAACAACATAACTAACCAAAATACATTAAACTTGTTGGTTCTTAATAATGCTTCAATTAGAACACCTCCGTGACTTATTATCATGTGTTAAAATACATTTCAGTAATACGCTCTAGTATAAATATGCATACCTAATAATAAATTCAAAAAAAAAAAAAAATCATAATTTTTGTTAAAACAATTTTTACAAAAAAAAAGCCATTTTAGTTTTCAGTAATATTCTAAAATTCAATTTAAATGTAGATATAGTTTTTCCTCTAAAATTTTCTATCCATACTAACCGAAAAATTTTACTTTGTTATAAAGGGGATGATTATTTTGTCAGGGCGTGGTTTTTTTTTTGTTAATTTATTCGTTTGTTTATTTAGGGGTAATATTACTATACTGTTATGTTGCCAGAAAGTGAATAATATCGTAAAGGTATGAAATATGTATATAATATATATAAAGAGGGAATAACTTAACTCCCCAGCTAAATAATTATATTCTGTTGTGGTAATTCGAAGGGATGATGTTAATAATATATGTGTAGTGTATTAGAAAAGCAAAATTGAAAATACCACAAGAACGTGTACAATAAAAGTATGTTATTTCAGCGGTTTAAGTGAAAATACATTCCATAAGGGTTTGGTTGAGAAATTTACTATATACAATATACTATATCTATTAAGTATAAAATATGGGTTTAAAATTAGGATTTAATTTATTTGAAAATTTAGTTGCCAATGAGTTTTTTTTTATTTAATAAATTTTATAAATTTAGATTCTGTTTTAGGTGCAAAAAAAATCATTAAAAAATACAATTAAATTAAAGAAAATATTAAGTTTAGTTGAATAAATAAAATAATATTTTTAAAATATGTTTTGAGATATTCAGTAAATAATTATTTAAAAAATTTATATTTATCAGATTTAACAGTGTTTTCATATCAGTAAAATCCATAAATTTAAATAGATGGACTCCGAAATTTAAATAATGGCATCAAATTAAATGAATTAATGTACGAGAGTAAATATAAATACATAATCGTAAATCATTTCAAAAAAATGAATTCGCATTGACATCACCGATTTCCTCTAACTTGCCACAATTTCTTAGTATTTTAAATAGTTTCGACAGATTACTCGAAGATTTAATGTTTGAGAATGCGTCTGCTGAAATCAAATCATAATAATACACGTCAATCATCCTGTATAACTAAAAATTAAATACATATTTTCTAAATTATATCAATATCATAAAATCAGAGATTTTTATTGAATATAATTCAATCTTTTAAAAATGAAAACATAATTGAAATATATAAATTTTATTACTATTTTTGTCACCTATAATTTCATCAATAATGTGTTAAGCAAATGTGATTTTAATGATTAAATAAACCTTAAAAGTTTATTTGTTCATGGAAAAACTATAAAGACTAAAATTTCATATTTTCTTTATTTTTAAACAAATTGATAAATTTTATAAAAGTATAATAATTACAATTTTATTTATAAATAAAACGAATAAATTCAATAAAATATACGAACATATAACATCTGAAATGTGCACGAATTATATTTAGCAAATGCACATCACATAAATTTATTTTCAATAATAATGATGAAGGATCAAAGCAACATCCCAGAAACGAAACTAAAAATGATATGATAATTTATTGGCAAGGTTGATTTTTTCTTTACATATACATGACAACTTTTGGCTTTGATTCGGAACCGAAAAAAATCTTTGATGTTTTTCTGTTATAGGTCGTTGCATAGATCGATTTGTGGTAGTGATTGTATATAACATAAAAGTTTTTGATATATATAAAGAAATAATAATGTCGATTTATGTAATCAGAAATATGTTGATTTAAATATGGTTTAACGCCACTAGTATAAATGTTTTTTTTTTGTTATCAAAAATATACTGATGAAATTTAAAATGTTATATTTTATTAAGTGATCATTAAAGCGAAAAAAAGATATGTGAACAGAAAGCTTAGATGTTGAGATATTTTATACTAAGTATGGTTCTTTATTTTCTTGAAATAAATTACAATTTTATTAAATTTTACCAATTTTATTAAATTAAAATTGCGGGCTATTAAATTCTAATATATTTTTAAAATCGTTTTAATTAAGACCTGAAAATTATGGAACTCTCTTTATATAAATAATGAATTAGTATTGTCCAAAAATGGAATAAACCTGGTTATGGAATAGATTTTCATCTAATCTGTAATTTTCAGACGTAGATAAATATACGTAATATAAATGGAAATCCTACGTCAACAGAAAGTCATTGTTTTCTTCACTAACTGATGATAATTTTGATATAAAAATAATATTAAGGTTATCAAAAAATTCATTTAATACTTTAGTTTCAGTAGTAGTTAAATTGCTACCTTTTATTCTTTCCAAATAAACATTAATTCACCTAAAAAATTGATCTTCCATTCGAATGTGTATTCGACCATAAATCTTATTCTAATCTTCCATTTCTTTACATTTTTTAATTTTAATTATTTTTATAATTTTTGATATTGAAAATGCTTTAATTTTATCTGTAATTGTAATAAAACAAATTGTAATAAATTATACAACTATTTATTAAATTCTATATTGATCGATGAACGTTTATAACAATAATTCTATCAATTAAATATTTTAATAATCTAAGAATTGATCTTCTGTTGAATATATATGCTAAGCTAAGTTGTTAACGTACAATTAACCTGATCTCTAACTAAGAAAAATTATGAAATATTATAAGAATGAAATATTCAGGTTAATAAAAAATAATATGAACTGTAGCTAGTATAATTTTATTTCTTATTTTACTATTAGAACTGATGGAAGCAAAGCCACACAGCATTAATCCATATATAATTAAATATAGGATTGCAATTAATTGTAACATTTGATTTGCATTCAAAATTATTATCTTTCAATCTGTGACTAATTTTAGATTTATTACAAATAATCTACATCATTATTCCTTAATTGAAGCTAAAAAGATCTGACAATGATATTATTGAGAAAATCTTTTATTCTTAACTTGAATTTAGAACTTCTGTAGATTGTAAATCTTATTAAGTATTTACAAAGTAATCGCTATCAACAAAAGCTAATATACTCGCCTGCGCCGGAAAGTATAAATTATAATATTAAAATAATCTTATCGACATCACACTTCAAAATTTTCTGTAATTGTATAGGAAAAATGTTACAAAATTATCAGATTGTAACCGTTAATCAGTTTTGAAATTTGGGACCAAATAATAATACATATTCAAATGCAATTCGTTACATTGAAATCAAACCAAAAGCGGGTCAAATATATTAAAAATTATAGTTTGACTTAATAAAAACTAACCGGAATTTAGAAAGAACTAGTATTATGGTGGAAATTAATTAAATTTGTATAATTTATAAATAAGTTTATCGCACATTCACTTTTTAGCTGAATCTTTCTTCAATTTTGCTAATATTTTGAATTTGTTATATCTTCAAAACAATTTAGAACCTCGGTCTATACAATATACAAAATAATCTAGTTTAAAAAAAAAAATAATAACGCTTCCAAATTTATTCTAACTGAAGTTTGTAGTTTATACTATATTGGATACCAAACTAATACTTGGGACGTGAACGTTCTGCACCTTCATAAAGGTAAGTAAAAATTTTGATAGGATTAGTGCTTAGTTTTTGCACCTTACATGGATCCAAAATGGATCCTTCGAGATATCTAGTTATGCGTGTTGACCATGCATCTTCACTCACCGAACCTAAACCAAAGTTTAAACCACAGTTTAATTCGATTACTTACCTAATATATATATATTTTATAAATGTTGATAGTGATATTAATTAAGAAATTAATCGATTCATTTTCATAATTTTGATAATTATTTATATATTAAAAACTTCTTATTTTGGCATATCTTAACTTGTTGTGTTGCACTGTTCATTTGAAAAGCATTAAGACTTTCTAATATTTAAGTGGCTGAAATTTGTTTTTGATACTAAAACAAACATATCCATATTTTTTTCGTCGGTTTTTTTTCAATCTTTATCAATTTTCATTAATATTTTAAATAATATTTGTTGATCAATATATTCACATATTAACTTTTCGTATTTAAAAGAAGGTCTAAAAAGCTTTGAATGTTCTATCCGAAACTGTAACCAACCAAACATTCCATTAAAATTTAATTCTGACAAGTATCGATTTTTTTAGCTGGAACATTTAAAACGACGTTAAACTGACAAGTTTTCCATCAAAGTTGTTAACATTATTGTGAAAAACCATTCGTTTTCAAAAACTAGTTGTCTATCTAACTAAACTAAACTTCGAGATGATTAGATAATTCCTTGACCAGTTTCCTTGAGATAGTTTTGACAATGAATATTGACAACTAAGTACAAAGTAAATATGTTATTTTTTTAACTTTTAACCATAAAGTATTTATTTTTGGCCAATCAATAAATTAAGAAATGTACTTCAAAATATTCTTTAGCGCTAACATGTAGCTTTACGCATACAAAGTTTTGTATATTTGAATAGGATTTATCGAAAACACAAAAATCAAATCATGTGTACCATGCAGGCTAACTTGAGTTCAATGCTTCATGGAAAAATTGCAATAGAAACAGATAATAATTGAGTAAATTTTAGTTAATAAAATTATTGATAATGTTAAAATTTTCAGTAGTGAACCCGTTTTATAAATAACTCTAACTTTTACTTTACTTTTTACTTATCTTAAAAATTTTTGTTGAGTAGAAATCACGGCAGGCCTTCTAGGTAAGGGGTCCCTGGGTAACTGCCCAAATTGCCTTAAGGATATTGGCGGGCTATCACTATATAACTATCGTCAAAGTATTCTTAATTTTTTTTACTCTACTCTAAAACAGAGTAAAGAAACGATCGATCTAGAGGGGAACAGTTTTTATTATCCATATTTAATAAATGTGTTAAGTCGAGTATGTATATTAAATTGTAATAATAATCATTTAAATTTTGCATTGCACTGGATTATTTAATGAATCTCCTATATGTAATGCAATCTAATGAGAATCAGTCATTAGGTGAACAACTTAATGAGAATCAGTTGTTACTTTTGCAAAATACATATTTGGATTAAACTTTTAAAAAAGTAGACGCATAGCTTTTTTTAAAAACCCATACTCAACACAGTATTTCAACTAAGATTTAATTGAAATTATTGTCAATTCATTACAAATGTATTAGAACATTTAAAATACAAAATTAATTTATTAATAAATTTAATTGCACCTTAAATTTATTTAATTCTTTAAGTATGCTATATTTTAAGTTCCTTTTCGATCTAACTATAATCAAATGAGGAAATCCTATATATTAATTTGGAAACTTTCGTTAACCTTACAGATTAAAGTCATTAGATATAAAGGAAATGAAGAAAAGTTAGATGTAATAAATATGATTTTTTTTAGTAAAATTATAAAACGCTCAAAATGTTTATATATCCGTTAAAAGGAATTTGACAGCGAATAATTCATCAATGTAAAAGATAATAAAAATATTGTTAATTGTGTCAATTACTAATAAAAATAAAATAATTATTGTTGCAAATATTTTATTATTTTTAACACACATAAAATGGCACTAAAGTTTGATCCGTTAATGCTTAAATTTATTAAATAATATAATCCTGTAAAATTTTTTAATGTATTTATAAATATTTTAAAAGAAATAAACCACAAAATTCAATTAATTATATCAACTATAATGTATATTCAATTAAAATCATCACAATTCACCTAAATTTACATATGTAATAGCTAATAATCAATTTCATAATAATTATAAATTTTTTTCTTTACTATATAATAATATTATTAATTTTACATTTACTTTAAATTATTATATACTCCAAATTAAAAATAAAATACTTTTATTAAATTATAAAAGAAACAATTATAAAATATTTTTTTTGAAAAAATTAAATTTAAAAATATCCGTGCGCACATAAAAAAAAACACTATAAATTTAAATTAAAAATTGTTTTCTCTTAAACGCCATATTTAAGTCCATAATCCTGATAATGACCAACATGAGATCGATAATGTCCCAAATTACCTAAATTACTAGTTAAATGACTACTAATAACAGCTGGTGGACTTGCTGAATTTAAACTACCATTCGGACTGCTAGTATCCATTTGACAATTTTGATTATGCTCAAAGACCATATCACGAAAACCGACGGATGTTGTTACCGATGGACTTGTTGTATTATTATTATTTATTGATTCTGGTGGTGTTTCTGGTGTATACCAACCACCATGATGTGCTGCTGCTGCTGTTTGTGCTACTGCAGCAGCAGCTGCAGCTGTTGGATGTGTTGGATGATGATGATTTGCCATTACAGCAGCAGCAGCAACTGCAGCTGATGAATGATGATGATGATGATGCCGATGATGATGATGTAATTGATTTTCATCATTTAAATGATACGTTGGATATGTACCATGATGTAATCTTGGATTATAAACATTCATTAATGAATCAACTGTAAATCCATGTTCAACAGTACTTGCTAAATGATTCATATCATGACATGAATTTAACATAGCTGTACCAACTGCAGTTATATGATTATCTTTTGATGTTGGTAAACATGTACCAGCACCACCATTAATACCACCATTACTACTAACATGATGATGATGTCCTAATTCAATACCAGGTTCTTTTTTAAAATGATGATGATGATGATGTCTAGCTGTATCCAATATACCATTTGTCATTAATTTAAGTGGTTTAATATCTGTTAATTTATCATCTAATATTAATGTTTGACGTTTAATGGCTTCTTCTTTTTCACGTAAGGCATCTTTTTTTTTGAAACGTCTACGACGTCGTAAAAATGAACCATTATCAAACATATTATATGAATCGGGATCTAATGTCCAATAGCTACCTTTACCTGGTTTCTTATCATCACGTGCAACTTTAACAAAACATTCATTTAAACTTAAATTATGACGAATAGAATTTTGCCAACCTTGTTTATTATCACGATAATATGGAAAACGTTCCATAATATATTGATAAATACCATTTAATGTAACCTTTTTATCAGATGAATTTTGTATTGCCATTGCAATTAATGCTATATATGAATATGGTGGTTTAACAATTTCTTTATTTTGATGTGGTGCTGTTAAAGCGTATGCTGTACCAGGATATGGATATCTTGAATATTGATCATATGGATAATGTGCTGTTGGTGTCATTGTTGGTGTTCCTGTTGGGTAACCAGTTTGAGCATAATGTCGTGAAAATGAATTTTGATCAGTGAATAATGTGTGCATTTTAATAAATTATGTGTATATATAATTTTTTAAATGATTTTATATTAATATTTTTTTTCTTTATAATTTTTAGGTTATAAAATATAACCACAAAATAAACACTTTTTTAATATTCATAAATTCGGAAATTTGTTTAAAAATATTTTAAAAAGATCAATGAATTCTTTTTGAACTTATTAAACAAAATATAACGAAAATAAAATTATAAATATATTTAGAAACTTTCACTGTAAATCCGTGTTATTATAAATTTTAAGAATTTCCTTATTATTTAAAAATTTCCTTAGTGTTTTTGCAAATATTTCAAGTATGTTTTTATTCAAAATATTTTTTTAATCATAACAATTTTTTTTTTGTTAGTGGAACAATTATTTATTTATTTATACGATTTGTTTTCATTAGTAAATTAGAAAAATATTATTTTAAATCACATTTTCAACATTATATATACATTAAAGTTTTTTTTGCTAAAATTACACTTTTCTTCCAAAAACAAAAAAAAAAAGGTTTTCTTCTTGTCTTAAAACTTTATTTATTTTTATAATTTTAATAAAAATATTATTTTTTTATTTTATTTTGTTATTGTTCACCGTCTATCAACTATTTAATAATAATATTATTTTTATTTAATGATACAAAAACACAGATTTTTTTTTAATACTCTTCTCTATATAAATGTTATGGTTGAGAGCCGTACACATCCGTTCAGAGTAATTACACGTCAGATACTGGGGTTACAAAATTTTATGAATCTTTTTCAATATACAGTTACTGTATGTATAGATAAATTATATATATATATATATACATATATATATTTATATTATCTTTAAGTAAATCTGATATTACCCAACAACAACAACAATAATAATAATAAATATGTTCATATAGTATTATACAGTGCGGATGCTCTAGTGCCAGCCAGACTACTTAGTACTAAAATAACACCAATGACACCCCTGCAGCTAAACAAGAATATAACTTTATATATATAACTATGTATAGTATATTTGACACATAAAAATATTTGTTTGATTGTATTGAGGTATCTATCAAATACTGAGGCAAAACAACAACAAAAAAAGAACATAAGAAAAGCATAAAATCAAAAATTACTTAGGAATATACTCCCGCCTTCTTGCTTTGAATTGGGTAGCAAAAATAATAATCATCATCATAATCAATGTATATATATATATAAATTAATATATAGAATATAGTAAATTTAATAATCATCAATATCAATTCATTTTTTCATTATATATTTCGGTATACACGCGCGCATACATAAATATTTATGCTGCGACGATGGAGAGATTTTTTTTATTATTTTAAATCAAATATTATAGGTGCATTTTATAAGTTAAGACATTTTTTTTTTAATGTTGAACTGATGAACAAAAATTTTTGTGGTTATGTATACATATTAAACTAACTAATACAAATACGAAAACACTAAAATATTTATTGCAAAATGCACAAATGATTTATTAGAAAATCAAGTGAAAAAAAAAAGATTCTTTAAATAAAATACATAAAAATTATTTGATGATGTTGAATTTTATTTGTATTGGAGTAACCATAATTCATGATAGTGTGAAAAGGACCTTTGGGTAAATTGATTATATCAACTTTGTCTATATATATATATAGATTTATATATTATTTCAAAATTCAAATTAGTTAGAAAAAGATATAAGAAAATATTGAAATTTACATTGAACGAAAAGAGATCATTATTATGTATATCAATAAAAATGTTTGGCTTCATTTTACTATATGATAACGAAGAATATTTTAGTGTTTCCAATAAAATTTAATAAATCCCCCTTAAATTTAATTTTTATTTTATCTATATAGAGTCAATTTTTATTATAAACATATTTATGTACTATTGTAATTTAATATACATATATATATATCCTTAAAATAGAGTAGATTTTTTTGTTTTTTGAAATAATATTTTCACTTATAATTTAATTATTTATTGTTTTTAGCAGCTTAAAAAATATTATAGTATATAATTTTTTTTTTTTGTATAAATTCCTTTTTTTAGTGATTTAATAATGTATTTATGGGTATTTTCTGAAAGTATACCCAGACCAGATACGTATATACCGTATTTATATATATTGTTTTTTTTATTAAATTTTCTTTCTGTTTTTTAATGTTGAAGAGATATTAAATTCAATTTTTATTAGTTTGGTATTAATGTTTGGATGACTTTGTTTTTCTGTTAGATTTTAATAAAAAAAAATTATTTTCATCAATAATTTTATTGATATTATACGGTGTACGATAAATATATTCAAATTTTTTATCATAAAAATCTTATATTATGGAAATATTTTCAAATCTTATATTGGAAAGTCTCAATATTCTTAATGTTGCTGTTTGGATAAATGTTGACCGAAATTTTATTGATTAATTAGGTAATATGAAAATTTTATGTTTTTTTTTTGTAAATTCCATAATTTATTATTGATCTTACGTTTAAGAAAATTTTGGTTTTTTAGTTATATTATAAAAGTTTATACTATAAGAGCAGAGTTAATTCGTTTTAATCACGAACTATATTAGTTGTATATAAAGACTAGGTGCGAATGAGGGATAAATCTCCAGCCTAAGCTAGCTTTGACTATACAAACTGAGGGTAGGTACAGAAGATGGAAACAATATCTTTGGTGGAAGGATGGTATTGAAGCGGACGTGAGGATGCTCAACATTACCGAAAGCTGGAAAAATGTTGCGCAGGATAGAGTCCCATGGAAAAATCATTTTTTTTTTGGTCCTGGCTCACAAGTCCTGTAGTGTCGAGTAAGTATATATATGATTTTAAAATAATTTCTCAAGGCAAGCTTAATATTTATGTTTTCAACATTTTTGGATTCTAATTTCATCATTTGGAAAAGATATTTATGATATCTGAAAAGATTACTAAAAAAAAAAGATTTAATTCACTTTTGATTGATTTTCTATACAGTTGTACGAATTCAGTTTGTTTTCTTTGGTAAATGAAAGTGTATCAGAGGTTTAAAATTTTATATTAATTAAAAATATATAAATTTAAATAATCTAACTAAATTAAATTTAAATATGATTTTTCAGTCACGAAGTTAAGCAGTTTTGGATATTAGTGATTTAAAAAGATTTCAAAATCATGCGATGCGCCCAACATCTAATTAAGACCTGAGTGCATCACGAACTCTTCATGATTTCATATTTAATTCTGTTCATTTATCCACATCGAATCACGTTTACAAAAAAAAAATATTTTTACAAATTATTTCCTAAATATAAATTTAAAAAAAATAAAACTCTATGAATTAAATCGCCACAATTTTTAAATTCTTTTTAATGCCTAATAAAATATTAACATAAAAAATGAACAGATCAAACACATTATTACAAAGTGATAACATCCTTTTTCGATAATCTTTGAATTAAAAATTAGGGAAAACCAAAAATACAACAATATTCAAAAAAAAATTGTAATCATAAATATTATCAAATTATTCGCCATCCAAGTTTTAGGTATAAAAACACTTGGCTATTATTTAATCGTCCAAAATGATGGAAAAGCCAATTTTATTCCGGATATTGGGAAATACCGTAAAATTGTTTTCTTAATATCCTTTTGCCTGATAAATCATGAGATTTTAACGCATTTTTATTCATGAAAAAAAAAATTATAAATAATCCTAATGAGATAGGTAAATTATATAGTTAAAGACTTTATTCAAGACTTTTTTTTTTTAGAAAATATACCTGACTTGACTGATGGGACTGTCGGATCTGTACCTCTGATCTGAACAAAAATTTTAATGAATGAATTTTTATTAATTTTTATGAATTAAGTAAAAATTTATTCAATCTTTAAATCACATTCATAAATTACAATTCGCCAGGTATAACTAATAAACTTTTTAAATTAATTTTTTTGTTTCTGAATGGATTTTTTTTCTGATGCTTAATGTTATTTTAATAATTTTTATATCCGGTTATAATATAATGCATTTATTTTTTTATTATTTTACCTCAAATATTACCTTTTTACATTAATTCATTATATAGAGTATGTATCTCTAAAATATACAAAAATCGGCCATAATATAAAATCAATTATACATAAAGTCACATAGTTTTTTAAGATTCCATTGTAAATTGTAATATTATTTTGTATAACCAATGAAACTAAAAATAGGCGGTACATTTGTTAAAACCACCTTTTTTTATATAGTAAATACGCTTGCGTTACTCTAAAAAGGAAAGAGCAGATGTTATACATAAATATAATAAAAATTACAGAGTATTTTTTTATTGAAGCAGCAAAATTAAATTGACACTTTCATGGATAAAAAACTTATAAATGTCCTTTTTGAAAAAAAAACACACACAAAATTTTATTTTTGAATTTTTTTTTTTAATAATTTTAATCGAAACGAAAAAAGGAAAAAAAAAATCTGAAGAGGAGCAATTTTGACGGAAATTGTTTTCTTCTGTGGAACCCTCAAGAAGTACTTTCCAGACTGTCTGGCGGCAGTGAAATATATTTTTAGAATTTAATGTTGTTTTTTTTTTTGTGGAATAATGTCTTTTTTTTTTGTTTTTAGAGAAAAAGGTTCTTAAGGACATCCTTTAGTCAGAGAAAAATTTAATTTTATATTATTTCTTTTTTATTTTTTTTGGTAATTTAAGAAACGCTTGTTTTTCAGATTAATTTTTGTTATATTTTATTTATAATATTTAAATAAATTGTTTTTATATACCGTATATTTTTGTGTATTAATTAATATTATTATAAATTTAAATAATTAAAGGAGTATTTTAATTCACTTGGAAGAGTATTAGAACTTCACGAATTATTTAGTAATAATAATATTTTCCATATGATTTAATAATGAAGTTTGTATAGCTATTATGTTTTATTTAAATTATATTAAACTTTTAGTTTTTGTTCATAGAGTATTTAACTATTATATAAGGAAGAATGAAGGTTTATTTAATTTATAAATTCTTAGTATTTTCTAAATCTAAAAATAATTTTTTTAAATCATAGTTTAGAGTTTAGATAATTTATAAGCTTGTAATACTTCCATTAATATATATTCAAATATTATTAATAAGGAATTTAACATAACCTTTGCTGGATTCACATAATAATAGTACAACTAGTTCAACTATTTTCATATTAATATTATTAAAATAAATTGAAAGTTGAACTATATGATAATAGTTTGACCTGACGCAACTCCACGCAAAGACAAGGAAAGCAAAATTTGCTCAATTTTCAACTATATTACGATTGCTAGAAAATGTTAAAAAAAATGAAATTATAAAATTATCATAGGTAAAATTATATATTCTTTATGGCAAATTATATAAAATTTTAAATTGTTAAATTTCAATTAATTTAGAAATAGATGAAATGAAGATAGATGAAATGCAATTTGATACATTAGCTGAGCTAAAATATCATTTGAAGTTTAAAATAATTTTTTAAATAGCCATCTTTTTTTCGATATGGTATCGCAAAAATAGAAAAAAAAGCGGAAATTTATTGTCATATATAACTAACTATCAAGCGAGACTTTTATTATTCACTAAATATAATCTCTTTAAGTCCGGTAACATCTGTGAAGATAGTCTTTCGTCTTGTGACTCATTTTGGTTGCATATATTACAAATTTCTGATTCACAATACCCATTATTAGGCAACTGTGTTCTGTTTTTAATCTAAATATAGCTCTCTGGATAGTACTTACACCGCGAAGTGGTTAATTTGCTGAAATGGGAATGTATCACAACAACTCTAGTATTTATTTTATTTATATAAATCATTTATTAAAATTACAGTATTCATTGAATTATTTTACACTGAAATCTAGCGTAATCGAATGAATTAATCATATTTTAAAAATATGTACTATAATTAAATTTTATTTCAGAGTATAAAAAATAACTCGAAATTATCAATTACTATTATTATTATATTATGAGATATACAAAATAATTTTTATTATCTTAATTGACTTTATAAAATAAATAATTTAAATGATTTAATAAACTTTTCCAAACTCTAATAATCTTAAACCAATCAGCACTAAACTATATACCTAATTCGGCAAATATATACAATACTGCCGCCACCATGGTACAAGAAATACCACTAATCCTTGGCAGCCACATACTCCACATATTCTTTATAAAAAAGTCTTCTGGGAGCTTGTGCAATAATTGTGGTGTAGAACTTTTCTATATTTTTGTATCTACCTCCAATCATTAGTCCTATCTATTTGTTCTATTTTATCTTTATTTATCAAGTACTTTTTAATTTGTTTAAATCTGAAGTCGATTGATTGTGTTTGTGATGGTGTATCTAATAATTTAGCACCTTTCTTAGCTAATTGGTGTACTTTTTCGTTAGATGTTAGTATGTGCGGGATACTTATTGGAAGATAATGAATGTTATGTAACGCGGATTAATTGCGTGATTGTATCTATATTTGTAAGCTTTTTTCTGACATGTTCTACGAGTTCAGTGTAAATTTCAATATTTTGGAATTCAAGTGGGTTGTTTGTATGTTTCTCTGCATTAGTGGTGGGTATAGTTTACCCATTTCTTTTATAGTTTACACTGATTTTTCTGCAATTTTAATCTGGAATTTTCAGGTTATAATTATACCACGTAATTTGTCATTTTAGTGTTTTAGTTTTTCGTGTTACAGTAACGCTGGAAGTTGGTTATCTCTATTTATTGTATAGACTTTTTGGAGGACTAAGCTAAGGGTTGCCACAGGTATTGTTTTAACGCTTCAGATATGATTCTGATTGCATTCTTTTGTGTTTCTTCATATTCACAATTTTTTGTTTGAATGGTTTGGTTAAGGTTTCTCCTCCTGTCAATTAATGCAGTGCAGTTTAACCCCATTTCAAACCTACAAAACTCTTCAATATGTTTGTTTTGTTTAGGACTTTTTATTGGATTTGTCAATTTGTGCTGCCATACTTAATTTTGTATATATGTAGTATAATATTCTTTAATACATTGAAGAGTAAGTGCGTGTTAAATTTATGATAGTTAACTGTAGGTCGATATTTTTACTTTATGTTTTAATTAGAATATTTGGAATACTGTTTTATTGGTGTTTATAATAATGATACTTTCTTAAGCATGTGCTTATCTACTATAAATATATAAAATATTGATTTTTATAGATCACGATTTTTATATTAAGATCCTTAATATATATTAAGATCCTTGTGTATCTCTTTTAATTATGGCAAATCAATCGGAATGGGCAACATTATTCTATTTAGCATCAAGGATTCGGATCAAGCATGTTGAGCCTACCTTCACATACCTCACAAATGTAGGTGTGCTGTAATTCAGGAAAATATTAAACTGTTTTCCTTCAAGAGCTATATATTATCCACATTTTCATTACAATTGTTGATTGAATATACATATATCGTATATGTTATAGACGCATTCATTGACGTATACATAATAAACTTTTCTAAGATTTCTGATATCCAAAGATCAAGTGAATATATTTTCGTTTATAAAGCGCTATTTTTTCGGTTAGATAAAATACCAGATCTAAATTAGGTTCACAACAATGTAGAACAACCGAGGTTTCGATAGATCTCTTGTAATACTTTATTGAGTTTAAAATTTCTTAAATTATCAATAAAATAATTCATAATTTATGAAATTAAAAAAACTATATATTTATTATCAATAAAAGATTCTTGGTCAAGCTAAGTTCCATACAAGTGAATCTTTAAGTAAATTTCAGTAATATAGGTCTTTAGTAATCTACTTGAATCATGCGACAATATGTGGAGAGTGAAGACTTAAAATACCATATATTTTAATATGTTTAAAAATAGTTTTGTTCTAAATATAAATTGAATTAAATATTAAGTTTCTATTCAAATTACATTGAAAACTTACATCTCTTAATATTTAAATCTATTTTTTTCTTCTGCTGAATAATTTTCACACTTTTAAAATTTCACTGATGCAAACTCAGCTAAAACGAACCAGGTAAATAGAGGTGCAATTGTTAAACCAAAAATCCATAAATCAAATTATTTTGTTATTATAGTAAAATTAATTTGATGAATGTAAAATGACAGCTGGATAATCGGTTTTAGTCGCCTTTAAAAGTTAATTCGACTATTTTATGCATTCTTCTTCATTTTTTTTTTCTGTTACAAGTGCAAATGTTTACATAGGAATTTTTGAGTTATGGAAAGAAAACAATGGCAGGTTTTTTTCTATTTTATTTTTTCGAGATTTGTCAGTCAAAAATCAACACTTCAAAATTGGTTTTTAATTTAATTTCTTTTCTCAACTTCTCATATATATATATGTGCAGAGTAATATATAAAGGATTATTTCTTTTGTATATAGTTCCAAACAAACTCACTATGCATTAAGGATATTTCTTAAATAAATATCTGTGACAAAATTTAAAGTTTCGCTAACCAAATACTAAAAAAAAAAATCATCTTCAAGGTGGTATATTTTTAAGATAGTTATTTATACAGAGAATAAAATGTGGTTAATCATTATCGATGAATTTAGGTATACATCAAATTCAATTCAATTTTTTCCTTGTTTTGATAGGCATTACAAAAGTAATAGTAAAAGCAGAGGCAGATATTAGATTTTTTTTTTTACGAATAAAAACCACATTATGAGCTTCTGTGTTTACATAAGGAAAATTGATTTTTACAGAATGAAAATTTCTTTTCTATTCATTCAATATGTCAACTTGATATATAAAAATGATTATTATAATATATTGGATGAATGTATTATATATAGAAAGAAATTTTTAATGTTGATTTTATTTTATCACAAGTGTTATTTTTTCCTTAATTTTTTTGTTAACTTTTTATTTCTATTTAGTCATCATTTTTGGATTTTTCTTTATAATTATATATTCATATTTAACTAAAATTTTAACACCTACCATCAATTACATAGACCATTATATTTTATGAATGAATATAAATTAAATTGATTTTATCTTCCATTTCCATCACTCACCTACAGTAAAAAGTGATATTTACAAAAATACTGTTCCCAAATTAAATTAACAAAAGAAAAATGGTAGTTGATTTAAAAATTTGGTCTATAGGGAATTAGGAAACTGTAATGAAGAGAATTTCAAATTGCAACTTGTCTTTGAATTGATATATTAATTGGAAATATTTATTTTGTAAAAAAAATTTAATTCTAGATTTTTATAATTTGAAATGATTTGTGAAAACATATTAAAACATTATAATTATTGCAAGAAAAAAAGTGGCTATCTACATATATAAGATAATTCAATCGTACGGCGAACTACGAAAACTTACATAATTTCCTTCTCCATAAGTAAATCCTCAACTTTGTTTTATTTATATATGTGTAGATGGTTTTAAATGCTAAATATGTAATTTCATATTTAAATTTTTCTATACCTATAAAAAATTAGTATAATGTCTTTATAATTAGTATATGTAATCGTTGACTTTTAATCTTGTATAGAAGAGAGAAGAGTATAGACAGAGTATAGGATTTGGGAATAATTCACCGTATAGTAATTCACCGTAGCTATTCACCGTATAGCAATTCACTGTATAATAATTCACCTTATAGTGTTTCACCGTATAAGCAATTCATCGTATGAGCAATTTACGGTGAATTATCCGGATCCCAGAGTATAGATATGACGCCTAATTCCTAAAATATTAACTTTAGTTGCCGCTAAATATAAAATACGTAAATATAGTAGGGTTATAAATATATTTTTATTTTCAGTTAATCTATAAAACATACAAATTGAAATTACTTTTATATCATCTTTTTTAAATTACTAATTTATATGAATTAATTAAAATTAATTAATTTCCAATTATTATATATTAAAGTTGTTAGTAGGAAATTTTTTAACTTTATTTTATTGACTATATTTGGTAATTAATTACAATAATAATAGTTAAAAAATATTGTAAGTAAATTAAAATGAATTTGAATCACTACTTTTAGTGTTTTTCATATATATTTAATACAATTACAAAAATTTGATACTATAAAAATAATTTCTATATTAGTTACATGGATTAGTTAAAAAGCTTGAACTAAGAATTAAGATTTTACAAATACAAAAATTAATTTGCATATACGTATATTAATACTAATTTTTCTGATGCTAAAGGATTTTTGTTAAAACAAAATAGCAAATAACACTCTAAAATATATAAAAATTTAATGACAAATTAAATTATATTATTATTATATAAAGAAAGTAAAAAATTTGGCATGTTTTACTTTTGTTAGATTTTCTTTGAATATATAAATTTTCTTTTATGGAACAAAAAATATATAAACGATATTCAAACCACAAAACCACGTTGTTTATTGGGACATTAAAACAAATGAAATATTTTATATAAATATAATTAAATTAAAGATAAAAGTCAATATTTAATTTAAATTTATATAAGAAATTGACAAATATTAGATTATTGGTCGAATATAAGGAATAATTCCAGAGTAAAAATAAAATTTAATATTGGATATCAAATTTGGCAAACATTTACTCACTGGGTAAACTGAAAGAAAATTTCGTTTCGGTTCGGAGAAAATATGATAGAATAATAAGATATTTTCAGACAACTATTTATCATTTTATTTTAATGAAAAACTTAACAGAAGCTTTTCTATCAATACTAAATATAAATTATGGTTTTATTATTTGATAAGCTTTTTTTAACAACAAAACTTGCGTTTTTTCTTTAAATTTTCTGAAAATTGTTGGAACATACATAGTAAGGTAAAGTACAAAAAACATGATAAAGAAGAAAGAAATATAAAATATATTAGATGGAAGAACATTTGTGTATTAAAACTTCTGTATACACTGCGGAATTAGGTCATAAATCTATTTTTTTTTCCTGCATATTTTTATTCATTTAAATTTATGGATTTTCAATATTTTGTAAATTAATTTTGATACTTTAATAATTTTCATACTCTTTGTAGTTTATATCTGTCCTGCAACCACACCTTTTGTGGTGTTGTTGCGGGGCAAGTATAAACTGCATATGTTGATAGGATTGGCATTATAGAAATCTGAATATAACTTCACGAAGGTTAATTTGACATTTATTTTCTTTCTACAAAATATTTTTTTTAATTCATTTCGTTAACTGTGTAAATCGGTTGATTATGATAATATTTAGTAACTAAGTTTCTTTCTTTTTATATTTCTTAGTGTAAAAGAAATTTAATAATTGAAAGAAACATAATTCGAGCGAAATTAATAGTAAACGCAAAATTAAATAAATATTTTAGTTTATTATTATAAAACACTATATTTATAAATCGATCGATCATACACACCCGCATAACGACTAAACATAAAAATCTAATTAGATTTTAGATAATATACTTTTAGAGCTTATCTCTAAAAAATTACTAATAAAATTTATTTTTACTGAAGATAATAATTTTTTGATAATAATCGTTGCCATAAATTTATAGATTAATCTAGAACGATGTATCGTATAAAGTAACGATGAAATTTAACTATTCATCCACCAAAGAAATTTTAAATAAATTAAAAATATAATATTTTAACTTTGTTTTTTATAATATGTATACTAGTGATATGAAATCAATCGCACGAAATTCAAATTTGGTTAATAATAGAAAATCATTAATAAGTTTATGTTTTGGTTTAATTATTGGTTTTTGTATGGCTTGTCTTTTTGTACGAACAACAACACATGACGGATCAATGTTATATAGTGGACATCAATATGGTGATATAAATGATCCACATCACGGTCATGATATGATAAATTTATCTGGACCTGATTCAGATATTGGTAAACATATACATACTAATGAAAATGATACAATAGCGAAAAAACTATATAATGAGGTGAAAATTTTATGTTGGATAATGACAAGTCCAAATACACATAAAACTAAAGCAAGACATGTTAAACGGACATGGGGTAAAAGATGTAATAAAATATTATTTATGAGTTCAGAAGTAGATAAAGAATTAGATTCAATTGCATTACCAGTTAATGAAGGACGAAATAATCTATGGGGTAAAACAAAAGAAGCGTTTCGTTATATATATAATAATCATATTAATGATTATGATTGGTTCCTAAAAGCTGATGATGATACATTTGTAATTGTTGAAAATTTACGATATATGTTATATCCATATAAACCAACAATACCAATTTATTTTGGCTGTAAATTTAAACCACACGTTAAACAAGGTTATATGTCTGGCGGTGCTGGTTACGTACTAAGTAAAGAAGCTGTACGACGTTTAATTAATAGTGGTTTAACAAATAAGAAAAATTGCCGGGAAGATAATGATGGTGCTGAAGATGTTGAAATTGGTAAATGTTTACAAAATGTTGGTGTTACTGCTGGTGATTCACGTGATTCAAATGGACGTGGTCGATTTTTTCCATTTGTACCAGAACATCATTTAATACCTGGTCATACAAATAAAAATTTTTGGTATTGGCGTTATATATTTTATGAAACTGAAGAAGGTTTAGATTGTTGTTCAGATTATGCTATATCATTTCATTATATATCACCAAATCAAATGTATGTACTAAATTATTTAATATATCATTTAAGACCATATGGTATTGCACAAAATTTCGAAGAATTACCAAATAAAATTATAAATGAAGTAGCAAATATTAATAATAATAATGATAGTAATAGGAAAAGTTTAAATATTAACAATAATATTTATGATATGAATAATGAAAAAGGGAAACTAGTTTTAAGTTAGGATAGTTTTTTTTTTTATATTTTTGAACAAATTTATTTATAAATTTTTTTAAAGACTTATTTAGCCATGACAAAAAATAAACAAATTTTATGCAAGTCATTAATAAACCAAATATAAAATATTTGATACCAAAGGAAATTGCATATACATATTCAGCAATTTATTTATGAAATTGTATAAAAAAAAAATATAAATTACATATTTTATATTGCAAAAATCATTAATTCCTATTTAGTTTTTAAGAACATTATGTATTTTATATTGTATCTTTTTTGTATAAATTATTTATATTTAATAATTCTTGTGTGTCATTCTTTTATTCTATTTCCTTTTAAGCTCAAATTATGTAAAACTTTTAATTTTTTTTTTTTTTTTTTAGTAAAACCAAAGAAATTATTTTCACAATTATGTAAACTATTTCATTTAAAAATTATTTTATAAAGTTACCATAATCATTTAGCTTAAATTACACATTAAGTATAAAATTTAATATAACATATACATACTGTAACTGTAATTAAAAATAAAATATTAAATTTGAAAAATGTTTTTTTTTTAATATAGTAAGTATAATAGAAATAATAATATAATTAATGATATCGCTGAAAAAGAGGAAATTAAAACCAACTGAGACATTTTTTTTGGTGTTAAGTAAATTATATTTTAATAAATTTTTTTTTTTTTTGAAAAAAAATACATTTAAAGAATATTATTATTAATTATTTATTTTATATATATACAATTTTGTTGTTGTGTTAAGCTAGCTTTTAGTAAAGGACATTCTTGTTGATCAAAATAATTTTAAAATTCTAATGTTTTAAACTATTTAAAATGTCTGTTTTTGATCCAGCTCAATGTGATTTGTTGTCAGATAAATTTGATTTTAATGTGATCAAGGTTTTTTATTATATAAATTAAATTTTAACGTGTTCATGTTTCCTTTTACTACATATTATTTATTTTTAATATTAATTTTGCATTTTTGAATGTGCATATACATTATTTTACTTTCTTTAGTGTGCTTTTATATAATGAAATATTTCGTACTATATTTTATACGATCATATGCAAAATTGCTCAATATATTTCCATATAAGTTATTTAACCTTTAATTAAATTAATATTGACAATTTTAAGAACATTTGTTAGATTTTACATTATTTTTTTTTAATTATTGTTTTTTTTTTCTACATATTTCTTCGTATTTAACTTTCTCAATATTTTAACTTTTAATAATACTGTTAAAATATTGCATCAATAACCGTATGAAGATAAGACAGTTGAATTTTAGATGCGATAGTTTATTCAATTTTCATTCCTTATTTCGCACTTTTACATATTATTGTACATATGAAATATTCTACAACAGATTTCATTATTAAAGAACCACTTCTGCTTTATAATTTATAATATTAATGGTTGATTATTTTTTTTAAATTAAATCATAGATAATATTGTATTTGTTTATTATAATAATACTAAGTGACTAGTTACTATATTGTATACATAAAATAATAGTAATAATAGTTAATATTGCCAAAAGAATAGATGCGATAATAAATTTTCGTTTACGTATTTTGTTCTGCAAAAAAAAAAAAAAATCATATAATTTAAAATATATTTAAAATATAAATAGATAACTATTCCTATTAAAAATTAATTATAAATTTTATATTAAATTAAAATTACCTTATATTGACTTGCTTTTCGCAAATTTTCAGTTCCTGATGAAACAAATATGCTTGTTTGTTCAACATTTGATTCAATTGAATCTACAACTAGTCCCTGTTCATATACCATAGCACCTAATTTCTTATATATTTCATTAACACCAACAATATTTTCCTAATAAATTAATTCATCAAGTTGCGTATAAAATCAAAAATAAATAAAAATAATTATTACTTCAAGTTCACGAATTGCTTTTTCTTGTTCTTCCAACGCCTGTAAATCAATTTCTTCTTGTTGTATTTGAACTTGTTGATTTTGACTTTTACGATTTAAGAAATTATCTTCAAAAAATGATTTATTACTTCCTTGACTACTATTATTTGAACCTGGTGGTTTCGATATATTATAAGAATTAGCTGCACGTGCCTGACGTACAATATTTTTCTCAATATCAACTGTTTTTCTCTGTACACCCTGGAAATTAATTAAATAATTTTATAATAGAAGTATTTCACGTTTGAATTTAATGTAATAGTACTTGGAAAGCAGTAAGAGCTGAAGTAAATTCATCTACCAATCGATCTCTTTGTATTTTCAAGTGACGATCTTTACATTTGTCGACTTCTTTAAGTAAATTATTTGTATCGGAAACCAATTGATGCGTATAGGTCATAATTTGATGTCTTTATAGCAAAGAAAAAATTACAATAAATTGATTATATATATTATATATACATGAATATATATTTAATTACAATTGTTTTTTTAAATCTGGTGAATCCTGTGGAGTATTAAATTGTCCAACCATTCGTTGCATTGTAGAAACTAATTAAAAGAAAATATTATTGGAATTCTTTAAAAATAATGGGCGGAATAAAATTAACCACATACCATTTTGTAAAATTTTTTGTATACTCGTTGCAATGGTTTGAGCTAATCTCTGAAATTCAGTTTCACTGAGCCCAGGATTTTCAATGTTAGATTCCATTATATCAGTTTTTTAAGGAACTCTGTACAAAACAAAATTAAATAAAACTTTTACTTTTTGCTAGAATGTACGTAGTTAAATCACAATTATAATTACACAAAGGTCAATAAAATAAAATGTTTTTAACAATCACCCTTTTTGTGGAATGTTGAACCTTTTTAATTAATTGAAATACTAGAAAAAATCTATGAATATGCAAAAAAAAAACTTTAAATCAATCACAAATTTGTTAATTAATTACCAAAATATTAATATTTTTATTTTTTATACCTGAATTTCAACTTACATTTTTTATTAATAAATTGGATTCGTTGGATGACAAATCGTTGAGTGTTACCAGATCATATATCAAGATAATTATAAATTTCGAATTATTTATTATTTTATTTTTATTAGTGATATGTATATTAATTATAATTTTTTTTTACTATTTATATATATTACAATAATATATTTACTTTAGTTTTTCGAAATCAGCTGATCCCTGATCGGAACAAATATTTAGTAAGAATAACTACAATTTTATTATCTTAAAAATAAAAACTAAAAATAAGTTATCCAAATAACATTAGATTGAATTAATGATGGTGAAAAAGGAAATATTCGGTCAAGAAAGTGCACGCTTCTTTGGCAAAATAGAACAATAGTCTAATACAATTCGAAAGAAATCTGGGGAAAGTATATATATAATAGGAAAATTGAATATAACGTTTAAAATGAGATTTTAGCTGATCGTTTCGATTGATTAAAATATATTGATCATTACTATAAGAACGTATTTTTCTTAGAACATCATAATGTTTAATGCAATGGTGAAATAATAATTTTTTTTACTAATAATAATAAGGCGCTGTAGTTAAATGATGACACAGGGTGTTTCAGTTTTTTCAACACCCTTCCTCCACATTGATAAATATTTTTTGCATATTTTGCACAGTTATCACTTTTTTCGACCTCCCCTCTCACTAAAGTGTGTGAAAATCAATTAAGTAAAACTCCTAATATAAACTGAAATATTTTTTAATTATACTGCGTTTTTATAATTGCACTCAAGACTACTGTTTCTATACTATTTTGATACAAGTTTTGATGAAATAAAAATAAAACCAATAAAACCCTCAAATTAAAATAAAATTGTTTTAGATAGGATATATTCGAATACATTATTCGAATACAGTAAACATTGCAAGTGGCATCTAGTGAAAATATCTATATTACGAATGATCTCATCCCCTTGAAAATATTGGTTTGGTCTCATTTTAGAATTTATTTCAACAAGAATCGGGTTAGAGGGTAAATTCGTTTATATGACTGAGAGGGCTAGTTTGTATATCTGGTGTCAAAATGAAAATCTCATATGATATGTCATTTCACATTTCAAATTTCAAGTTATTTCTCTATCTCTCCCACTGTGCCAGTTTAGAGTTTATCTATTTTGTGCAATTCCAAGATAAAAAAGTGACACATAAGGTGTGGTTGTTTAAGTTGAATTAATTTAAGAATAAGCTTAAAAATTTAATAAATAAATTAATTAAAAATGGCAGGACGTCTTCCGGCATGTGTTATTGATGTAGGAACAGGGTTAGTATTTTATTGCACTCAAGACTCAACTAAAAACTTTGATCAAAATGCAATTTAGGACAAATGTCATATTCTAAAAGTTTTTCTTACCAAACAAATTTGCATATTTTATTTTTAAGAATATAATTCTATTATTACATTTTTAGTTATACAAAGTTGGGTTTTGCTGCAAACAAAGAGCCACAATTCATAATTCCTTCAGCAATTGCTATTAAAGAATCAGCTAGAGTCGGCGATCAAAATACACGACGTATGACAAAAGGTGTTGAAGATCTAGATTTCTTTATTGGTGACGAAGCATTTGATGCTACCGGTTATTCTGTTAAAGTAAATTTTAAAATATTTATATTTATAAAATAATGCAGAACATTTATATTTATATAATTTAAAGTATCCAGTTCGTCATGGATTAGTTGAAGATTGGGATTTAATGGAACGTTTCCTGGAACAATGTATTTTTAAATATTTACGTGCTGAACCAGAAGATCACCATTTCCTATTAACAGAACCACCATTAAATACACCAGAAAATAGAGAATATACAGCTGAAATAATGTTTGAAACATTTAATGTTCCCGGCTTGTATATTGCCGTACAAGTAAGATAATATTCGCCATTAAAAAATATTTATGTTCCACATTCCAATACTGTACGAATTATGTATGTTGTAGGCCGTTTTAGCTTTAGCAGCAAGTTGGGCATCTAGATCAGTTGAAGAGCGTACACTAACAGGAATTGTTATTGATAGTGGAGATGGTGTTACCCATGTTATTCCAGTGGTGAGTAATAATTAAATAATACAGTGAAATTTTAATTAACATTTTTTTACAATTATTTATTTTTCACAGGCTGAGGGTTATGTAATTGGTTCATGTATTAAACATATACCAATAGCTGGTCGTAATATAACCTCATTTATACAAAGCTTATTAAGAGAACGTGAAATTGGTATACCTCCAGAGCAAAGTTTAGAAACTGCCAAAGCCATTAAAGAAAAACATTGTTATATTTGTCCGGATATTGCAAAAGAATTTGCCAAATATGATACGGAGCCAAATAAATGGATACGACAATATGAAGGTGTTAATGCTGTAACTAAACAACCATTTGGCGTTGATGTTGGATATGAAAGATTCTTAGGACCAGAAATTTTCTTTCATCCAGAATTTTCTAATCCAGATTTTACAATACCATTATCAGAAATTGTTGATAATGTAATACAAAATTGTCCAATTGATGTTAGACGGCCACTGTACAATAATATCGTTCTAAGTGGTGGATCAACAATGTTTAAAGATTTTGGTCGTAGACTTCAAAGAGACATTAAAAGATCGGTAGATAATCGTCTTCGGATAAGTGAAAATTTAAGCGAAGGACGTATAAAAGTATTTTATTTTATTTTGGTTAAAAGTTCTATACTTAAAAGATTAAATTTATAATTTTAGCCAAAACCAATTGATGTTCAAGTAATAACTCATCATATGCAACGATATGCTGTTTGGTTTGGCGGAAGTATGCTGGCATCGACAGTAAGTTAAAATCTAAATTTAATACTAGTATTTGACATACACAATTTCATTCAAATACATATTTATTTTTTAATTTAGCCTGAATTTTATCAAGTTTGTCATACGAAAGCAGCTTATGAAGAATATGGTCCTGGTATATGTCGTCATAATCCAGTTTTTGGAACAATGACGTAATTTTTACTATAAAATCAGGTCATTCCGAATAAAGTATTTTCTAAAAATATTTATATATATACAAGAATAAAATTATAATAATTTTAATACCCATGTAACACTAATTATGATTAAAGTGAAAAATGAAAGTAATAAATGCAGCATTTAAAAGAAAAAGTTTTGTAGAGTTTAAAAAAAAATTAAATCAATTGAAACTATATAAGAAATTTTATAATATAGCTATAATTAACAAGAATTGAAAAGTAATAAAAAAAAATACGAAATAATTGTTTAATTCAAAATATTTAATTCAGTTATTTCAAAATGAATCGATCAACTTGGCCCACTTTAAAAGAATACAAATCTGAACACATTTTGCAATATATTATAATTTAAATTTTTTGAAGAATTTTTATAAAGCATATTTTGTGTTATTATTTGATATTTTAAAGTATAATTAATACGTATTGGATTTCATTAAGCTAAAATTCTGAGTTTTAATTCTATAATGGCGACACATTAAAAAGTAGAAAACAATTCAGACATTCAGATCTATATTTTATTAATAAAATCGTGAAGTGACTAACAAAATATAATAGTTTATTATATTATTACAAATTTTCAAAAAATATTATAAATTTAAAAATATATATCAAATTAAATATAATTAAGTAATATAGAAAAAAACATTAATAAATTGGAAACTAATATTTCTAGATTGAGCTAAAAATAGCTATTTCATTTTATTTTAGATAAATTTTCTTCATTTTATTTCATATTTATTATTTAAACTAAGATGGAACAACATTATATATTTTAATTATATAATTTAAAAATATTTATATTATTTTTCCATATTTTATTTCGATTAAATACAAATAATAATTTCAGTGTTGGTTTTTGGTATAATAGTTCTCCATTTTGGGTTTCCAAAAAATTGTACATGTTCGACAAATATTTAAAATGTGATTCAAAATATAAAAACTTTTAAATAATGATAAATATACAATTTAAAAATAAATCTATTTAAAAAAAATTATTTTACATTCAATAAAAAAAAACTTTCAATTTATATTTGATATTCTGCGTTATAGAGAGGTGTGAATTGAATTATATTTTTAATATTATATTTTTTTTTTATCTTAAAAGACTGTAATGTAAAATTTTATTTATAATTTTATTTTATAATATTAATTTTATAATTAATTATGTTTATATATATTTTTTTTCTATTTATATTTAATCTTCATAATCTGTTGAATCTTCTTCAGAACTTTCATTACCACCATCGGGATTTTGTTGTGATCGGTCAGTTATTCGAATATTTGATAAAAAGTCTCTCATTGCATCAACAATTGAAGTTAATGAATGTCTAAGTTCTTCGAATGATTGCATTTCTGTACCAACTGCACCTTCTATATATTTAATAATTAGTATTGTTTAACATTAATATTTTTTGAAAATGGGAATATATTTACCAGCATCATTTAATGCTTCTTGTAATCTTATTTCATCTTCATCAAGATTATTTCTTCCTCGACCACCAGCTCCAGCTCCTTGTTGTTGTTGTAAATTAAATGTTGGTAACATTGATTGGAAAAACATTGAAACCGGTAATCCTGCAACGTTTGTTGTAGGACTACTACTACTAGATTTCCTAATCAAACCGAATAAATAGTATATAAACAATTTATACAAATAAAAAAATTAATAAATAATTATACCTTTCATAAAAGTTAACTGAATCTAATGGTGGTAACGGATCATACATCATAATTGATTCTTTCTCTTTAGCAACAAACGGAGCTAATGGTACTTTTTCCTTATAATCTGATAGAATAACATGTCGTAAAATTGCACGTGGTGGATTTACATATCTATTAAATATATTCAAAATGATTTTAAATATTCAAAATAAATAATTCAATAAAATAACACCTTTGACTTCGTTTAACATTATATTCATTAACTATATCATCCTTAGCATCAATTCTATCCAATACAGTATTTACATTACGTTCTAACCATGGTAAAACAGTTGTATCACGCCAAATTATTTTTGCCCGGCATATATATAATGCTATCAATTGATGTAATGATGGTGATTGATTGCCCGATACACCTGAATTAAAATAATTATGACTCAAAACACGCTGATCTGTTTGTACAGAAAGTTCGTCTAATAATGGTCTTAATACACCGGGAAACATAAGTAAAGCATACTGTAGTGATTTATCAGCTTCCTCAGAGTCTTGATTAAGAAAATAAATTTACAATATTAAAAAAAAATTATTCATTAAGTATAAGAAAATTTTAATACATACCTGCATTTAAATAGAACTGTGCTAGTGCATATGAATATGCCATATTTGGTAATTGTGATAAATTTTTTAAATTTTCCCATTCATCATAAAATTTAACCAACCATGCATATTGTTTACTACGTATTGCATAATAATCAACTATTAACACCATTGCTATTGGATCTACATCTGGATTTAAGCTTAATAACAACTTTGATAATTCAAATGCAGTTCGACAACATGCTCTGGCTTCTAAATATTGTGCATGTTTAAATAATACGACGAAAAATGAACGATTTTCTTGTCTTTTATAATCTAAACGACAATTTCCAGATATTAAACTGAATGTATTGTGTAATGATGATTCCAATACTAAAACAGCACGTTCAATAAGCTCAGATGCCATAGAATAGTTTTCAGTCATTTTACCTAAGGTATGTTATTGATTACATAGTTTCTAAATATTTTTTTTTTTACTTACAAAGTTCACTAAGCTGAATTAATGAATCTACATGATATGGACATCGTTTTATTAAGCTAACCAGAAAATCAGAATCAGTACTTTCGACAGCAGATAAGAACATACTTTGTACACTTTGATAAAATTTGCTGTGCTCAAAGGCAAACCAAGTGATCTGATTATTAATTGCAACTGTTGTTGTTGTACTAGTACTGTCATTATTTGTTGAGTTAACATTTGCCGTTGGTGGATTACATGGTTTCATTGTTATAATATCTTTAGTAACAGGTGGCCAACCATCACGAACATTTATTAAATATTGTGATTTTAAAGTTGGTTTTGGTCGGCCGCGTTTATTTCTACAATATCAATATATAATATTTAATTAAAAAAAATCGAACATATATTAAAATTAAACAAGTTGGTGGTAATAAACAGTAATTATTTAAGTTAATATGTAGTTTAATGTTTTTGAATTCGTTAAACAATTACTATTTATGACCACTTAATTTAAATTTATGATTATAAATTACTCAATTTTAACAACTCTTTTCCCAAAAGTTCTACGCATTTCATATTGAGAGTTTAAATTTTTATATTCAACTGACAATAATGATTTATAATTTTCGCAAGTTTGTATAGGACCAGTTATACGTGGAGAACGATTTGTTTTTTCAATAAATGAATCAATTTCACTCAAGTATTTATCGTTCAACTAAATAAAAAAAAAATAAAAAAATTAAAATTAAAATTATGAATTTAACTTTTTTATTTATATTTACATCATTATCTTCACTACTTATCTGATGTCCTGAATGTTTGGTACTCTTTTTCTTACGTTTTTTCTTTTTCTTTTTTGAAATACTACTTGATGGCACATTAGCTGCTGTTGACGCATGTTCAGTTTCATTATCATCTTCTTTAACTTCACTTTCAGAAGGACTTTGTTGATTAAGCTAAAAGATTAAAAGATAAACAACATTTTTAGGTTAATCGTATTTATAAAATATAAATTTTCTTACCAAATCATAACGATTAAGATTTAATTGTTTTTTCTTAATTGCTGCTGGATCAACAGAATCATCATCAGAACCTTCTTCATCTTCAATATTATCCTGTTCTGGTTTTTCTATTAAACCTAAATTGTCACCGTGTAATTTTTTCAATACTCTAGATGACATTTGGTTGGTTTTTGTTTTCTGCTATAAATCGATTAAACTTGTTTTTTAAAAATTTATTAACATTATAATAAATAATATAGTTTTATACTTATGTATTTAAAATTTGAAAATTATTAAAAAAAATTATATTTTAAGTATATCCCAAAATCTTGGGGTTTTTCAATAAAAAACTTTTTCTTCAACAACTGCACAACGCTCTAACGATACGACGACATAAATATATGACAATATGAAAATGAAATTTTAATTAAAATATCTGAGATAAATATAAATACATATCAATTTTATTTTTTGACCTATTTTGACAGCTGTTGTGCTAAAAATGCTAAAAAATACTTTTATACATGAGAGAGTATAATTACAATGGTGAACGTTCAACGTTGCCGCTAATTTATATTGAATAAAAAAATTATATAGTATAATTGAATACTATAATTTTGCATATATTATATTTTTTATCTTGAAATAATATATTTAAAAAAAAATTATAATCTATATAAAAGCTATTAGAAATTCAATTAAACTATATTTTCAAATGAAACGGTTCATACGTACTACATAATTATACATATATATGTTTACTTTTTTACGAACTTTATATACCAACTGCCAACTCCAACTTGTGTTATTATTGCCATTTACTACGCATAACCTTTTCGATATGCGATGGTACATATATTATATATAACCGTATATACGTGATATATTCTATCAGCTGTAGCTGAATAATATGAAAAAAACTTTGTATCGAACGGGATAAACAATTTAATTAACCGTCAGCCAGCACGAGCACAACCCCTGCAGCCGACACTAATACAGTAGTAGTGTAGAGTTGATATTACACAATTCTGTTTACAACATTACGACTTTACAACACAACAAAAAAGCAAAACAAGAAACAACCAAATTACCAAATCAAACGACTGTTGTGATCATCCTGGAAATAAAAAGGAAGAAATAATTGGCTATCGTTTAAATAAGAGTTACGGCGAAACCGAGTTATGTCTTCTCCTAAATCACCAGAATTAACTGATAAATCTAAAAAATATGACCGGCAAATTAGGTAAATTTTTAAAGGATTTATTTTTTAAATTTAGTGGAATTATTTTTTTTTTTTTCAGATTGTGGGGAGAACATGGTCAAAATTTATTAGAAAATGCAAATATTTGTTTAATAAATGCAACAGCACTCGGATGTGAAATTTTAAAAGGAGTTGTATTACCAGGAATTGGAGGATTTACTATTGTGGATAGCAGTATCGTTACCGATGAAGATGTTGGATCAAAGTATAGAAACGAATTGTTTACAGTTTTATTTGATTACATTTTTTAATTTGTAGTTTCTTTTTGGAAGCTTCATTTGTCGGTTTACCGAAAGCCCAATGTTGTACACAATTACTAAAAGAACTTAATCCCGATGTAAATGGTGATTTTATTGATGAAAGTATTGATAATATATTGCAAAATCGTCCAGAGTTTTTGGAAAAATTTAATGTTGTTATTGCATCGGCATTAAGTGAAAAATCTTTAATGAATGTTTCGCGAAAATTGTGGGAATTAAATAAACCATTCTTTTATTGCCGTTCAATTGGTTTTTTTGGTTCAATTCGCTTACAAATTAAAGAACATTGTATAATTGAAGCGCATCCAGATAATCGACAATATGATTTACGTTTAGAAAATCCATTTCCAAGTTTACAACAACATTTAGAGGTTAAAAAACGAATTTTACTCTTTTCCTCTGTAGTAATTAATTTTTTAATAAATTAATTTTTTGTTTTCATAGACAACAATTTTAACATCAAAAGTTCCATGGGTAGTAGTTTTATATAATTATTTCAAAATATGGTCAAGTCAACATGAAAATAAAATTCCTGATTTGTACAAGGAAAAGGTTGAATTAAGAGAAATGATAAGAAATGGTATGATGTCTAGTTATATATTTGATTCAATTTTATATATTATAAATAATGTTTCTGAAATAAAGGTATGACTAGTGAAGATGATAATTATGAAGAAGCTATTAAAGCTGTTAATTCTGCATTCGGCGCTGGACGAGTTCCAATAAATGTTCAGGAAATTTTTAATGATGATGCTTGTATAAATTTAAATAATAAGGTATTAAATTAAATTAAGACAATTAAAATGATAAAACAAATATGTTATTTAGAGTCAATCCTTCTGGATTATTGCAAGAGCATTAAAAGACTTTATTCGAGATGATAATAATGGTTATCTACCGCTACCAGGTATTTTACCAGATATGACAGCTGATACTGAATCATATATTAATTTGCAAAATGTTTACCGGCAACAAGCAATGCAAGATTCTGATAATGTCTATCGTCGATGTCAGGAATTTTTAAAAGAACTTGGTATATCGAGTGATACAATATCGGAAAAGACAGTACGATTATATTGTAAAGAATCAACAGGTATATCAATTTTGCGTGGTTCCCAGATAGCTGATGAATATGAGAAAACTAATAGATTTTCAGTTATTGGTAAGGACAATTTTCGAAAATATATGTCTTTTGTAGATATTTTCATTGTGATTAATTTAGTTCAAGGTCTTGAAACACCTGGCTCATTAATGGACAATTATGTAGCTTTAAGGTCATTTGAGAAATTTCAAACGGAATTTGGATATATTCCGGGTGATTGTAATGTTGAATCAGATACAGCACGTTTAAAAACGGTTATTAGCAAATTATTAAATGAATGGGGATGTCATAATTCCTTAAGTGATGATTTAATACATGAATTATGTCGATATGGTGGTGCAGAAATTCATAGCGTTTCAGCATTTATTGGTAAATTTTTATAATTTCAAATAAATAAAATAAACAATGTTTATTATTAAAATTTATATTATAGGTGGATGTGTTGCACATGAAGTTGTGAAAATGATCACAGAACAATATAAACCAATAGATAATACTTTTATTTATAATGCTATCACTACAGAAACAGGAACATTTAAATTATGAAAATTACTGTAATTTTAAACGATAGGGATTACTACAATATTTATGTGAAAAAGAATTAAATATAAATTATGAATAAATATTATTTTTGAAATTTTTCGTTGGCACATTAGGAAAAATATGAAAATTGTTGGAATTAATTTTAGTTTATTTTAAAATAGAATAATACTCCATTTATTTATGTTTTGGTTTTGCAAAATTGTATTTAAATAAATATTTGCAGGCCCATTTAATTAAATTGTGGATGTTCACATTTTTTAAACTACTAAAAGATAGCGATGGTAAAACAGTTTTAAATGTGGAATAGGTGAATATATTTGTAAAAATGAAATCAACATAAAGCTGAAACCAAAAATATTGAAGTCCTAAATAGTTTGTCCACGCTAGGGCAGAAACATGGACATTGCTGAAGTGATGTATAAACAAAATTGCGCATGATTCTGTAAATTTAATGGACAGATCAAGTACTAACCAGGATGAATAAATCCGGAAGATTGACAAATAAAATGAAAATGAGAAAATTAAGCTTATTAGGAAAAATATAGAACTCTTCAGATTGCACTCCAAGGTATAATTAAGTGTACATGAAGCAGGCACCGCACAGTAGAAATACATTAAGGATTAACAACTTCAAAGATTGGTACAAAATGTCTGCGGTAGAGATTTTTATAGCCGCAAGATATAGAAAGAGATTGATGAGATGATGGCCAACTACCCAACTTCCAGAGTGAGAGGAACATTAAGAAAATCTTCTTTACATTTCTTTCGCGAATCGCAAATCGCAATCGCAACTGCTAGTATAGTTTGTGAAATATTAAATATCTCATCTTACGTATTTAGGGTAGAACGTGGAGGTAGATGAAATAATTGAATCCACAATCCACTTCCAGGAATTGATAAATTAAATTTTTAAATAAATAGGTTTGCCAGATTTCAAAATACATATATTTAAAAAAAAGATTAATAGTCCGAGCAGAATCAACGCAGAATACATAAGAAATGCCAAAAAAAGTTAAAATGTATGAAAATATATGAAACCGATTATAACAAACGCAGCCTACGCAGCCTCGTCGCAGAATCGAGAAAAAAGTTAACCAACTTTTAACTTTTTCCGTAAGTACGCTGGTAAATGTCACATTAATATCAGGTAGAAAAATATTGTTAGTGTAAATTGGTAGGTTTTTCGCAGCAAAACTACTTTTGATTGTGTTCGGTAAATATTTTTTCTTATGTTGGCTGCGTACGAATTTGATTCTGCTCGGCCTATAACGCCTTCTACTGTTTCTGGCAGTAATCGATTTCTTTTGTCGGCCCACTGAAGTTCCATGAGTGAACATATTCTTTCTGCTTTTGCATTATGTAGGATTAATAAATATGTTGAAAATATCATTGTATTGTTCCGAAAATTCTGTGTCCATTTAAAAAAAAATAATTCCATTAATGGGCAGTTCAATTTTTTTAAATATAGGAATGTATTCATTTAAAATTATATTAGTTTCTTTTATATATTCAGAAGTTTCTTTTTTTCTAAGTTTCGTGTTCAATAATAAAAATATTGAGTAATTCTTTTTAACTACCAATAAATTGATATTTTGTTTGCTTATAACACCAAAATCTCTATTTTTATAAAAATGTTTTCACACACGTAAAAATTTATTATTTCTTTTCCTTTACAAGTCGTAATGACACAAATATCCAGAACTTCCCCGAACTATTTATTGCATCGCTCAATTTTCAATACTTTAAACCGGTCGAATGAACACTAAAAACCTTTTTCGTGATACGGGGCACGTGGTAACATTAAATAAACCTATTTTTTAAGCTCCGATTTTAGGTAGGCAAAGTTTTTTTTTATTTAGATTTATATATTCTAGAATTCGTATCATAATATCACTTGCTAACTGGGAATATTATGACGCCTCAATCAGCTGGTTACTATACAAAACAGCTAACGTCAAAACAATTTATGGTTGGCTACATAAAAGCTTTCCAAAAAAGTTCAATTTTTTAGTCTTCTGTAACACATATTGATATTTTATTATCGAAAATTTTTGTAATATTTTTTTAATATAATAAATTACTTGTCCACACAGAAGCAAAATGATTCTCAAGTAAGTTTCATAAAAGGAAAAATTTGTATTTTTAGGTTTTGTTTTTCCTTTTATGTAATCTTTTTTTTTTAGATTTGCTGTGAAATCTGGCATAATAATAGGAGCCGTACTTTATACCCGAGATATTGGAGCTTGGGGTACACCAAATGACACTGAAAAAATTTACAATAATGTTGTTGATACAATACGACCCCATGTTACTAATCTAAAAAAACAATTACCTTTTGAGGTACCACAATTACCGAATAAAGGTGAAGTGCGTTATTTAGCTAAACATTATTATAATCAAGGTGTAAAAAGTACAATAAATTTTATTCATATGTCACCCTGTTATGCTGGACAACTATTAAAATCATCTAAAGATTATATAAATAATGCATTAGATGCTCCAGCAGCTAAGTAAAATTCTTGATTATATATAAATGTTGACAAAAAAATTGTTTTGTGTAAGCCGATTTTTACCCAATGGAAATTTCAAAATGTAAAAATATATAATATATATATAAAATGTAATAAAATAATTACTGACATTAAAAAATCGTTGTAATCCCTAGTTGATTTGTAGATATACTAAAATATACAAAAGTTATACTGTTTTAATTACTTTCCCTATGTAATCTTTGATAAAATCATAAATCCACGAATTATTGGTTGTTACAACATACTATAGTCTAAAATGAATATACAAGAATAATTTCTAATTTAATTTACTTGCCTGAGTCGGATAGTTTTTCGATATAGTATTTATTATCCTCTTCCAGATGTTTTAAAATTCTTGATTTATTTATTTATGCCAATTTAGATTTTGTAGGTACAGAAAAACATTTTATTGAATTAATTTTATTTTTACAATTAATCAAAGAATGTGTTTTTTTTTTAGAAAATTTTAACAAAGAAAAATTCTGTGTATGTTGGTACATAATCATTTGATTTGTTTGTTTATTTTACAGTCAAATTTATTTAAAAAAAAAAAAATAGTTTTTTTGGAAACTGGTTTTTTTTTTTGTTCATGGATGCTATTTGAATGCTATTCCATTGTATATATAATTGTTATTAAGAAATTTATAATGAAACTTTAATTGGTAAAAAATCAATCAAATGTAAATATTTATCTTCTGTTATAAATATATTTTTTAGACAGCAGCAATAAGAAAAACTGGTATTTTTTGTTTAAAAATCTTTAGCTCAAAAGTTTTTTAGGCTTTTGTTGCTACAGCTGGCACTGTTTCAACTTTAGCACCAGGTTCTGATTCGCTGTTTCCCTTCTTTTTACCACACTTTTTCTTTGCACTCTTTTTCGGATCGATCGGTGTGTTGACCAATTCCTAGAATATTTAAAAAAAATAAAATAAAAAAAACGATGTTTTCTGATAAAATTAACAAACCTTTAGTTCTGGATCGGTAATGCTATATTCACTTGTATATAATTCTTCTTGAAAATTTAAACCAGTTACCAAATTAATACCATTAGGCATCAAAAGAACAGTATGTTTAAATTGGGCAACATATTCAGCTGAAAATGATTAGCAATAATAATATATTTTGTATTTACAGAAATTTTGAAATTAATTATAATTAACGATTTTTGATAAATTTGTCCGATAATAAAAACAAAAAGATTTCTAATTTTTCATATATGTGATATTTAAACAATACGAAAAATTTGAATATCAGTAAATTAAATAATTTAGCAAAGTGTCTGGACGTGAAAGTTATTGTAAAACTAATACGGAATTTTCTTTGCACAATAAAGATACACTATATAGTCACATAACATCATTTTCACAACCTAAGTATTACTATTTTTCGTATTATTTTTGAGAGCACAGCTTAATACCAGTAAATTATTGAATACGCCAAGGAAATAACTCTAAGAATAATGTAAATAGTATTTTGTAATAGAAAATCAATTTTTTATTGATAAATAACGTTAGTTTCTATTGTATGTAAGTTGAATATGCAACATAGTTGTGTTAACTACAACTGGGATATGATGCTAACAATAATTATTCATATTTTCGTATTTTTGATGTTTTTTTCTTAAATTCTTTTTCGTATGCAGTAAGTTTCATTTTTTTTTAAATAAATAATTGTAAATCTGTTAACATTATTTTAATAAGTAAAAATTGTAAGAAATATTTTCATGGGGTACTATCAAAATAATCGAATAGAATCGAAAAAAGAAGAAATGAAGAAAATCCGTTGTTGTGACAACAAATCATGATATCGTTTTTTGTATTTAACGAAACTTTGTAATTTATTATAAGTATTATGAAAAATATGTCCGATATCAAAAAGTAAATTATTTAAATTTTTCATATTTGATATTTAAATAAATACGAAATTTTGAATATCAGTAAAATGAATACTTTAGCAAAGTGTCTGGACGTAAAAGTTATTGTAGAACTAATACGGAATTTTCTTTGCATACCATTTATTAAAAAAATATAGTTTTAACAACAAATTATGATCGAATTCATATGCGCACTGTTTTTGGAAAAAAAAACTATTTATATATTTAATTATAAACAAGTTTGAACTTACTTGGCTTTTCATATAAAACTTGGAAAGCTTCAATCATTTTATGTGACACACATTCAACTACACCCATTCTTGCTTTAGTTTCTTCTTCAAAATTTCGAATATTAAATGGCATATTTCCGTGTTTTGTTTTAACCTATGACAAAATTTAAAACATTTTGGATAAAATCTTGAATTTTAAATATGTATTTAAAATTAGTTAAAAAAAATCAATCGCTACCTCAGATCTCATAATCTTACAATCTCCGGATAATAAGAAATATTTATAAATTCAAAAACTAATTACAAAAATTTATATTTTTTTTATAGAATACTTTTATAATCAAAATTAAAAAACATTGTTTGTAAAAATATTTTATAGGATTATCAAAAAATTATAAAACCTTAAGAATTTGAAAAATCAACAAATCTTATTTTATCCTCAAGCGCATATTTTTTAATCATTGGTTTAAATATTGATTATATTATATAGTAATGTTTTTAATATTAAATTTACTTGCCTCTGCTAAAAGTGCTCTAGATGCTTTTAGTTTTAATTGATAATTTTCATCAGTTTTCTTATAAATTGAAATTTTTGTATCCTTTTCCCGACCCTAATAATTAAAAAAATATATAAATAAACACATAGTTACAATTATAAATAAATATATACTTACAATGCCTTCACCGCTGCTTACAATAACGTCAATTGCATATACTTCATGCGTTGCAAAATCACATTTTTCATGTTCTTTTTTCTGTGCTTCATTTGGATTTTGGATAATAGTTTTTTCACCATCAATTTGAAATTGTTTCAATTGATGACTTAACATTCCTTCCAATGGTTTGCATTTATAAGCATCGGCTACTTTTTGTACAGCCTCAGTAACAACATAATTCTATAAATTAGTAATAATAATTTATTTTAAATAGTATAAGAAACATTTACATTGTCATCCCGAAAATTTAAGAACACGTCAATATATTTTAAAATTTAAAACCAATTACATCACCAAAACAATTTAAAACTGTGATTTATTCAAATATTTATTATTTTGTATAAATGTAACAATGAAACAAAAATAATTATATATGCACACTTACGCTTGTATCTGCTTTAATAAGTCTTAAGGCAGCTTGTACAGCCCAATATGCTGCAAGCACAACATCAGCTTTACGTCCTGTTGCCTTTTTGTCGGGTGTTGCACTAACAACAATAGTATGGGCAGCAACAGCAATGAACCCGTCAATGTGTGACCCCAAATCTCTAAAAAGTAATATATATTTAAAATTTTACTTTTTTAAATTATTTATAACATTATAACATACATTTTAACAACATCACCTTCCTTTAAAATATAATCAGGATCATTTTTAGTTGGTGAAAAATGACAAACACAATTATTTACTGATACACAAGTTGGGAATGCAATACCTTTTTTCAGTTCTTTTTCTTTCTTAAAAACCTACAATTCAGTAATATACATATTATTTTTCAAATATATAAATTTAAATTTAATCAAAATCATATTTCAATCGTATCCTCAGATCTCATAATCTTACAATCTTCGAGTTCTTCAAGCTTGTTTCAGAAATATCGCACTGTCGTCATTGACAGGATAAATTTTTTAATAAAATTTGAAATTCCATTACACTCGCTATTATTACTCTCAAGCGCATAACTTTAATCATTGGATATAATAAAAACAAGCGAAATAAATAAATAATTACTTTGTTTGTTTCTTCAAGAATTAAACTATCACCCTTTGAACAGATTTCTCGTGCAGATGCATCAGCTACGCATAGTGCAATAACACTTTTCAATGTCCCTAAAAGTAAATCAAAAATTATAATCTTTGAACTTTATATTAAAAATTTAATGTTGAAGTTCATTATTCGTTTGTATATATTCTTAATGTTTTTAGACGCGACTACTATACGTATAACATTATATTTTTGGAAGACGTGGTCATTTTCGCAAATTTGGTTCAATGTTAAGTTAACATTTATAAATTATAACCTTTCATTATATATGGATTGTACGATTTATGCTAAAGATACCTTTAAGTGAAAGAAATTTTGTTACAAATTTTGTTAATCAAATCCAAAAAGTCCCAAAATTTATGGTTATATCGCCCGCACGCCCGCGTGGCTCTTCCATTATATTCTCGTGTTTTCTTCTTCTTTTTCGGTATTTTGTATCCGATCACAATATTTTTTTTTTTATTTTTGCTTTTAATGAATCGCAATTATGAAATTAAGCAACTTACTATTGACGATTTCACCAGCTAATTTATATTTTGTAACAACTAAATCTTCGGAAATTGTTTTCTCAGGGACTTCTTTTTCTTCTGACATCATGTTTGTGAAAAAAATTTAAATAAAAAACTTAGAAAAAATACTTTCTTTTTTCAACAAATTCTACACACCACATGCGATTGCGACGCTGGCAAACAGTCTTACCATAGGAAGAACTATGATGTGAGTTAAAAAGTAGAGTGGATTGTCAGGGCTACAAATGTATGTATATATATTTTAGAGTGAAATTTAGTTTCACGGTAAAGTAAAAACAGTATTTATTAAAATCTTCTACCTATATATTCTTGTTTTGTGTAATTAACAAAATTATTTTTCATTAATTTTTCAAATGACACAACACAAAATTGTAGTAGTAGTTACGCATAACAATAATAATACCACGATTATTCTGGCAATAATAAATTTAAAATTTGCGTCCAGCGGTACATTCAGCAGGGTTGTATTGGATTATTGGATTTCGCGAAAATAATTGAGTTGTCAAAGAGAACAACAACGACAACAACAGTCATCGGAGCCTGGGTTTTATTAGGGAAAAATTGGGTAGAATTATATTTAATATTTTTTAATAGTTTAATGTTGCATTGAATGATTGCATAAAAGTATTGTGCTAACTGTTAAGGTCGAAAAAATGGAACCTACAAATCTTTGTACCACCGATGATACTTCATATCTATCAAAGAGATGGAGTGGTTTACGAAAAATATTAGAACGACCGGGTCCATGGTCTCATCCCAGCTATACACCATCATCTGAAAATCTCGAATTTTTACAAACTTCATGCAAACTTTTAGTAATTGGTATAAAGTAGAATAAAAATTAATATTTGTTATAATCTCAAAATTTATATAATTTCAATTAGGTGCTGGTGGTTTGGGTTGCGAATTACTCAAAGATTTAGCTTTAATGGGATTTCGAAATATTCATGTTATCGATATGGATACAATTGAATTATCAAATTTAAATCGACAGTTTTTATTTCGTCGTAAAGATATTGGCTCATCCAAAGCAGAATGTGCAGCTTCATTTATAAATTCCAGGTTTTTCTTGTTCTATTGATATTGATATTTTTTATTAAAATTTTTGTATACCTATATAGAATTCCTGGTTGCAAAGTTACACCACATTTTTGTAAAATTCAAGATTTTGATGAGAATTTTTATCGACAATTTCATATTATTGTTTGTGGTTTAGATTCAATTATTGCGAGACGTTGGATAAATGGTATGTTGATATCATTATTGAATTATGAAGATGATGGTACAGTTGATCAGTCTACGCTTATACCAATGGTTGATGGTGGTACTGAAGGTTTTAAGGGCAATAGTCGTGTTATTTTACCTGGCGTAACAGCATGTATTGAATGTACATTAGACTTATTTCCACCACAAATAACATATCCATTATGTACAATTGCTAATACACCAAGATTACCAGAGCATTGTATTGAATTCGTTAAAATTATACAATGGGAGAAAGAAAATCCATTTGGTACAGGTTTAGATGGTGATGATCCATTACACGTAACATGGGTTTATGAGAAATCTGTAGAACGAGCAAATCAATATAATATAGGAGGGTTATCTTACAGGTAACTAGTTTAATATTAAAGAATTTTTAATTTTCTAAAATTATTTTAAGATTGGTTCAGGGAGTTGTCAAAAATATTATACCAGCTGTGGCTAGTACTAATGCAGTTATTGCTGCAGCTTCTGCCACTGAGGTAAAGCATACATTGTAAGGCTACTGTATTTTTAACATTTCCTCTATTGAAGGTCTTTAAAATTGCTACTAGCTGTTATGAATTTATGAACAATTATATGGTATTCAATGATTTGGATGGTATTTATTCATATACTTATGAGGCTGAAAAAAAGAATGATTGTTTAGCTTGTAGTAATATTCCCAGAAATATTAATATTGATGATCCACAATCAATGACTTTAGAAGACTTTATTAAACTACTTTGTGATAGTCCAGAATTTCAAATGAAGAGTCCAGGTAAAATTTAAAAAATAAAAACTTTTTAAATAAATTTGGGTTCTACATTTCCACGTTACTAATTTATTATGGTATTGCACATTAGACCCGTTCAAATATTACCACATAATATTAAAATAATTTATATTCTATTATGTGTTTTACAGGTATAACAGCATATATTGATGGCAAAAATAAAACTTTATATATGTCAGCTGTGAAAAGTATTGAAGAAAGAACAAGACCGAATTTAACTCTTTCATTGGGCGAATTAGGTTTAAAAGATGGACAAGAATTAATGGTGGCAGATCAAACAACACCCAACACAATTACATTAAAATTAAAATATACTGAAAATTTAGTTGAAATGAAAACTGATTTATCATAATAAAATATCATTAAATTCAAAGTTTCATCCTATATTATAATGTATTTATTTTTTGTAAAACTTGTAAAAATGAGATGCAATCAATACTTTATAAAATATATTTAGTTTGTAAAGTAAAATTGTTGTTTTTTTAATTACTTTTAACTTACGAAATCTCTCAAAAGATGACTCTGATATTGCAGAACGAACGCTAAAAATTTAAATATTTATTACTTCGTGGCTATGGTAACATAAAAATAAACCAAAACAATAATTTGTCATTATAGATTACATTATTAAAAGTTTTCGGATAATATAGTTATATTAAATAATATAAGTATTACATATGATTTAATACATATTTATATATATAAATATTTAACTATGGAATCACTCACAGAAATTGCTTCTTTAAATACGGTTGATTTAAATGAAGATATTACAGAAAAAATTTATAATATCTTAATAAAAACTTCTGTTGAAGATGTTCCAAAGAAAATTTTACGGAAAATTTATGAAATTACAATTTCTGTTTTAAAATTTAAAGGGGAACAGGTATAGTATAATATATAAAATATAATATCTTCAAAAGTACGATTTCAAAAATATTTAATATAACAATTTTAAGGTTTCTGTATTACAAGACCAAAGCGATTCAAAGTCATTTGGAGATGGTAAAGGTAAAATTTTCATAGTTCCATTAATTCAGTTAAGTCAGCAATAATTATAAATACATTTTTAAAAAGATGATGATACAAATGAACGAATGTTGGATGAAAACGAACGACTCAATAGGCTTATTAATAAATTGGAAACGGAGAAAACTGCATTAAAAAGTAAAATGCGAGAGGTACAATATTTTTATATTGAATAAACCTTTAAAAATATAATAATATAACTATCTCCTAGATGAGTGATGAGATAATAACTTTACAAAAGAAATTAAATGAAATTTCTGCGGAAAGTGATAAAGACTCATCTGATCCTTTATCAGAATTAGACCGTCAAGAAGAACTATTAAAAAATATTAGCACTAAAAATAAACACATTAAGAGACTAATTAGGGATATTGAGGTAAATTATTTAGTTTTTAAAGTGTGTAATAAAAAGATTTCAAGATAATTGTTTAGAATCTGCAATTACAAAATATCGAACAATCAAAAACAATTATTGATTTGGGAAATAAAATGCAATTAATTAAATCGGATATTTTATCTGTAAAAAATCAATTAAGCGTATGTCATTCAGAAAAGGAAGAATTAAATAATACTATAAATGAGCTTACAAGTGAAATAACACGTTTAGAAGGTAACATTACATATTTAGAAGATGAACGGGAGAAGGCAGATATTGAATTGAAGGATTTCATTGAAAAATTAGAGGAACGGGCTCGATCTTGGCGTAATATAATCGATGGAAAAGAAAATCAATTAGATTCATTAAGGAAAAAATATGAATTATTGAAAAGTGAAAATCCTAAAATGACTATTGAATCTGACTCACAGGATAATCAATTTGAAAAATTAGTTGAGGTGATAATTCTGAGTATATTGCTCATGCCGCTATTTATTTAATTCTAAATATTTTTTAGGCTGTTCATGAGCGCGATGGCTTAATTGCAGAACTAGAAAATAAATTAAAATCTATGGCAGAAGAAATGATAACATCTACTCGTTTAATGAATCAAATTTCTGCAGAACGTGAAACCGAAAAAATGTCAGCAATTAAAAAGAATAAATCGTGTTGTAGATTAATTGAAGATTCATTAATTTTATCACAAAAACGTTGTAAAGAATTATCTGATATGATGGAAAAGATCGAAGAAGATAATTTATTTAAATCGAAACAAGCAATTGATGCTATAAATACATTAGATGCATATCAAAAGGGTGAAGATGGTTTAAAGAATTCATTAAGTAAAATTGGAAAATTAGAAAGAAAATTAAATTCAAGAGATAAACATATTAAAGCATTGGTAATGGAACTAAATTCATTACATGAAATATCTCAAGAAAATTCAATTTTACGGAAAAAACTAAATATACCCGATGATGTTGTAATTTCAACAACTAATTTAATTGCAAAACAACGAAGTAAAGACAAAATGTTGGAACGCTTAAATTTAAAATTGAGGGCATCCGAGGAGATTCGATTACAATTAAAACTTGAAACCAGTGAATTAAAGTGATATATATTATTATATAATTATTTTATTTTATATTTGTATTTTATTATATAAATCTATTTGTTAGAAAGGATATTATTGAGTTGCGTAAAAAATTATCATCGATAAGCAAAGAAGAAGATGAATTTCTAAAAAATAGACAACAATCATTAGAAGAAATACGAAATGAAATTTATTGTGATAATTGTTTAAAAAATATTCAGGTTAGTGAAAAGGCAATTTTATTTTCCTTTAAAAAAAATTAAATTACGTATATTTTAGAAACTACCCAATAAAGATACTATTATCAAAGATGTTGTTAAAGAATGGGAAGAAAAATATTTAAGTGTTATTGAAGAAAATGAAAATTTACGTGTTGGAATGCATGAAATTTTAGAACGAATTAGAGAATATGAAGGTAATTAACAACATACACTATTATTTAATTTTAATTTTTTTAATATATTTTATACTAGTTTCATCTGATCATATAACAATAGACTGTTCAATATTGGAAAAAGTTTTACATGCGCTTGATGCACGGAGTATTAGTGGTTGGTATCATCCAGCAATGCGAATGCAAAATGAATTAATTGCTGTCAAAGAAAGAGAACTTGCTTTGAGAGAGAAAATTAATTTCGTTGAAAAAATTGCTGATCCTGGCATTGGTGGCAGTGGTGGTAATGATGTAGAAATCACTAACACTAAAGAAACTGCTGATGAAATAAATAGACATTCTAGCGCTACTTTTAGTGTCAGTAGTAAAGATAGTAATGAAAATTTAGTAGATGTTAATAAATCATCTGAAAATTTAACGAAATTTAATGCACCATTAGAACAAAATCAAGCAGATTTCATAGCACAGTTATTTCCAATGATTATTGAACAAGGTATTGATCAGGATAATATTAAAAAAGAATTCTCAAAAATATTCGAAAAAAACCATCAATTGGTAATTGAAAACGAAACATTAAAAGCTTACAAATTACAATATATTGATATGGTTGAAAATCTTAAAACATCTGAAAGTGATGAAACAAAATATTGTTCAAATCTAGTTGAAAGTTTAACAGATTTAAAGATAAAATTTAATATACAAAATAAAAAATACGAATTTTTAAAAGAAGAATATAATCAAACATTAACTGATTACAAATTAACAGAAACTAAAAATATCAATTTAATAACTGAACTTAAAAAACAAATAAATAATAAAAAACATGAATTAAATTTAATAAAATTAGTTGAAAAGAAAAAAATTCATAAAAGTAATAATGATGAATTAATAACATTAAGAAAAGATTATGCACAATTAAAATACCAAATAGCAGATTTAATAGGAAAAATATTTAACGGACAAATACCAGAATTTGTATTTGAGGAACCTTGTAATGTTGTTGGAATAATTAAAGAAAATATACAATTGGATTATTTAACTTATGATGAATATGAAAATATAAAAAATACAAATAACATACTAAAGGAAACAAATGCTGAAATGATATTAAAGTGTCAGCATTTAGAAAATTCGCTCAATATTACTCAGGACCAGGTAATTAAGAGAAAAAATAGTACATACTTTAAAAAATCAATTATATTTTCCAAAATATATTAAAGGTAAAATCGAAGCAGAAATTGATTTCTGAAATAACAGATAATCATATTGAGCTGCGGCATTTGGTAGCTGATTTACAAAGCACAAGCGAAGAAAAGTTTTTAATTTCAAAATCTCACAGAGATTTGGAATTAGGTGAATTTTAATAATTAACTTAAAATAATATAAAAATTTTAAATAAATTTATTTCAGCCAAAAAGGAAATAGCAAAATTATTAAGCGATAAAGAAGTTTTAGAAGAAAATATTATTAGCTTAAAAGACACTATTAAAAAGACTAACATAAAAATTGAAAGTATGAATAACGAAATTGATTTAAGAAATATAAATAATGAATTAAAACTTAGGTAAAAATAATGAATATATTATTTAAAAAAAAAAAAAAAAGTAATAAATTTTTTTTTTTTAGATTTCTTCAAAACTATATTTTTATCATCCAATCTAAATATTGTAAATACACACCATTAATTAGTCTAGCAGAATTTGTATCTTCCTATTCGAAATTTTTAAATAAATCAAAGGAAGAGAATAAAAATCAAATGAAATTAAATAAAAGAATTGATGATGTATTTTCATCCAAATTAGAAAAATCTTCAATAGAATCGCGAGAATTAATTAAATTAGTTAAATACGAAATAAAATGTGATTACCTTGAGGAACAATTATTAATTTGTCAGCAAAATTTAGAGACGTCTCAAAGAGATTTAGATGAACTTCGAATATCTGTACTTGAAAATAATGAACAGTGGAAAACAATTCAAATATTGTTTAGTGATGAAAAAGATGAGAAATTAGAAACAATTACGAAATTTGTTCAGACTGAAATTCAAATTGGTATTTTTCATATATATTTCTTAGGACATATTTTGTATTAGAATATATATTTTTAATTAGAAATGAAAGATTCAGGTACAAATACTGATCCAATAACTGAGACTTCACCAAAATTAATATACAAGTCTACACCAAAAAATTCTCCAATTAAAACGGTATCTGAAAATGAAGGTAAACTTGAATTACCACCTCCAGAGGTATCATCTTCTAATAATTATTTAAATGAAATTAAGACCTTAGAGAGTCAACTCAAGGAAGCAATAAAATTAGCGTCTGAACGGAATATTTCTTTACTTGAAACAGATAATAAGTAAAATTAATAATATTAGAATTAAAGTGTTTCATTTATATTATTTAATTTTAGACTGTCTGAAGCAACTGGAAGAATAATTGAAATGGAAAAAGTAATTAAGTCACTTAACGAAATGTTACGAAGTGATAACCAAAGTACTGGACCCAAAGCTTCCGATATGATTGAAGTAGCAAATATACATTCTTTAGTTAAAGATTTAGTTAATGAAAATAAATTTTATTTTATTCCTTTTTAGACAACAATAAATTCTTTACAATCCTTGATCTCCGAAAAAGAACGCAGATTAAATGACTATCAAAATCTTTTAATAGCTGAAAAAGACCAACATTTAAAATCAACAGAAAATTACGAAAAAGAATTGAATACATTAAAAATAAACCAGAAAGAATTCGAGAGTACAATTAATTTGAAAAATGTAGAAATCGATGATTTAAAAATGAAAATTGAAACGAAAAGTCGTAAAAATTCCCAACAAAATGATAAACTTGACTTACAACCTGATCAAGAATTTGATGGGAATTGTGATAATAGTTTGAATGAAATATCTGATGAGAAAATTGAAGAAATGTTTATGGATGAGAGTAAAAATTTAATACACCATTCGGTAATACATTCAGAAGATTCATCTCCTATTAGACAAACCAATGATATAAAAAATCATTTCAAATTTTGGGAGAAATCAATGAAGGCTAAAGATGAAGAGATAACACTTCTGAAAGAAAAGTGGGGATAATGGATTCTTTTCTGTTTCAATTTGATTTTTTTTATATATATTCATTTAATTTTCAGATTAACTTTACAGCAAGAACGAGAAAGAATTGAAGCATCTGAAAATCCAGAGATTGACCAATTGAGAATTATGTTAGAAGAGAAAGACAAGCATATTAATGATTTAATGGAGACTTTAACTAGTTTCCATGTTGGCAAATAAAAATAAATATTTATTTTTTTAATATAAAAATCTTAATTTGTAACCTTTTTTAGGATGATCAACAAAGATTCTTGAGTGAAACGTCATTATATTCTGCTGATCAAGTGACCCAATTAGGTAGTGACTTAACACGTTCGGTAACAACAAATAAAATACTACAAACGCAAATAGAAGCACTTAAACGACAATTAGCTAGCTTAACACAACGTGAAAAACAGGCACGCGATTTAGCAAATACTCTTAAGAATCAATTAATTAAACGTCCAGTTGTGTCAGTTAAAACTGAATTAAATTGTAAAACGAAAACTGAGCAACAACAAAAACGTATTGTACAATTAGAATTAGAATTGGTGGATGCAAAAAAAGAAATTGGTAAACAACAAAGTGCTCTTGATGCAAAACGAGCGAAAAATGCAACCGAAGTTAGCTTATGGGAAAAACAGAAGCGTTATCAACAAAATGCTGAAAAATTAAAAATTAAGCTGGAAGATACTGAAAAGAGTTTAGAGAGGACACGGAATTTATTGACTAGTGCTCGTAATACAATTACAAGATTGGAAAAAGAAAAACATTCAATTGAAGCGAAAGCAAAAGGTATTTTCAAAGATATTTTATATAAAATATTCTCGTTTTCTTAAACATATTAAATATTTAGCTACCTCAAATACGTGTTGTCGTACTCCATCTTGTCCAAATTTATTTATGTCAAAATATAGTTTATTTGAAAGTCCAGATAACCAGACACCTGGTTATAGCGATAGTTGTAGTAGTCAACAATCAGTTAGAAAAATATCACTTGATCATTCTGATATAATAAATCAATTAAAATCACAACTTGATATACAACAACGTCGAATTTATGCTTATGAATTAGTTAGCCATGGCTCAAATACAATTACAACAGAAATTGAAAAATTACAAGAGAAACTATCTACTGCTGAGTCACAAAATATTCGATGGGAAGCTAAAAATTTACAATTACAATTAGATAATGATTTACTAAGACAGGGTAATGAGAATGATAGAATGAAAAAACAAATTAAACATTTGGAAGAGTAAATATTTTAATATTTAAACAAATTAAATTAAAAACGCATATTTTTCTAGTTATATAGTAGCATTAAAAGAAGAGCTTGCTGCAGCTGAAGCTGAAAAGGAATTAAATTTACCTAGTCAACAATTCGATAAGAAATCAACAATATCGGGAAATGGGGAACAAACTATATTGGCATTAAAGAGAATTGTGGAAAAATTGAAAGTTGAAAATAAAAATTTAAAAGAAGGACGAAGTTATTATCAATGTAGTGAAAATAAGGTTGAACGTTTCTAATTCTTTCTATTTTTTTTTTTTATATTTATATTTTAGAATCGAGAACAAACAAGAGAAATGTCTAAATTACAACATTCATATGCTGAAGCTTTGGATAAAATATCTGCTCTGCAAATCGAATTGCAATTAAAAAATAATAGCCGAGATTATAATAAAGAAGTTTGTTAATTTTTCAAAACTTAAAAGTTAATTAAAGTTATATAGTAAATAATATATTAAATTCGACTTTTATAGATGGGTGGAGGCGATTTAATGAATGAATTTAAGTTTGTTAAAGAACAATTAATTAAAAAATCTCAATTACTTGAAAAAGCTAAAGTTTTACTTACACGAGCTGCAGCTAAAGAGAAAAGTTTAAAGGAACAAGTAAAATATTAATATTTTATAATAATAATTATCATATAAAGGGCACTTTTATTTTTAGATCATTTTGTGGAAAAGAAAATGTTCTGAATTACAAAATGTACCAGTAATTGATGAGATCAGTGAATAATTAAAGATTTGCAAATAATTTCCGAAACCACGTTTGTATTCATTTAAAAGAAAAATTACTTTTATTATTTCGTGTGAATTCTTAAATATATTATTAACGAAAAAAATAATAATGCAAATGCAATTTTGAATTGTTAAAAAACTATAAAAGTAAATAAACTTAACTGTACCTTATAGGTACTTTCTTAACACATAAATAATATAGTTTAGGTAGTTTGTTTGGAGGGCACTTGTGGTAAACCAAATTCATCCAGTTGTATTCCATCCTATCGGGAAAAAATGTTGTACCCCAAAATTTTATAAATGTTCAAATTTGTATTACCTTTGTTCTAATACTATCAGCCCCAGGTTCTTTATCTGGTGCTGATGGTGCTTTAACCACATCATCCAAATAACTAGTATCATCATCTAATGCCATTTCATCACCCAATGCATCTAATTCAGCCGCTAATTCATCATCATCTATATCTGGTATACCATATGTTCGACCCATAGCTTCTTGAACTTCATCAGCTTGTTCTAACATATCAGCCATATCATCTTGCATATCTTCAATATCATCGATATTAATATGTTTAAATTCTTTTTTCATTTGTTTAACACCATCCTTCATTGCAACAACAGTATTTTGTGTGTCTTTCAATGTTTGTGAAGCATAATTAGCTTGTTCCATATTAAACGATTGATTTCGTAAGCTTTCAACTTGTTGTTCATATCTAAAATAAAAATATATTTATTATTATTGTCATGAGAATGTATCTTGTTTAGATAACAATTTTACATAACTGTTTCTTTTGTTTTAAAACTCTCATAGCTTTCTGTTTAACAGAATTTTTTGATGGACCTTCTCGCATTTTAGCCATTTGCTCCTTGTATTTGCGCAATTCATTATCTAATTTAGTGATTTTTTCTTCAATATTACTTGCTCGCGTATCCACCTAAAAAAAAATATTGTATAAATTTTATAGCCCATTTAAAAATATTTTTAATAATTACCCCGGTAATGCAATCCGCAATACTTGGACCTGGAGTTTTTGGTTTTGAAGTTCCAAAAAGACGATTCATATCGGAGTATTTCCAGTATTTCTTGGTACAAATAAATAATAAAGTGAATAAAGTAGATAAAATATCTGTACTTTTTAGTGATGGAATATGAATGAAATCACTATTTTTTGTGGTGACTTGACTAATGTCAAAAAAGTATTGTCAATAAAAGTTTAATTTAGGGTTACCTACCTATCGCTAACTTTATTCGATATTTGTGTGGTGTTAATTTTTTAAAAAAAATTTAAAGTATTTTTATATTTTTATAGGTATATATAAAAAACCATTAGTCATCATTTTCAGACCAGGTTTTTAGAACATAATAACAATAAAGCCTGGGCTACATTGTTCCTATCAGTTCAGTTCAGTTTCGATTCGATTCGATTTCATTCGACTGTTAAGTAGACTGAACACATAAGTACCGATCGCAATCGATTAAACCACATATATTTTGTTTTTGTTATTTTTGAAACAGTCACATTTCATTTCTCTTGACATTTCCTTCAGTTTGGATTCGCAAAATTCCAATCGTTCCAAACTCTTTTGATTCGATTCGTTCCGATTCGACCTATGTGTCCACTCAATCGATTTCCCATATAAAATATATGGAGACGTCAAATTTGAATTTTGCGAAACGAATCGAAACTGAACCGATCGAAACAATGTAGCCCAGGCTTAACACCAATTTCATGAAAGATATTAAGGACTTTGGACATGATACGCGAACTGCGAATTGCGAACAAATCAATTATCCATGTTTAATTAATTTTTTTTAAATAAATTTCTTAAATAAAATGCTTAAAATTAATTAATACACATAATGTTATCAATTTTTTTTAAATTATTTAATGAAATTTATGAAAATAAACTATTTTTTTTTTCTTCTGCGAATTGAAATATCTACCTAGTCGCGAACTGTCAATCATTATTCGCGATCCACTCGCAATCCACATTGTTGCGAATAAAAAATTCGCTCGTTTTTAACCTCAAATTTGTTTTTGTATGGAATATTCACAATTCGCAGTTCGCGTTTCATATGAAAGAAATATCAAGAATTGCGAATATTCGCAGTTCGCGTATAATGTGCAAAGTCCATTACATAGCTATTTAATCGTTGTCAGCTCAGCTAGGAAAGCTGTGGCGCCCTTGTTTAGATGAAAGGTTCGTTCTACTATAGACTAATCTCAACTCAATACTGAAAACGCTTGCTTCTTGTACAGTTACCTAATTTGTAACTATTAGTGTAAGCGATTAGCTGGTTCTGGCCAGAAGTTCTGACTGGGATACTTAATTCGACGTTAATTTGCAAAGTTTCTTTTTGGAGATAAGTAGCAGTTTAATCCACTTTTGACGCACGGATTTCCGTTCGAAATATTACTCATTTGGAGAGGCCTCCAAATGAAATATATATATATTTATTACTATTTGCATAATGAGATAAAATTAACGCAAACAAAACGCAAACAAAACAAGATAAAATTGACATATTGACAAATGACAACCGCATTCCGCATTAAAGAATAAAGAAAGTCCAAAGTTGATACAGTAGATGATTTGGATGATTTTTTGATTTTAAATTATAAATTTTGCAAATTTAAATAATTCTCAAGCTATACCATATCTATCTCTCGAATATTTAATAGTCTATATAATTAGAATTAACTTTTAATCATGTCACTTTCCAAACCATTGTATAGTTTTTTGGGAACTTATTTGGAACAACTTTTTAACCATCCAGTTCGTACCAAATCAATTACCAGGTATGTTAATATTCTAATAACTAATTATTATTATAAACAAATATTTATTTTATTAGTTGTATTATGGCCACATCGGCAAATTATGCATCACAAAAAATTTCAGGACAAAAGAAAATAAATACTGACAGTCTCTTAGCTTACGGATTATTTGGGTAATTTTTATTTAAATCTTTTCTTATAAATTAATATATACTTATAATAAATTTTATTCAGACTAATTTTTGGTGGAACAGTACCGCATTATTTTTATAAAACAATAGAAAGACTCCTTAATCGTGATATGAAATTTCGGAAATTTTTCTTATTTTTAAGCGAAAGATTAATGTTTGCACCACTTTATCAGATTTTATCATTATACTTTTTATCAATATTTGAGGTATCAAGATTTGAGGTCAAGTAAATGATTTAACTTATAATTTTATATTTATTTTTAGGGTAAACAGCACAATATTGCATTAGAAAACTTAAAAAAATTATATTGGCCTTTACTTCAATCTAATTGGAAATATTTGTCTTTGGCAGTGTTTTTCAATATTTATTTTGTACCGCCTATGGTAAATGTGAAATATAATATAAAAATTAATAAATAAATAATATTGTAATTCTTTAAAGTTGCGGGTACCAGCTACAAATATAATTTCATTCATTTGGGTAATTTATATTGCTAATAAACGTAAGAAATTATCGGATAAAGCTGCATCTACAAAAAATTGATGTCAAATATTTATATTTTTTTAAAACATTTCCATTTAAAATAAATTTTAAAATTTTATTTTAATTATTTTTGGTGTTGTAGGTTAATATATTTTTTATAAAAAAAATATCAAAGTTTAATTATAAAATAAAAGTTATTTATAATTTCTTTAATGTTTAGGTACTTATGTAATGCATAATTTTTATATAATAAAGATTTCTTTTGTAGCGAATTGCCATTGTTGCGTAGTTGTTTTTTTTTTAAATATGTATTATAAAATTTGCATTAATTAAATTAAAATACATGAAAGAAAAGGTAAATACGCTTACGTTTTTTACAAATCAATTTTTAATTTTGACATTCATTTATTGGAATAAATATACACATTTAATTCAAATTACAGTAAAATATAGTAAAATATAATTTAATTAATTTAATAAAAATCAACTTAATATAATTAAAATAATTTAATAAAAAATAAAGATTGCACTTATAATAACCACAAATATCAAACATTTCTTTTTTTTAAGTTTAAACAATCGTGTAATATTAGTGACTGGAGCCAATTTGACTAGATAAATATTTTTATTTTTATTATATTAACTTGTTTTGAATATTTTCCTATTTAAGTTATTTTTAAAATTATAATCAAAATTAAAATTCCATGTGGGATGGACTGCGACTTCTAGATATTGAACGATATGATCGTGTTGAACTTACTGGACTTTCATAACTGGAACCACCACTTGACATTGATGATGGTGTTGGTCTATGATATGGAATGGGCCTTTTACGAGCACTATTTAATTAAAGAAACTTTTATTATTATTTGTAAACTAATTGATAGAAGAAAAAAATATGACAGATGTAAAAAAATAGATTCTAAATAAGAAAAAAAAAATATAATAACTTACCATAAATAAAATTCTAAATACAATAAATTATAAAATAACACTTTAAAATAAAATAAATAAATACTATAAAAAAATCTTAAAACAAAATTATTATTTATAAATTTTTTTTCAGATTTATTTAGAAATATTTAAATTAAATCATTTCAGAACAAAACAATTGCAGATAAAGTTATATATTTCAATTTTGAAGCAAGTAAGAAACGCAAACTATGAGAAATTAAAAAAAAAAAAATCTTTTTTTTTAATTTACATACTAAAAAATTCTAACAAAAATCGCTCCTAATTACAAAATTATAATTATTATTCTTTAAAAAAAATATATATTTTTTTTTGGTGAAGTCGAAAATTTTATCTTCGAAATTTGGGTTTACTATAAATAAAAGAAAAGAAATAATTAACAAAAAATTATAAATAAAATAATAAAAAATAAATAAAACAATTTTAAATAATATATATAAATATATTTATAATAATAAACTACAAACGAATGACTAATTTTATCAATCTTTGATAAAATCAATTACCTTGTAATTCTTCTGCGATCGAGAAAACTTGGTGATCCACGACGACGTGGAATTGATGGAGAACGAGAACCATGCGATTTAGACCGAGATCTTGAATGTCTTGAACTAATTATATAAAAAAAAAATGAATTTCAATACAATATTATTAAAAATATTTTTTTTTTACCTTGAAGAACTGCGACTGCTTCTAGATGATCTAGTCGAACCAGATGAATGAGTTCTTGATCTCGAGCTACCACTACTACTACCACTGGAAGATGAATACCTGTATAATAAAAAAGTTGTATTTTATAAAATAAAACAAATCTACTGAAAAAAAAAATTCTTACGATGATCTAGAACGACTTGATTTAGCACCATGTTCACTTTTTCTCGAACGACTACGACTTCTACGTTCAATTGTACTTTGTACAGATGCAGCAGCTGCATTTGTTGAAACTTTTGAAACAATTGCTTCAACTATATTACTATCCGTTAATGCTGATACAATTTGTTGTGGTTCAGTTATCTTAAATGGTTTTATTATAATTTTAGGTTTATGAAATTGATTTAATATAAATGATGATTGCTGTTGTTGTTCATAATGAGTAATTGGAGTTATAACAATTTGATTATTATTATTAATTAGATTTGTTGATGTTATTTGTATGTTAGTAGCAGAATTATAATTAATTAATGATTTATTAATATAATGATATTTTCTATTTAAGAATTTCTTATTTCTATTATTTGTATTGATGTTATTATTTAATTTAGGACCTATTTTATCTGATTGACCATTACTAGTATTTAGAACTGGTATAGTCAAATTACGATCATTGTCCATTATAGTGGTATTTTTATTATTTTTATTTTTGCTAATATAAGTAGAAGAAGAAGTATTATTATTAGTAACAGATGATGTAGAAATATTATTAGGAAAATTACAAGGTGTTAAATTTTTAGTTGATTCAATGATTGTATTAGCAAGAAATTTATTAAGCGAATTTGTTGTTGTAACATTAGAACTTACTTCAGTTGCCATTTTTTCAATAGTTTTAATTTTTTCTTTTGCCTTAGCAGCTAATCCAGTTTTTAATTTTTCCAACATTTTAATTTCATTTAAACGTTGTTGTTCTTCTTTTTTCTCATTAACAATTGCCTCAATAAATTTGTCAGCGTGATTTTTATTACGTGAACTATTATCGTCATTGTCGCTTTCGCTATCTGTAGCACTATGTAATCTTACAACTGGTTGTTGGGACTGTTGGGATCCACTAGATTTATCAATTTTTTTACGGTCTCGAGAACGCGAACGACTACAACGTTTTGATGAATTTCTATTTGGAGGAATGGATGGCGCTGGTGACTTTGATTTCATATTACGTTTTCGTGTTGATGATTTAGGGGATGATTTTTTTTCGTTACGTTTATTTTTTTTCTCTTTTTCTATTTGTTCTAAAATATCACGATAACGTTCAGGATTACGCCGTGCTGGTGAATAGCTTAAATCTGATGATACTGCTGATGAAGATCTAGAGCTATTTGAATGTTGTATAATTTTTTTTGGAGATATTTTTTTGGCTGGAGATATTTTTTTAATTGAAGATCTAGAGCGTGATTTATTACGTCGTATTGGTGATTCTCTGTGAACTGACCGAGCACGACGTGGAGGGGATTTTAAGAATTCTTTACGTCTATTAATTGGGCTTTTAGATCTGGAACGTTTAGAACGACTGTTAGCACCCTGAGAACGTGAACGCCTTGACCGAGTATTAGGACTTTGGGATCGTGAATGTCTTGTTTTTGACGAATTAGATGGAAATTGGTTATTTCGTCTTGGTGTACGACTTCGAGAATGATTATTTAAACTGTTTTTCTTTTGTATGGATGGCGATCGTTTTCGTTGTTCACGCGATGGTGAGCGTTTTTTCACATTACTATCTAGTCTTTTTTCAATGGGTTGCTCTGTATCAGTTCGGAAAGGGTTATGATGGGATTTTTTTGAATTCGCCGATTTGCTACGTGATTTTCTTTTAATTTGTTGTACTGGAGATAATTCTCGGTGTTTTTGTGGTGTTGTTGATCTCTTTCTGGATGAAGGTGAATGCTTACGACGTTTTTGTGGAGTTAGAGATTTTTTTCTGGGAGGTGATGATTGATTCCAACGTGTTTGAGGAGTTGGCGATACTTTCTTAATTATTGGTGAATATTCACGTCCACGGTGAACTGGAGATCGTGATTTTGATTGAGAAGTTTCTCGTTTTTTCTTAGTATATCTATTATCTGGTGACTTTGAATGTGTACGACGTCGATGCACATATGATCGTGATTTAGAACGTACTATACTGCTACGATTACGCGACCTTGCCCGTTTGCCACCACGAATTGCTATAGGTGAATCAGATCTGACATTAATGTTATCACGTTTCCGTACAGGAGAATCATCATCAATTCTTCTTTGATCTTTACGAGATTGCAATGCAATCGGTGATCGTGATCTATTTTTACGGTCATCTCTTTTTATTTTAGGCGAAATTGATCGTCGGCTGTTACGACCATCATGTTTTATTTTAGGTGAACTCGATCGTCGGCTGTTAGGATTCGTTCTTTTTTCTGATGATCTTGATCGTCGATTGTTGCGATTCGCTCTATTATTTGATATAGATCTTGATGTTCTGTCGTTGCGGCTCATATTTTCTGGTGTTCTTGATCTAGATGGTAAATTTCTACGTCTTATTGGTGAATGAGTTCGATCATTTAATGCCTTCTTTAAATGCGGTGAATACCTTCTTTTTGGCGATGGACTTCGTTGATTTCTATTTTTTGCTGATATAGTGTTGGTCTTATGATTTCTCTCTAATGATTTTGATCTTCTTCGAGCCTTTTCGGTTGGTGATCTCTGTCTCTCTTGTGATTTCGATTTGTTTCTCATTGGTGATTTTGATTGATTCTTACGTGATCTTTTTGGACTAACAGCAGATCTTTTTTCAACAGATTTTGATCGATCTCTATGTTTCCGACTAATTGATTTAGATTTGTCACGTAATTTATTATTATTAATTTTATTACGGCTTTTATTATTAACATCATTTTTATTAATACAGTCGTTAACAGATTTCTTATTTTGATTATCAATACGTCGTTCTCGCGATCTGCTTCTCTCAGTTTTATCCTTTTTCGCAGAATTTTCATTATGTTTTTTTGATGAATTCTTATTGTTTCTTTTATTACTTTTATCTCCAGGTGGCGATCTAGATTTAAAACCAAAATTAATTGTATGTATTTAATTAGTTATAATGTAAAACTAACCGTGATCTTGAACCTTCAGATGATGAACGATGATGTTTCTTTTTTTTATCTTTCTTTTTCTGTTCAAAATTAAAAATTTTCACAGTAAAAAAAAATTATTAAAATAAAATTTACTGAAGAAAATTTAAACTCAAATAAAGTAAAATTTTTACTACAATTTTATATAATACAAAGAATTTAATAAAAGTTTTTGACATAGCATAATTGTTTTTTACTTATTTCATTTTCCTTTTCCAAATAGATATTCTTTATGGTTATTTTTTCAATTTATTATATACCGGCATGAAAATATTAATATAAAAACAGGAAATTAAATTAAAAATAATTACAATGTTTTTTTTTTAATTAATTTGTTTTAAAAATAAATACTAATTTGTCAAAAAAAAAATTAAATAAATAGTTAAAACTTATAAATACAGAAAACTAAAAAGTTAAAATTAAAAATACTTACAAAAACTACAAGAGAGCCTTTCGATAGCTATCCTATTTAATGAAGCGCCAAGGGTTCAAACAAAAATATAATATTTCTTTGTTTTTTTTTTTTTAATTTGTGTTTTAATTATACGTTTTTAATTTAATTTATTTTCAATTGTGCTGATTTTATAAATTTTTTTTAAACATATTTCAAAAAGTAAATTTAACACGAAAAGTGATTTTAAAATAAAATAAAAAAAAAATTTTTGTTTTTAAATGAAACATAAAAAATTAAAAGATTTTCGACAAAATTTTATTTGATAAAATGTAAAAAAAGAAGATATTTTTACGAATCATGCTAATAAAATATATTTCATTTTATTTTGATATTGATACGCACAGATTTCATTTAATAAAAACTATATTTGTAAAATTTTGTAAGATTTTAAATTAATAATTACAACTCACTTTATCTTTTTTGGATTTTTTTCGCTTTTTAATTTCTTCCTCTGAATCAGAATCAGAATCACTATCACTATCTCCAGATGAATCTGAATCAGTTTCTTTATGTTTTCGTGATTTCTTCTTTTTAGATTTACTGTAAATATAAAAGACAACTTTTAATAAATTTTACTACAGTTTTGATATTAATATTTTTGAAGATATTGCGAAGACTGAAAAATTAATTAGCTAATATTTTTTTTTTTTTTTTTGTAATTATTTCAAATTAAATTGGAAG